>VWZW01004118.1:0-60401 GCA_013397115.1 Edolisoma coerulescens
GGAAAGCAGCAAGGGCGGCAGTGTGATGAAACCCCTCCCACATCTGTGAGTGAGTCTGCCCCATCCCAGACTGATTCGGATGTTCCCCCGGAGACTGAGGAATGCCCTTCCATCACTGCAGATGCTAACATTGACTCAGAAGATGAGTCGGAAACCATTCCAACAGACAAGACAATTACGTACAAACACATTGACCCACCACCTGTCCCAATGCAGGATCGCAGCCCTTCCCCCAGGCACCCTGATGTTACCATGGTTGATCCAGAGGCTCTGCCAGTTGAACAGAATTTAGGTAAACCTCTGAAGAAGGACCTCAAAGAAAAGACAAAGACAAAAAAGCAGGGTACAAAGACCAAGTCATCTTCTCCTGTTAAAAAAAGTGATGGTAAATCAAAACAAGTGGCTTCACCAAAGCCAGCCACAAAAGAATCTTTAGACAAAATTTCCAGAACAGCTTCCCCAAAAAAGAAGGAATCTGTAGAGAAAGCAACCAAAAATATCTCTAATCCAGAGGTAAAGTCTCGCGTGGAGGAGAAAGATAAAGACACCAAGAATGCAGCAAATACAACAACATCCAAGTCAGCAAAGACTGCAACCACAGGTAAAGACAAATAACAATTCCCTAGTGTTGTGATTTTCTTAGTTGTTGCAGTGTAGTTAGTTTACCTTTATATCAGCTGAGAATGTGGTTTGTGGCATATCCTTGAAAAAAGCTCAGGTTTTAAGTATAAATCCAGCATGCAAATGCCACATTTAAATGCATTAAATGCACTAGTTTTACTTTTATAATCTGAGCAAATTGATGTGTCAGTTTGCCCAGAGAGTACATAAAATAGAAAGAATTTAATATGAGCTGTCTAAACAGTTAATCACCAATAGAATTAAAAATACCACTTTAGTAGGTGAAGTAAAATCAGTAGAAAAGTGAACCCCTTTATTCATTGTGAGAAATAAGTAGACACAATTATCTTTAACATAAATTAATGCAATTTAATATTGTGGGAGGCAAAGCCACTACTGCCTTTGGATGCTCCTATTACTTTGCTGGATTGACTTGAAAAAGAGCATTTTAAAAAATTTAACATTTGTAAAAGCATTTTGAGTGAACTAAGCGTGTAAATCACATAATCCAGTTTTATGCCATCGGTGATGACTAAACCTACAGAAAGTTAATGTAATTTTCAATGTCTGTTGTATATTCTAAGTAGCAATAAAACATGAATTAGATTACTGAAGGAGGCATTGTGCTCATCTGTTTTTTCTGGCAGACCTTGTTAGGGATTGTTTGGGGGATATTTTGATTTTTCTGCTGCGAGGACTGATGTTCTGTTGAAAGCTTTTTTACAAGGAGCAGTTCTAGGATTCAGTCCAAACAAACCAGTGTTCACCTGTCCTTAGCTTCCCTGGTTTTGGTAGTCCACTGTTGCTTTCTCACACCATTGTTTGCATATCTCTTAGAACATTTCAAAGCAGCAATATAGTTTCTCAGGCTGTACATTTCTCCAGCACTTCAGCTCCACATCAAAGTCATTAGACATATTTCTCAGGTATGTGCTGGAATAATTAGTAATGACATAAAAGTGTAGCAACTATCTTATTCAGTGTTGGCATGCACAATTAAAAAAGATATAGCAGAGATTTTTTTTATCATCAAAGATGATAAAATATTATGTAACAAAACCAGTAGTAAAAACTCTCTAAATCAGGAAACGTTACCACTTCATTTGGCATATTGCCCTATGGTGAGTATCAGGACATGCTAGGCAACTGTAAAGGAATTTGCTGGCCTTACACTGTTTGACCCTAAATTGAGCGTATTGCTCAGATAATTGTTTACCAAGCTTGATCAACATGAGAAGGCTAATAAACCATAAATGTTGATCATCTGGGTGAAATTACGGGTTGAATCCCAATTTTTAGTTCACACTATGATCCATTTTGTAGCTAAAGATGCAATTTTTTGTGTAATATTTTTAATGTGTTTACATGTTTTGCTTCATTTTGACTGAAGCTCTTCTTAGAAAAATTACTATGTATACTATGTACAGCAGCAAAGAAACACTTCCCCCTACTTTTTGCATTAAGTGGCTAATTTGTGTGTGTAAATAAGGATACAGAAAGCAAACAAATACTTGACTCTGTTCCCTGAATTGCTTTACAACTTTCTCCTTCCAAGTTCCTCCTTGACCCTCTTTCTGCTCACATGTAGGAGCTTCCTGATGAATCTCTATGGCAGCCTGATCAAATCAAGAGCTATCATGTCTTCCTATGTACCTCAGATTTCAGGACTGCTTCAAATCTTCATGGCTCCCTCTGTGACACTAGATTTTATAATCATTCATACCCTAGACTTTCAAAAAGCTGCACTTCTTTACCTGGAAAATAATACCACCATTTATTGAATAGTAATTCAGTAATCACAGCCCTGCATAGGGATTGTTGGATAATAGTAGTATATTACTGGAAAAGGTTCAGCCAAATTTTTGTTACATGGAAGTGATTTTTAATTGTATTAAATAGTTGCAGTTTTTCAGGTTTTTCCTCCCATTACAATCATAATTGGGGTACAACAAAGCTGTAACATGTCATTATATGTAGGAGGGTAATGCCATAACTGGACACATCTCACCTCAGTGGTTATAACATTAATTAATAAATGCATGCTTTTAACCAGTCTGTGATATATTCTTTTTTTGTTTGGTTTCCAAAGGACCTGGGAATACTAAGGTGGCAAAATCTACAGCAGTGCCTCCGGGACCTCCAGTGTATTTGGATCTGGTATACATTCCCAACCACAGCAATAGCAAGAATGTTGATGTTGAGTTCTTCAAGAGGGTGCGGTCATCCTACTATGTGGTGAGCGGGAACGATTCTGCAGCTGAGGAGCCAAGCAGGGCTGTTCTGGACTCCCTGCTGGAGGGAAAGGCGCAGTGGGAGAGTAACATGCAGGTAGGCTCTTCACTCCTATCTCAACATGGAAATTTAATGCTTCTCAGCTATGAGAAACTAGAGCACCTCTGGCGTGGACGGCAGCTGCCTGAGAATGGGGCCCCCAGGCTGGGCACCTTGTTTCATTGATGACATGTGAAGCACAGAGCTGCTCTGCACTCAGCTGCTCCCACATCTCTAGCCCTTCAGACCTCTTCCCAGTTTTTAAAACAGTTGAGAATTGGCTTACAGGGTCAGTTGGCTGTTTTATATTTTTACTACACCATATATATGATCTGAGTTTGGCAGTGTTGCAGTTTTAAGTAGGGAAGAAATGTTTCATACTTTATAGAGTAATTACATGCATTTGGAAACTTAGTATGCCTTTCCATTATGGTGAATAAGTAAACAAAATATTTGTCTATTATCTGAAGAGTTATCAGTGCAGAATACAACCTGACACTTCTCTGGAAAGCTGTATCTCAGCACCTTACAAAAACAACATTTTGATAAACTATTTATTTGCAGTCATTCTACCTTGCCAGCATGTTGATTTCCTTTTATCCATCCATTTATTCAAGTATTTATTGCATAAAAATCCACTCTTTCCAAAAGGGAAACATGCTTGTTGGCTGGGGCTTCTTGCTTATTAACCATTTCTGTGGTCCATTCAACAAGACTTTTATTTTGTGTTGCAGGTGACCTTAATCCCAACCCATGACTCGGAAGTGATGAGAGAATGGTACCAAGAGACCCATGAGAAACAGCAGGACCTCAACATCATGGTTTTGGCAAGCAGCAGCACTGTTGTTATGCAAGATGAATCTTTTCCTGCATGCAAGATTGAACTGTAAGAACAAGACCATGCATCACAAGATGAAACTTCGTTTCCAGAAATTTGTCAGTTTGAAAACACCTTTTCTGAAAATTCAACTCATCTATTTCAACTGCTGAACTATATACCTGCCAAATGCTATACTGTGTCACAGTGATGCAAGTCACTAATATTTTTCAGTCTTTGTTGGTTGCTAAGGGAAATAACAGTCTTCCCATAGTAGAGTACAAATTACTGCGAAAATACAGATCCAGTTGCATCTCCGCTGAACATTTTGAAACCATGCACTAGCAACCCCAACTGACTTTTGCCAGGTAGAGGCATTTGACCTCTAAAGAAACACAAAGAGAGAAAGAGAGAGAGGGGTAAGAGGAGAAAGTAGTAAATTATTAGGTCTGCATTAGTCTCATGGCAATAGATGTATCACTTACTACAGTCTGCTTATGTTCTCACACAAGAAGAAAGTTTTAAATTTTTATCAATATGAGCTATCACTATGGGGATCCTTTTTTTAAAGAATTAAGTTAGCTCAAATATAAAAAGAAAGAGAACATGGCTAGGAAGGGATGTATGACCTAATCACTCATCAGCAGCTTTCCACTTTAATTTTAACTCTGCATACTGACATACTGTAACAATCATAGGCCAAATATGCATGTAGTCTGCACCCCATCCAGAAGTCTAAAACCTTTCTTACAACATGCAGAATTGTTGGTCTAAGGCATGCTTCCAGCAAAAGCCCACTCACTCCAGCCAGAACTGACCAGTCCACATGCTTGAACACCCATGTCCACTGTCGATTAACTGAAGCAAAATACCAAAGCGGTCGGGAGTACATACAGTAGACAATTTGCCTTAGAAAGTGACTTGAATGTACAAAGAAACTTGATGCACTTATTTTTTAATGCTGAGACAGCAAATTTATAAAACATCTGTGTAGGATCATAGTTACATCAGTAAAGAAGCGTGAGTGTGCATGTGTGGTATTAGGAACTTATCTGACTGGTCAAATGGTTTGGTGCTATGAATTACATACGCTAGTTATGTGAACACTTCATTGATGCACCTGGACAGCTCAACAAGGCAAGATGAGCTTTTTTTTGAAGGCTCCTTTCGTACTGTGGAAGCAAGATTGAAGTGTCCAGTATCAGAGTTACAAAACTTAGTGAAACATTCAGAATGATGGAAAAGGTTACCTGTGAGCCTGTACAGTATTCAGCCTTCCTTTGTCTTACCTTATTTTATTTGTTTAATTTAAGAGTGAACATGGGAACAAATGTACAGAAGCCTTTCTTTTTAGTGCTGCGTGAACTTTTAATACATGATTTGTAACAAACATTTTCATTTACAGGTAAATGCAAAGAAACATTTTGCAGGCGAAGGCATTTTATTTTAGTAGTTTTGTAAGATAAATGAATAGTGTTGTTTAAGATTCTAGTGAGAATGGATATTGAGGTAAAATTTATTGAAAACAGTCAACCGTCAATACCTTTTTGGGGAGAGGGGGGGGGAAGGATACCCTGGTTGTAAAATTATTCTGTTGATGATGACAGAAAATGGGATTTGAGAAGTAGATTGCCCAATACTTAAAAGGTTGTAACCTGCCTTCTCAACCCTCACAATATTTTGAAAAAGGATAGAACAAGCAATAAGCTAAAATAAGTCCCTCCTCTTCGCTTTTCCTTCCCCTCTTTTCCCTTTTCTTCCCCTTTCCTTTCCTCTGTCTATTCTTTCTCTCCTCCTCTTTTCTTTACTCCTCTCGCCTCCTCTCATTTCTCTTTTTTACTCTTTCACTTCCTTCCCTCTTCCTTTCCTTGTCTCTTCCTTTACTGTTCTTTTTTCTTTCTTTTCCTTCTTCATGTCTCCTTTCTTTTCCTTCTCTAGACTGCTTGCAGAGGAACAGCACCACTGCTCTGTGATTTAAGACAATTTGGATTTTTTAGTCTCAGAAATTTTACCCCAATTTAAAAAATCTTGTTGCATTGCAGAAGGTCTGCAAATCTGAATTTAAGGTGTAAAGGCCTCCAGCATGGACTTATGTGCTGGTTGTATGAATCACCATTATGGCTGGTATTAAGTTTTACAATGTAGTGAACTATGACCTCATTTTATTTTCTTTACTTATAATTTGTTTCAATTTTACATTGTTAGGATATTTTTGTTTAATAGGTATATGTTTGCACTCCTAATTTTTATGAGGGTTTTTTAATACTGGTTTAGGGTCTTGTAAATGTGGGCTTCTCATGCCCATTTAATGCTGTGAATTACTGTTTGTCAGTGGTTGGGGTTTTGATTTATTTTTAATGTCTTCTCTTTTTTTAGGTCTCTCTAGCAATGCTGTTTTATTTATTGCTATACCTTTTAAGTAGTTAAGAATAACTCAGAGTGACTATGGCACAAAAGGCAGATGGAAATGTATTGTAAAAACAAGCATGTTTGCTGGGCTCATGTCATTCACTTAACAATGCTTTTGTAATACAGAGTCTACAAAGATATGGGCAAAACTTTTGGCCGAATAGTTGTACTATTTCTACAATTCCTTCTGATTTGTCTATTATATAGGTCAGAATTCAAACCTTTTGAGTGGGCAGGAACAGATTTTTCTGATTTTCTGACAATACCTGAAATGGTTTATATCTCCGCTTTGGTAGAAAATTGTTTTAAGTACAGCAGTGGTCTTGTGACTAATCTCACTTATGCCACTTACTCCTGTGCATCTGGAGCAATTTCACTACAGTCATCTGATCCTACTGTAAATGAAGTTGGAATCAAGCCTTAAATATGCCCAAGCAAGTTTATGATGGCTGAAGCATTTGTTTTACTTCTGAAATAATAATTAGACAGTTACAGTTAACCTTAACATGTTCATTTGCTTTTTTTGCTGCTACAAGAATATTAAAACCCTGGTCTGGCTATTCTGAGGTATTGTAATGCCTGTTCCATCCATTCCCTTCCAAATGGCAATGGCACCTAGATTCGACACAGCGATGAGCTCCTCCACTGGCTCCTCTTGCCCTTAATGACTTTCCTGCCTGTGGAACTAATCTACCTGTGCTAATCCTAGTACTACACAACTAGTTTAGTGTAACAGTCATCCAAATGTACTGTGTACATTAACGATGAGTGCTGTTGATCAGCATAGATTTCTAGGAGCATGGTTTGTTATTGATTACTCTTAATTGTAAAGATTCAATATCTGAGTGCAAAGAACACTCCATTTCAATGATGGTATTACCCATAACAGCATTCTCAGTCATGATCTTTATGCTATTAATATACTGCTTCATATAATTCAATGAAGAATTAACTTTGGGGATCCCATCCCACTCTTGAACTTGGACAGGGCCTCTCTTGCATGCCTTTTCAAAGTCCTGTGGTGGGCCTGACTCATTGACCTCTATTTTCACCCCATCTTTCATAGAATTCACTTTTGATTTTTTTTTTACTTATTTTACATACTGTGGTGAATGGAGATAACTGTGTATATGAATGTTGGGGTTTTTTTAATTGTCTATGATAGCTTATGCATTTTAGGAGAGTTCTGGTACTCTTTTACTAAGATTTAATAAATTTGTTAATTGAATTTTCAATCCCTCCCAACACACGTAAATGAGCTCCAAAGAGCACTTGCTGTGCATTTGGAACATTTCTGTCATGCGCTTCTCTTTGTTCATCTGTCGCCAGAGGTTCTTGCTCAGTAATGATGTTTTTGAGAGAAATAGCAATTTTCTTGGTCTGGATTTACTAGAAGATGAAGAAATATAATGTTTACACTTGAAAGAAACTATAAGCTTTCATCTTTTCACTTAATAATTGAACAAAACACTAAAAGCAACTAGGGATAAACATTTCTTTGAATGCAATTATATTACTCACCTGGTTAAAAAATGTTTGCTATTCAAAATTTAAAAAAAAAGAAAAAACTCTTTGTTTGTTGTGACTTTACAAAAAAAATCTAAAAAAGAAATTGAGTAACTAAATAAAACAATGGCATAAAATATAGAAAGAAAAAAGATTTAAGAAGCAACTTCTCTCTACTAGGCTAACTAAAAGCTCCAGATGGCAGGAGCTACCTCTTCAAGACTGGGCTGTAATCTCGACTGTAAAAGATGAAATCTGAAATATGCTTTCACGCATTTGCATGCAGCCATTATCTTCCAAACTATGGAAAGAAAGTCTTGTGGCTGGCTGAGAAGCACCTCACACACCTCCTCTCTCTTGTTCTGAATGGTGTTTGTGTCAGTCTGCAGCTGTGTATGGTATTATGTCTTATAATCCTGCATCACTTCTATTCTATCCAGTCATATCTAATGTAGAAAATTAGTTTCCAGTGAAAGTAATATGTAGTGCTTTTATGATATTTGTGTGCAATATCCCCTCTTCCATTGAGGATATTTGATGTAAAGGAATCAAACTCAGTTCCACAATAAAATACAAAAGTGGTAAAGTGGTGTCGACATGTTTCTTGTCTTTGTGTTTGTACGTATTTTTAAGTTTTCCCTTTCTCTCAGGCATGATTACCGAGTATATGGGGGTTTTTTTATGAAGATCAGGGAGGATTTAAATGCCAGACAAATCCCAATCTCTCTTTGGGAAATGGAAGATGAATGTGGAAGAACATTTTTATCTTGTGGTGTAAAACATTACTATGATGTACCATTACATGGCTTCTCTTTGTTGTTCTCATTTCTCTATGCCTCAGCAGAATGAGAAAACACCTCATTTTCAGTAAGTACACATTCAGAGATTGTCACTGTTGTACCAGGAACGGCGAGAAACGACACAAGAACTTGATCTAGGAAGAAAAGGAATTATTTATTTCATTTACAGACTGGTTTTTAGATCTGAGTTCGCTTGAATGGCACAAGGCCATTGGTCTCTGACCACCTACTTCCTTAGAATGATTGGTTAGATCTTACAACACCCATTTCAAGATATTTCTCTGGTCAGTATCACAATAGTACTGCACAACAATCTTGCACCTGCAAGATAAAGGGATTAGTTTACAGAAACTTCTAACTGTTTTCAGCCAGTGTCTGTGAGAAAGCAAAGACTTTCTCACAGACAGAGGCAGAAAGCTGGAAAATCTCTCTGCAACCCAGCTTTCAGCATCCACAAGAGATGATACCCAATAAAGTTACTTCAAACTGAGCCCACTCTGAGGTCTTTTCCAAAGCTGTAGCAGTTCAACAAGAGTGTGCAGCTTGTCTCCAGTAGACATGGACCCTTCCTAACTATCACTGCCCATTCATCTTGATTAGAGGGGGCAGAGCATTTGGAGAAGCTGAGCCCTCAGTTCCATTTTTGACTTTATAAACATCAGAATTCCTCTGCTGCTATTGAGGGATGCTCTAAGATCAGACTTTCTGCCTTCGTAGTTGCTTGCTGCAATGCCTGCTATGCTGAGATGCACCAGTCAATGGTGATGGCATGAAAGCAGGTAAAGGCTGGGGCAGGAAAATGCAAGTGGTGCTCACTCCCAGGAGAAACAGAGGTCCTGTGGGATTTCCTTCATCCTCAGACAGTAGTCTTTTTTTGCAGGCCCTTATTCATCTCCAGAGTCCAAGCGTTTATTTGTAACTTCTTACGACAATAAGAAATGCTGTACTTGGCTTGAATTGGGCTGAACATGGTGAAGTAGAGAAAAATAATGACTCAATGAGGGAAGTCAAGTGCTGCAAATCATATCCTAAGTATAATTCTGCGTATGTGTACATCGAGGTTTTCTAAGCTGTTGTGGCAGAGTAGCTGATGCTACTTAAAATATATTAAAATGATTGTGGCAAAGGAGATCAGGCCAAGCTTCAATCCCAGTCATTTACGTGCAATTGCATAGCAAAGTTCTGGATTTGCATGGGTGTGACCACCCACAGCACCTGTGGACAGGGGCCAGGCCAGCCTGGTCTGTGGTGTTTGGCTTGCTGCTTCTAGAAGCCACATGAAAGCTCCTTTCTTCAACACAGCTGCTGAGGTTTATTTCCACTGGAGTTGTTAATGAACAAATTCAGTCAGCTTATGAGGTATTTCAGATTCCATGGGAACACGATGGTTCCTCAGATCTTTTCAGTCTATCTAAACATAAAACACATCTGTCTTGTGGCATCATAGACCTGTAGACGGTTTATTCTTGATATTTAGTGCTCTGTGGATGGGAGGAAATTTTAGCTTTTCATCATTCCCAGGATGGGGCAAAAAAAGGTGTTGAGGGGTCTTCTGATCAACAGCTACAGTGACGCGCCATAGATCCAGCTTGTGCCCAGCATTGCAACAAAGCTCCTTGGCTTTCTAACGTGTCTCTGGGCCCATGAGCATTGCCCATGTCCTTCAATCAGCAAGCAGGTTTTGACCACTGCCTGCTGCTACAGTCACTACTCATCTTCCACAGACGTGACTAGTCTGCACTAGCATGTACCATCCTCTGTTGTGCTGTGTGTGCCTTCTTTGACACCGTCTCCCACAGAATACTCCTGGAAAAGCTGGCAGTCCACAGCTTGGACAGGTGCACCCTTCTTCACTGGGTTAAGATCTGGCTGGATGGCTGGGCCCAGAGAGTGGTGGTAAATGGTGCTGCATCCAGCTGTGCACTAGTGGTGCCCCACAGGGATCATTCCTGGGCCCCGTTCTCCTTAGTAGTTTTACTGATGATCTTGATGAGGGGATCGAGTATACCATGAGCAAATTTGCAGATGACACCAAGCTGGGAGCAAGTGTCAATCTGAGGGTAGGAGGGCTCTGCAGAGGGACCTGGACAGGCTGGATCCATGGGCCAAATCCAGCAGTATGAGGTTTAACAGGACCAATTGCCAGGTCCTGCAGTTTGGCCACAACAACCCCGGGCAGCGCTCCAGGCTGGGGACAGAGTGGCTGGACAGTGGCCAGGCAGAAAAGGACGTGGGGGTGCTGGTGACAGCAGCTGAACATGAGCCAACAGTGCCCAGGTGGCCAAGAAGGCCAATGGCANTGTGCCAGGGGAGGTTCAGGTTGGACATTAGGAGGCATTTCTTCACAGAAAGGGTGAGTGGGCATTGGAATGCCCAGGGAGGTGGTAGAGTCACCACCCTGGAGGTGTTAAAAAAAAGACTGGATGTGGCACTTAGTGCCATTCTCTAGTGGGCAAGGTGGTGTTCGGTCACAGTTAGACTTGATAATCTCAAAGGTCTTTACCAGCCTAGTTAATTCTGTGATTCTGTCATTCAGATTCAGCCCAAAACTACCTGCATAATGCTGAGTTACCCTTATGATAGGCAAGAGATTTGCTGGTTTTTGACTGTTAGGTTCAGCACCATTTCCACCAGAAATGAAATCCAGAGGCAAACTACAGAACGAAATCAGCAGGCACTGTAGTCTGCATGAGCAGTTTTTGCTGGTCCTCACGGATCCTTACCACCTGACGTAGCCACTTCTCTCCTCTTCAACAACTCCAGCACTACCAGCCCCAGCGCGAATTGCTGGCAAGGTGGAAGTTGACTATGCATCTGATGCCAGCTTCACTGCCAAAACAATTGCATGCCATGATTTACACACCATACTGCAGATTGGTCCACCACCTGGTGCTTGTGAATCCCACAGAAAAGACAATTGAAGTATCTGGAACTTATGCCCTAATACAAACAAAGCTAAATATACATAACAATCTCCATACGCACTAAAGTTACAAGTTAAAGTTACCTGTTAAGGTCCAGAAATTAATTCTGGTTGAGCTTTTACAAATCTCATGTTATTTTACCTCAGCTCACCTGCGTTACTTTTTTAACAGCTGAAGGTAAACTGAACCACTGAGCCACCTAAATACCTAATATGAACCCTCCCCCACAGTGCAAGTCAGTATACCCAGAAACAGTTTATGGTTTCCAAAGATGAAATTATAGCAGCAGCTACCCTGTGTAAGGATCAGAGCAGGCTTGAAAATTTCTTTGCCCAAATCACTTTAGGGAGGATTTGTCAAGACTCGCAATAAGCAAGATATATTGAAAGCTGAATTTTGTCCTGTGCTTGTCAATGGGGCAATTCTAATGTTATTTCTGTGCCTGGGACATTTGCAATTTGGAATGGGTAGAGTGGATTTGAGTTCATCAGAAAGGTTTAAGAGTAGAAAGACTTAGTACTGTGCAATTGCTAGATGAGATCAGTGACAACGTTGATTTCTGTGGGGAGGCTATCTAGAGTAGGTGGCACAGTTTCTACCATGTTTAGCATCTAAAGTTACTTTTGAACTAATATTTTGTCACTTATTTTTGACCTATACTTCACTCTCCAGTTTCATTTTGAAAGAGTCACTGTCCCAAATTCAGGTTGCCAGCAGTATAGCAGTAGTTTCTCTTCTACAGTTGAAAAGCCTTTTCCTCATCTCAGCATTTCCTATAATTAATTTTCTGGAAAGGTAAATTTAGCTTTACTCTCCACAGATGTTCTCAAATATTCAAATGCACTTCGTAGGGCCGAATTGTAGTTTGTGTATAAACAGGAAATTCAGCAAAACTGGATGCTGTTCAGCGGACCACATCTTGCATCCCTGTATATCAGGGGTGCAATTCTCTTTTGTAACTGTTAACTCCAGCTTCCTAAGGAGGCAAGGGAAGAGAGGACACTCGATGAAGTGTGCCCCAAGGTGTCTTCTGTTTGTCTTAACAGCACAGTGATGACTGCTCAGGTCAGAAACCCCCTTGTACCAGCCAACCTTCATCTAAAGCTGGCAAGCGTCATCATCCTAGTCCTACAGTTTTAGGGTGACCAGAGAACCCTGGGATGGGCAGGAAAGCAGCTGAAACAGGTCACTTAGGGAGAGAGCAGGTGCTTGACACCAGTACTGTGTGTAGGACACAGCATCTGACCAGGTCTGAAAGCATCTTGTAACCTTATCTTGGCAAGGTCAGGTGTTACCATAAATAGGGCCCATCTGTGCAAGGCTTCTGGCAACATTTATTTGAGCTGCAAGGGTATAAATACGTAATTTTCATCTTGTGAATAATGGATAATGACCTTCAGTGCTTTGCTGGAACTGTTCTGCCAGTAACACTCATGGGAGGAAGAGTTACATATTTGCTTGCCTCAGCAGCAGCATATTTGGTGTCTGCCATGGGTTTGAATTGAGATGCCGCTTTTTTTCTCTTAAGAGCAGTCAAATTCTTACCAACATACCAAGCAGGCTTTGCATTTGTATTGGCTTCTGCTTCTTTTGGCTAGTATTGTTGAAAGGTCTCTCCCACACTCGGGAAAACATGGGAGAGCTGTTAACACTGTCTGGCATGTGCAAGTCTGGCAATGCTGTACCACACACATTACCACAGTCAGGTATTATTTGGGCTGCTCGTCACAGCTCAGTGACTGTGCATGCCAATGTACTGCTTATAGCAATGGGAGTTTTCCCGCTAGCTATAAAAACACCAGGAGAATGAGTAGGGAAGTTATTCAAAAACTTGCATGAAGAAAGATGCACTCCTGTGATTTAGAAATATACTGACAAGGGAGAAACTGCAATAGCTTTAATCCTAAACACAGCTGTAGTCAAACGAAAACAGGATGTGAAGGAACATTTCTAGGAGAGGTGTTCCAAAAATATGAGCTAGTGTTACTACTAAGAAAGATTTTGCTCTGTCCCCTCCAGGAAATATTTAGCCAGTCCTATTCACATCTAGAAAGGTCTAGACAGCTGTCTGAAACAGGACAGCAAGAACCAGAAATGCTTCAAAAATCTTGAGGGCTTCCTAGTGAGAAAGTGCTCATTGGGTTGTGAGCTTGCATCAAATGTCAAGTCAAGTACCAGGGAGCAGGGTGGGATAAACTCAGAGCTTTTTGTGTCTGTAGAGCACAAAGCTATATTTTTATATGCACATATATACACATCCACATTCTTCCCTTAGCATCAGAGCTCACATTTAAGCAGCAGCAGACCAAAAGCGGCTGTATGACTTCCTTGCCCCTCCTCCTTCTAAATGTGGACAGCTGCATCACAGCAGGCAACGGTGAACACAGCAGAGCACACACTGCCACAGGTAGCTGGACAGACGGGCTTTTGACTACTTGGGGCCGAGTTTCACGCCTAGATGCTGCTACAAGGGTTCTTCAAACTTCTTTTTTAAGAGTTACAGCAAGCAGGTAAAAAAATAGGTGCTGTGTGCAACACGATTTATGCAAGGAGGCAAATAATCAAGTGTTAGTTTTCCTGGAGTGGGAGGGAGAAAAGCACGTTAAGTTAAACCAGGTTAGATGACATCCTGTTGATTTTTCATGCTGTTGCACTTGGTACACAACTACTGCATGTGTCTTCCTGAAGAAGATGAGCACATGCCTGAACAGCACTGATCTCTGAATTATCCTGTCTAACAATACGTCTGCCTTACTGTTGGACCTTGCTCAAAGCCAGCAGGTAGGAGGGAGCACCAAGGAGGAGAGTACCTTCCTCCCCCTGCTCAAGCTTCATTTGCTAATACATGTTTCGAGTCGAGCCTCTTGAGATTCAGCTGTATCCAGAGTCCTCAAACCTTAGGGTGCCTGAGCACCTTGTACCCCAAGCTGCTTGCACCACTGATATCTGCATGCTGGGCAGAGACGTGGCTAGCCTCCTTGGAGAAGGGGAACAAATAAATGTGAGATGATACATCGGAAGAACTTGAAGGGGATCACAGGTGAGATCAAAAAGGAAGCAGCCATGAGGATTGCTGGAGAATTCAGGAGGATGCAGGTACACATACTGGAAAGTGAGGATTTGCCAGGTGTGAAAAGAGTTTGGCTAGACAAAACATTAGAAACTGGTTGCTGTGGAGACCATGGTGAAACCTGGGGTGGGGAGGAGCAAGACAGTAGCTACTGAACCATAGAGAAATACTTAGCTGGGGCCTAAGGGGAAGAAGGTCCCTGGTGTGCAGCTGGTCCAGCTGGTGGAAGTGTCAAAAGTGGCTTCTCACTCAGGGTGATACCAAAGGGACACATAAATGAGAGGGCTTGGCAAAAAATTTGGCTTATGTCACAAATAATCTGCATCCTCTGCTGCAGGTCTTGGGCTTGGTGTCCTTCATCTGGCCCCATGTATCTGATCTGCCTGCAAAGCATTTGGCAAAGAAACTCCCTTCTGCCAAGGGCAGAGGGGGATATGGGAGGAGACTGGGGAAAAGGCAGAGAAAGGTTGTCTCTACTGGTTTAAGTTTATGCTTTGAACTCCGGTCAGAGGATTCCAACCCACATGTCTGGAGTAAAACAAAGAGGCAACCTATAATATTCACTAGCAGGCTACTCAGAGCTCATGGGAGGATTTTTTTTTTCTCCTGTTGCTGTAATAGTTAAGTCTAAATAAATAGAAAAGGGGGTAGTTGTGGGGGAAGCGAAGCCAACCCTGTGAGACAGCGGAGACGCAGCAGCTGGCAGCTTGCTGGAACTCAATTAGCATTAGCAGCCTGGTGTATCTACCAGCAGGCTGAGGGAGGGAGGGTGGAGGTGCAGCCAGAAACAGGCTCCTTGTGCTGCCAAGAGGCCAACAATAACCAAGAAGAAATGTGTAAAATTGTAGTGTAGTGAAGATCCCAACAGCTGATGCCTGTAGAGAGAAGATCATACAGGAATTTGGATGCAGGAATGATCATGAACCTTTGGAGCTACCAACCCATGTTCTGAAACTGAAGAACTGAAATATGTGAGCAGGGAAGGGACACTACATTCTCCTGTGTCTCAATTAGGAGTGACTATGACCTCTTTAAAACCACCAGTTTTAAGGAAATTGTTCTCAAGAGTGTACTTGGCCTTCTACTCTTCTTTAAGGCTCCCTGACCTCTCCTAGTCAGAGAGCATTTAGACCAAGAAAGACAAAAAAAATTCCAGGAGACTTTCCTCAAAAGTTGTCCAGGACAGTCCACTGCTAGACAAGCCACAAAATCATCCACTTACCTGGCTGGAGACAGCACTCTCTTACTGCTCTATGGGAGAAACTATGGGACTTGCTGACAAGATGGGGTCAAAGACCTTAGTGTCAAGTTTCTTGGACATGAAAGAGCAATCAGGCTCTCTGTGTGTTTGCTGGGAATTCTAAGAAAGGTATCTGGTGTATTTCATGTATGTTTTCCTACACTTCAAACAAGTTCACAGATCTGCAGCATGCTCTCATTGGATTTACAGTTGGTTTGTGATGTGAGTTTTATCACTGCAAAACTAGATAGATGCACAATAAAACTCAAAATGCTTATTTAGACCCTATGGTAAAGCACAGTGAGACAACAGTGCTGTTGCCCTAACAAACTGCAATTACAGCAGGGCTGTTGCTCAGGTCTCCCTGTTTTAAAGGACCTTGGCCCACTAAGCAATGCAAAAAGCTGCTAGCTGCAGCTGACAAGATTCGGTGGGAATGTATGAAGGGATGGATGCTGATGCACCACAACCATAATCAATGCACTATGATTCTTTCCTCCCTTGCCATTTCCTTGTGCTCTTGTGAATAGCTACATTGTTTTACTGATCTGAAGAATGGGGCATGGGACCGTGAAGGGAATTAGGTCAAAACCCCCATGAAACAGTGCCCAGAATATAAAGGGAAAGTGCACTGAAGTATGAGGCTCCTTGGTGTATGCCGAGGTGATTGCACATGTTTCTCTAGTGACTTTAGGAAAGGAGCAAAGCAGCACCAATAAATTCAGAAATTTCTAACATCCTTACAGTAAAGACACATCTGACTGAATGTACAAATACTAACTCATTAGGCTGAAATTCTTCAGTAGTTTTAAAAATGGCCCAAAGTTAGGCTTTCAACTCCATGCATAGTAGCCTGAATTTTCCAAAAGGGTTAGGAAAAAGAAAAAAAACCAATCAATATACGTTAATCCTCTTAAGTGTCTGAAGTTCAGAGTAGCAAAGACATTCTTTTCTGTGAGAAACCCCTACCGAAACAACTTGTGTTTGAAATTCCTCCCTTTTCTTTTGTTCCTTCTACCCTCTAGACCTTTCATCACAGGCAAGCTACTCCTTATGGTTTTGTTTCTTTGTGTTTCTGTGTGTTGTCTCAATCCCATCTCTTGCTTGGCTGATGGTAGAAGGAAAATACATCATATACAGAATGAAGATTTCTAAACCATATGTGCTTTACTTCAGGAAACTGGCAAAGTGGGATGCTTAATTTGCATACAGCAGTCACATACATTCACATTTCCAGCATGATTGAAGTGAAATATTAATAATGGTGAGCACTTCAGTTCACTGACAGAGGAACGCATACCTCTGCACTCCTAGTTCCAGTACTAACCAGATGCTTTAGCTAGCTTCCTAGCTTCCATTTCCTGCTTAGCCTGTTCTCTCATCTCTCTTTCTCTCTCAGTGAGAAGTACTTGTAGTTCTTCCCACTTCTTCAGGTTCTGCTCATATTTTGCAATGTCTTCTGCTTCACATTCTGGCAGTTTTTCCTTGACAAGTTGGGTGGTCAGGGTTAACAGGCTTTCAGATTCAACCTTGCCAAGTGAATGCAGCTTGGAGTACAGCTCCTGTCAGAAAAAGAGATTTGGCAGGGACAGTCAAGGAGAAAGCCAATCAATCTCAAAACAATCAGATACAAAATACTTCTCTATAACTAACATATCACTAATCAAATCATTATTATTATTATTAATTATTGCTGCTGCAGCAGCAGCTAATACAGGCCAGGTAACTATCACAGGAAAGTGCTTCAACTGTGGCAGTTGCTACCATTTCTTGAAATGCTAACCTCTGGACTGTTTTTCTTTTTAGCAATAAAACTGAACCAATGAAATTTCATTTTCTTTAACTACTCAAATTCTCTTCTTTTTCCAAGTTCAGTTATCTGGTATTAACAAAGATCAGCTGACCAGTCAACCACAATAAATATAATCTAGACACTTTGGTTTTGTGTCTTGCCTCAAAACCAATTGCATGATTTCATCCACACCGCCTGCATCAGCATCTCTCCCAACAGGTGCACGTCACTTCAAATGTTCTCTTTCTAACAGCACACTAAGTAACTCCCACAGTCTGTCTTCCAACTTACTTTGTCAGAGGTGTGACTACACTTGCATAGATTATACAACACTGTTACAGCAAGGGATATTTTTTCAGGGATATTCTACACTGAAACTAAGAGCAAAGCTTCAGTAAGAAACTCCAGTTTTCTTTCTTGAGCTTTACTTATGTAGAATTCCTGCAGCATAAAAATGTTAATTCACTTAAGATGATGAATCACCCAGTGATACTCTTTCTGGATTTCTGTAATCTTCAGCCTGATGGCTCCCTAACATTCTGATTAACTGCCTTGAAAGTGCAGATACACAACCAAGGAGAAGATGATACAGCATTGGAAAATTCTTTATCCCTTGTTCACTCACTAGATAAAAACACATTTTCCTGACTCTTCTTTTATATAAAATATTTTACTCAGCCCAGCACTTGCAAAAATGTTTAAAGTAAGTATGTGTTCTAATGAAAGGTACATCCATACTTTTTTCATTTGAATGAAACTTCTTGTTTTGCATGGCAGGATAACGGAAAGAAGATGTGTGGATTGTTCTCCTCCAAACAAAATGCAGTTCTAGAGCCATGCAGATATTCAGACTTCCAGTTATCACTGAAAATTTATGCACTGTGCAGCTGGTCCACAGTGTTTCTCTTACCCGCGCTCATGCCGGCAATAATCTGCAAAGGCACTTCCCCTCAGCTCCTAAGTGGAGGCCCTGACTTGTTCTTAGGCAGGAAGCTACTATGCCCCCTCTGAGGCCTCTCCACTTCTCTCTCCCTTAGCACACACACCTGCAGGCTTTGTTGTGTTGTACCTTGGAGGTCTGAACTGGACAGACAGCAGATTAAGGACTCTTTAAAATGCTAGACATGCAGGTCTGAGGGGCTTGGGTACTTGGTTCTGTCTGTTTTTTGATTTTATGATAAAGAATGAAAACAAAGTCAATGTCTTCAAGGCTAATGGACTAAATCCAAATTCAATAAACTTATCAAGGTGTATTAGTCTCTATTGTGTTTGAGATGTCAGTAAATACACAAGGCATCAGTGAGAAAACTGAAGAGATGGTACAGCTTGGGTTTGGGGAAGAAACCTGACAACTTGCTCATGTTTACAGATTAGATATGCAGTTTAAATGTAACTAGTTTAGACCATTCACACTCTTCCTATTAAACTCTACCATGGATGTGCTGAAAAGGGGCTGAACATAAACATAGGAAATTGAACTAGAAAGGCAATAAACTGTAAACTGGCAGGTCTTGTCTCCTAAGCCATTACCGGTATCACTGGTATCCTGGAATACTTCCTGCTCTTCTTATATGTTAGTAATACTGATTTAGGAAAGCAGCAGGTTGTATGTCCCTCAGGTACCAAAAGGGCACATTCTTAAATGGCTAAATCACGATTTTTATAAGCAGTCTCCAGGGCTCTGCGTGCAAACAAGTTAGGGAAGGTGCACTGCTTTTAGAGAAGGTGTTCCCAGCATTCATGTGATAAAATGTTTGCCGCCTACTGATCATTGACACAGATGGAAAGAATTGCCTGAGGAACACTACACTGAGCAGTGAGCCTCAGCATACGGGATCTGAAAACAGGTAATTACAACACAAATGAGTGTCAGAGTCTAGATTACAGCTCTAACGGCTTTTTCTGGAAAGAGCCAAATGCCCACAAGTCCTGTTTGTTTTAGTGGAAGTAAAGGACAAGTATCCATATCTGTTAGACTTCCATGCCTTTTTCAGGTACTTCCACAAATGACTGTTCTGAAGGCTGGTATGAGACACAGAGGCCATTCCATGGAGGAGCATGGAGGAGCATGTGAATGTCTGGAGCAAATCCTCATGCTTTTCTTCGCATTGAGGTGTATGATTTGTGAAACAGAATTGGGAGTGCAGGAGGCAGAAGCAATTGGTTTTGAGCTCAAGGAGAAAGACTGGGATGTACTGGCTAATTAATGCAGGGCTAGACAAAGTGCAACTGAATTGTTTTCAGCAGCAGAAGTGCAAGCCCTGTACTGGGGTTACACAGAAGGGGCAGATCATCTGCGTTGGGACAGCAGCTGGGAAGGCACACATGACCAGGTTGATTCAGAGCTGCCACCTTCCCTCACACTTATATGGATTTCCGTGCACTACTCTGCCCTGTGGACTACACCTGTAGGTGGCCCAGGGCTCAGCTGGGAAGAGTGGCTACTGCTGGCCTAATGGATTTCAGAGAAGAATTTAGGAACTCCTTCAGGCTTAGTTGAAATGGCATTCTGACTCAAGAGCTCCTTTTCTCATTCAGACAATCAGAAATTTTGGCTTAATGACATATAATTACTGTTGGATGCCTAGATGTCACATGGGGGCTATGTCTTTCTCATATTTAGACTTTCCTGGTCAGATCTTAAACACTGGGACTAGTTTTTCAGCCAAAAGTCACTCACTGCCACACCAGCGAATGTCTGAACTGGGCTAATTATGGAATGTGTAGAAAGGTTGAGCTGAGAAGAAAACTACACTCTTGGCACTGGTCCCCAGTTTGATATTCAGACCTCATTTTGAACACTCTGCATTATTTTCCTCAAGGCTAGATAATGGATAGACAACGAGAGACACATAAAAATGTCTCGCTCCCTCCTTCAAAGGACACTTGTACTTACCTAATTCACTGTAATTCATCCAGGCATTAATTACCATATTACCATTAATTACCATATACCATATTAATTACCATATAAGAGCACCCACTGATTCCCAAACACTTCAATTTAAAAGTTTTAACTGCCTACAACACAAGTTTAATATCTAAAGATTAGTAGCAAAGTTACGTACGTAAAAATTAAAGGAAGGGGCAGTGTGTGTGTGTGAGCTGAAACCACAGGATACTAGTCTTTTAACTTTTGAAATTTCTTTAGAACAGCCTGTATCCAGCACAACTGTTCAAGGTCACAGCCATTCAGGTGACAGCAACAAGGGAAACTGATGGCCTATGGAAAGAGTACTGCTCCTGGAACTATAAGCCAGATGAGTTTCAACCTGAAGTACTCGATTTTTACCACAGCACAAATCAGAGATGATAAAATAAAATTAGCTCATTTAGCTAATTTATAGCTGTGACATGATCAAATAAAATGCACTCATTATACAGATGTACTCTAATGAACAGCTTTTTGTGTTTCTTACTGTTATCATACATAATAATAATGTACACAAATGGACAATAAATTCAGGGTAGTCTCACACCTATTACAATTTATTTTAATGAGCAAGAGCCCACACAAGGTCAGATAATGGGTCTCTAATGACATACCACTTTTGCAAACAGGACTGGAGTTATCATTTTGATGTATGAAGAGTGAAGGTAAAATTCCAGCAGACAGACTAAAGACAAGTGGCCTTGAGCATCTATGTCTTTGTAGGCTGCTGCTTCCTGTTTGGAAAAGTGAAAATGCAAGGTGACATCAGTTTCAAAAATGCCAAACAGAACTCCTGATGCACTGAAGGGGTGTCATTCTACCAGCCATAGTAAGTCAGCATTTGTATTTTCTAGTATGTATCACAGAGATCTACACAGCTTAGAATATTTAGATAAATTAAACTGTCTTACCTTGAATCGGCTGTAGTACTCAGGTACTTTAGACTGCTCTGTTTCTTCTGACCCTGCACACTGAGACTTCTGCTCTAATTTCTGAACTTCTTCAGCACATTCTGGATCAGGTTTGGTTTCAAGGACAGACTGTAAAATGGTCTCCAGGGCATCAATCTGAACAATCATATTTGTCATGGTTAGCATAAAGAGTTTGGAAATACAATCTAAGTAACACAACTGTCATGTATTCAAACAGCTTCATGAATAACCTTGTATTTTGAGATGACTTCTGTATATGCTAAACAGAAAACCAAATTCTAAAAGGAAATGAGACAATCTTTGAAGAATTTTGTACTGTGCTTGGGATCTTGGAGTGTGCGGTTCTCACAGTCATTGCATTGCTTCTTGGGCTCTACTACTGGATACGTACAGAGATGCAGCATTAGTAAAGAATGAGCAAGAACCTTCTTTTACAAGTTCTTAGTTGTTCACTGAACAAAGTAAAAAGTATCCCTGTACAGATAGCACTTCTAGGTACTACTAGCATTTACTATTTTTAGAGTATCAGTATGCAGATGGATAGGATCTTCTATGGACCTGTTGTACCAGAGACAGATACAGCCTCGTTTCAACACCAGGATGTTTGTCTACAACCCAGAGCAAGATGAGGAGTTCCTTAATTTGTCTAGGGTTTGTAACCAGAAAAAATCACCAGTGTAGTAAGCTGAGTTCTTCAGACTTGGAATAAGAAAGATGCCTCCAAAACCACACACACAAAGAGGTAACTTAAAATGGTGGAAGTTGCAGATGTAACCTGTTTTGTACTGTCCAATATTACACTGAGAAGCTTCAGAAAACAGAGCAACATGTAGGAATACCTGCTGAGCAGCGCCCTGGACTTTTGTTTGTCAGGGGAGACTGCAAGCTTAGTAGTGACCTGAGCAAAAGGGAGGCTCCCATCACCAGAGACACTTTCAGGAAAAAGTACCAGGAAGAGGAGGAGAGACTTCAGTGATGTTCCTATGCTCCAGCCCACGTGGTAGTGACATCCTAAGTTACTCCTAAGCTGTCTGATTCCAGGATCAGCCTGATTCCCCACAGCACTCCTAAGCTCCAAGTCCCTTAGTTAGTGCTGACCTCATAAATGGACAGAATCTACCCATCCTCCCTGACTGAGGGCAGTACAAACCTTCTAGAAATCACTCTGTTGGCTTTTTGGACCAGTACCAATCAGGACATCATCGGAGGGCACAGAACACACACAATCAGCCATGAGAGTAAGAAGATGTGATAGTTCATCTTTACTGCTAAGAAATATGTCTCTGAGTGGTTTCAAAAACTTGAGAAACAAAGGTGTCCTCCCATCCCCACAGACATGTGTTTCCTGTGACACAGACCCACATGTCTCTAAAGAAAGGGCAAGGCTTAGAAAACATACGTAAATGGTCTGCAGCAATAACACACACTCATCACCAAGGACATGCCAGTAGACATTATCACTGGCTCATCAACTGAAGCAGTGATTCTGTTCTAAACATTATTTCTCCTGTCTTGTAAAGGCTTCCGAACTTTGCAGGGAAAAACTTCTTTTCATTAACAAGGCACAGAATACACGGGTTTTACTTGTTTGTTTAATATGAAATTCCCCTTGTTCAGTGGGTTATAGCCTTTATACTTACAGCCTCTTTACAGATTCTGATGTTCCCTGACAACGAAGCCACATTCTCCATCACTTGCAAGGCTCTATTCAAATATCCAGGTGTCCACATCAGTGGCATTAGATTGTATACAGCTCTTAATCCTTTAGTCAACTCCACCTTCCCTGTGTTAAGAACACACTTTATTGTTAGTGCTTCAACATCTGAGTCTTAATGGAACCAGTATTGGTTGGCTCTGGTTTCTAGAAGTGACAGCAAGTGTCTTGGCTTCTGTGGTAAAAAGAACACAGTTCTACAAAGTTGCTCTGGTAGAACTTCCATAGCCTTATTTTATTAAGGTGCCTTATTTTCGCTCAACTTCACGTAATTATGTGCATGTTTCTGGTACCTCCCCATTCCCCCTCACCCAGAAATTTTGCCCAGATGGAAAGGAGAGTAAGTGGCCAGGTCTTCTGGTTGTCTGGCTTTGTACCAGCAGCTTGTAGAAGGATGTCTGAAGATCTCAGACAAATGTCTCCTTAGCTTTCAGCTCACTGTGGAGCACGTGTGCACTAAATCTGATTCTCTGGATTTACCTCTGTGGCCTCTAGGGTTTACTCACCCATAACAGCACATGTTATGGCTAAGTACTCAGCTTAGTACCCCTGTTTCAGCTGAGGCTTCCTAAGAATAAATACAGGACATCTGCCAAAAAGGAAATTCTGGTTCTTGATTAAGACAATCTGTGCAACAAGGTGTTCATTGATTTTAGCAGGACCTGTGATGTACTGCACCACTTAAATTGTGGCTTTTCTTCTGACAGTAATTACCTGAGAACATGAAACTCCATAACATGTTAGAGGAAATGCACGCCACATTGTAGTTGATGCAATTTACAATGATTGTCACTCTTAGGCTTTGATTTTGTTATTGTCAGCATAACAGATGATACCTCTTCAAGTGTAGCTTACAGGAGCTGTGGCCAAGCTCTCAATCCAATTTGCACTCTGGCTATAATGACACAAAACTATGAAAGACACCTTCTTTACATGGAAGAGAACAATTTAGGAAAAGGAAGGTAATAAGCGCACAGACAAAGTCTATGGATCATGGCTAAATTAAAACAGCTGAGGTGCTTGAGGCCGCTCTGTGCCCGTAGACATCTTTTAGTCTCTCAGAGGTCAGTCCCATTAGTGTCAACAAGACTTTGGAATATGCGACGTAACAGTAAATAGCTTTTGATCCACTGAATGTCAATGTCATGGAAAAAGCACTATTGCTCTCAGACAAGAGTGAAGTGCATTTTTGAAATACAGCCACTACTCCACCAATCTATATGACATTTAAAACTCTCCAAACTGAATGCCAGCTGGACACTAAGTCCCCATTTGTATGAGTATCTCCACTGAATTACAAACTACAGCACTATGAAAAATCCTGCTTTCAAATTAGCTTTCACATTTATCCCCCTTTTTGACTGAAAATGAATTTTTTCATTTACAGTCACGATAAATGCAAACCAGCATCCTAACTCTGCCACCACACATCATATTTTGAGGAGACATTTTAAAACAAATTCACTTTTTATTACCCTCAATAATGCAGTAATGAAACAAAAATTAAAAATAAATCGTTGATTACTTACTTTCTAGTAAATAATTATTTTGTAGAGAAGAACAAAACCTAACTGTACTATATTCCAATAAAGATTTAGAGGAAATTCAAGAATTGCTTGCCCATTTCCCTTTCCTCCAATTCTGAATATACTCTGCCCTAACTTCTCTTTAATACTATATAGCAAGTTATTAACAGTGAAGACTTCTTAACAGATATAGGATAAAGGCACTGCTATCTGCTATTCACAACCCAAACATTTACAGTGACTAGTAAAAGTTTTAAACATAGTGTTTTCCAGGCTGTGCCCTCCCATCTTCCTAAGGTTTAAAGATTATTTTAAGACACTCACTAACCAGGAAAAGAGTCTATTGTCCGTAACCTTAAATCTGTGTCATGGAAATCTGTACTTTAGGGTATTTTTTAAAAATTTGTTTGTCAACCAACAAACCAATCCCACCGTTACTTAAGAATATCTTCTCCCTTTCAGAATCTAACCCAAACCTGCAGGGAGCCCTAAAGTTGGTTTTGAAGCTGTCTGATGAATCAAATTCAAGTCAGTTCTACCCTCCAGGCTTACAAAACTGGTTCACTCATAACTCTGAAACTGTCCTTCCACTATTTCTTTTTTTTTCTTTTCCTTCTCCTTGATTACATTTTAATAAAGCAAAGATGCCAGTTTAATTCAGCCACTGAAGACAAGAGGGAAAAGCTGACAATGAGGGAGGTAAAACTTACCAAGGAATGTATAGCCATAGAGCCGGGAACTAAAACCCACAGTGTTACTTTGCTTTAGACCCGTAAGCAACAGCGATGCTCCAAGATTTCTCTCTTCTTCCCACTGCAAATAATGTACAAACTAAGCAAGTGCTCCTTAACAAACATGAACATAAAATGGCAGCAAAGACAGCATGCATGGCTTTCATCACGCCTTAGCAATAAAGTAAAGAATCATTAAACATGTCCAGTGTTCAGTTACAGTACGTCTGTCCTGAGGAACAGTACAAATTGTACTGAGGAACAACCCTCTTCCCAGAAGACTGTAAAATGTGAGTGGTTGAAATGTTGCATGGAAGTTCTCCTTACTATGCCTATCCCTACCTCTTAAATCAAACACAGAAAACTGGTGCTGAGCATTATGAGACATTGAATGGCACTTTGAATGGTGTATACAAATAAAAATATTATTTCATTGCTGTACTTGGATGGGATTACTTCAAAATGCATATTAAGTAAGTCACAGCCATATAAATAAGCTTGCCTTAAACATGTCTTATGTTCACACCACCCTTGCTTGCACATTCAGCTTTCATGAAACACTACACATACGGACAAATGCTTATCTCTGCAGTAAGGATATGCAAACATGGACAAACACAATGGAAAAATGAGATTTTCATCCCTTTGCTTTTCACATACAAGTGACTAAGCATACTTGATTTCTAGGGAATGAAGAGAATTCAATAGGGTAAATGCGCTTTTCTCTTCTATGGTGAAAACTGAAATTACAACCCAGTTGGATAAAACCTGAAGCACCTGTAAAATGCATTTTGGAAGATGCTTCATGTAACACAGATGGAGGCTTCAAGCATTTTCCTTATACATGACAAAATGCTACTGAAGGCTTGTGCCAAACTACACAGAAAATAGCTTCTTACAGAGATCATGGCAGAGCCCTTTACTGACTGAGCCCCTTCTCCAAAGGTAGAATAATGCCACTTCCAAGACCCTGAACTGTCATTTTGGCCTCAAGCAAGCAAGCTGTAAATAATAAACCCGTAATCCTTGGAGACAGGAGAAATGTAACAAATTTAATTTTAAAACAAATATGTGTAAGAAGCAATAGACCCAAAGCCAAATGGGATACTAAAAAACCTAGTAAAAATGCTTTATAATACTGCAACGTCACCATTATCAAGCTCTAATGGTGAGCAATACTCAGCTTAACAGGGTCCTATACAATAGGTGACACAGTTTTTTTGGTGGTAATTGATAAGAGCCCGCTTTGAACTGAAGTTTCAATTCACATCCTTCAAATGGGCATACCTTACATCTAAAAATCCCAACACACCCTCCTTTTCAGAGAAAGGAGCAAAAGGGGTGACAAGTGATTTGATGGTTTTCATACTTTGCTGTTTCTTTCTTCCTTTCTTTCTTCTGCAGTTGCAAAAACAATGAGAAAATGAAGTACCTTTTCCCCAGGTAAACTTAGGGGAAATAAAATATATTCATGATTGAATGTCCAACTGACTGCACCACAACACTCAGAAGCAGAGGCTCTGTGTATCATTCTGAGTGTGGTCAGCTTACCATATGTTCAGACTTGGTTGCCAGGTACTGGTATAAAACATAGAGAGAAAGAAGCTGTGTTGATAATTCATCAAAACTTTCTTGGAGCATGATCTCTGTTACTATTGACATAGCATCTATGGAGGAAAACAATACATTATCAGCATAGCTCCCAATAAATATCTCCCTTTTGCACCCACTCATGTTGACAGATACTTCATTGCTGTAGTATGCTTTGAAATAGTTAGGGGAGAAAGTTAAACATTTCTTACAACTAGAATACACCTAGAGAATTAGGCTTATTCATTTGGGCTGTTCAAACACTGCAAGAAAGAAGAATGGGTTGAATAGCATGAAACTACAGCCAAGGAACTCTCAAAATCATCTTAGCTCTCCACACTCCAGTTGGCGCTTCTTTCCTCAGCTCTTTAGTCATTAACATCAAAAAAATTTAAAATTATTTCTTTGCTCTTGTGTTTTGATTACTAAAAAGAGAAGACTGGCTTAACTTCACTAGCCTTAGGGTGACAGGAGAGTACAAAGGAGCAGAAATGTCACAGATCACCCACAGTGGTCTCTGTATTCAGCAAACAATGCTCTGGAGGAGGTCTGCAGGGAGCTCTTCCAGTGACACTCCCCGTCAGAAAGGACAGTTTGTTAAAAAGGCCTTCATCTTCACACACAAAAGAAATATGAATAAAATAAGGGGGAATTAAAAGATGGGAGTGTGTCTCAAAATAAAATAAATACATGTTCTAATTTGTCATTTAGCAAAATCTTTCAGTTCCTTTCAGTTTTCTGTTTTATAAGAGCTTTACGCAAAGGAAAGTCTACAGTACTAGAAAACTTGAAGTGAAATTAAAATCTTAAATATCTGTCATCAAACATGAGAGGATTACTCATCCAAACACTTCAACAGTCAACAATGAAAGGTAGTCCCAATATGACAATTCAGCACAGCTGGCTTGCTCCACTGACAGACAGAAGGCCTACACAAACAGTTTAGATACATAGCTTTTTCAACAGCCTAATGTATGGAAGATGAATACCAATACGTATTTTGATTCTGGTAACACTCTAATTAATTGTCACTAATAACTCCTATGATACCATTAGCACATACATCAGACTTGTAACTGAAGAAGATGGTTTACACTTGGAATAGGTTTAATAACAGGAAAAACTGTGAATCACACAAGTTTCAAAACCCTAACATGAATAAAGTCCCAACAAAAACAAGTCATAAACATGCAGAAAAATACTTCAAAGGAAGGTGAAGTTGTGTTTTATGATGAATTCAGAAAAAATATGGCTACGAGTTTTCAGTTCAAAAAAAAGCTCTGCAAATATAAGAGCATACAACTAAGGAAGCAGTATTGGTATGTATTTTGTTACCTTCATATTTCTTCTGCTTTATAAAGCAATCCAACAAAATATTGAATGTAAAATTATCTGGAAAAATTCCATACTGAACCTGAAAAAAAGAAGGAAAAAAAGTTCAGTGTGCAAATGTGCTGTTCAAATCTTCCCAAGCACAGCACTGTAGATACCAGAAAGAGCAGAACCATGGCACTGCACACTGATGCAATGTACAGTCAAGCAACACAAGATATTAGCATGACTCCTGTGATGTAGGCCCTCCAACTTCTGATGCACTGCATTTGTTTTGGCATTTTACCTGAGCCTTTGGGAACAGGAATGGCACTGCCTATCACGTTATTATGCCTCTCCTGCATCTAGCGTGTTTTGGACATCAATGCTATTTAAAAACTAAAAGCTTTCTGAAGAAAAGAGTATTTAAAAGCTGTAAAAAGGCTATAGCTAAAATTCAAGTGCAACAGTAATTTTAATTTTGACAAAGAAATCTGAACTTAAAACCACAGTCTATGGGACCTGGCTACAACAGGAGCTCCTGTCAAGCCACACTTGAACCAAAAAGCCCATCAAATATATTTGTGTCTTTTTCTTGGTAAAACTTACCTTGTTTTTTATTGTGTATAAGGCTTTATCTTGAGCGCCGTATTTTAAGCACTGTCTGATCCAGCTGTGAATGGTCCAGTCTCTCAAGTACCAGGAATTTGGGCTATGCCGAAACCTAAAGATGATAAAATAGTTTGGATGACAATATGACTCGGCTATCACAGAAACAAATTCTGTAATCAACAAACTTTGAGTTTCAAAACCTCACCATTCATGAACTCAAGATATAAATTTTTCTCCATGTTTGACTTTGCAGTCAATCACTGCCCTCTAAAGAACTCCAGATAGCCCTTTCAAGCAAGAGAAACAAAACTTTGACACACTAATAGTATGTACAAAGGGGAATCTGACCTTTCCACAAACGCATAATATTTAAACTTCTCACTTCCCAGAAAGCCTACTGCTTTTCTCCTGAAAAAATGAGTACCAAAAAATAACAGTTTGGTATATTTATGAAGGCCAACTGAGACTGGTATAAATGCTGTAGTATTTTTTAACCTTGTCCTTGTGATTGTATAAGATTGTATCGTATAACATTTTGATGTATAATATTTCTGGTCTTGTCAAAGAGATACGACTGATGACATCAGCAAGTATCAGAATTACATCAAAATATACCTGCGTCTGAAACTTTGGAGCTTGTATAATCTGGTGTGTCCCACCCTCTCTAAATCATGCCTCACTTCACCACTTAAGAATTCATCATGCCTCAGCACAGGTCATCCCTGGGCTGCTGCATGCTCCATTTGCCTTAGAAATGCTTCATCAGTGAAGCATACCTCATGCACAGGGAATCTCTGCTGGAGAGCCCTTCCCTGCCCCTCTGCACTGGTTTAACCTATTCTGAGACACCTCATGCCATGGCTTCAGCAGTCTTCCAAAGCAACCCACTCCAGTACTCAACCAATTTGTAAAATCAAATACTTTTGACTTCTTTTCATCCTTATTCAGCTATATGAGCTTTGCTCTGTATTGGAAGAAATGGTGACAAAGAGCACACAGAGCTTTAGTTCTGGCAAACACTCAAACATCAGTGAAAAGTTCAGTGGTAGGAGCTGCTACCTTGGTCCTGAGCTGAATTTCACACCCCCATGTGAAGAGATGCATGCAATCTTTCGCAATTCAAACGAAAACTGATCTCACTCCCCAGCACAGAAGTGACTGCCTCTTTCTGTAAAGAACACCGATGACTGAGCTGGGCTCATGTGCAGATGCTTGCAGCCCCAAGCCAAGCTACAGCACCATTTAGAGGCAGAGCTGACTCTTCCATCTGAGTGAGCATGCTTTCCAGAACGTTTATCAGATTAACGTGGCCACCAACCCTCTTTCCCCCTCAGTAAATCTCTTGTCTATCACCGGGGGCTACACAGATGACCAAGCCTGGAGAAGTACTGCAGCCTAGAGAGCCTTCAGAACGAAGAAGACAGCTATGCCAAAAGTGGAGCTAAACAACTACAGAGTCTAAATACACGTGTTTGTAAGTGGCATATGAAATCACCCCCTTAAATGAGAATTTAATAGAAAAAGAAAAGCATGCTTTGAATACTAAATTACAAGCATCCATTCTGTTGCTATAATTGCTTTCCATTTTCTTCCCTCTGGAGTTCAAATACTGGGGAGTTTTTGAACTCAAATACTGGAGTTCAAATTTGCTTTCATTAAAGTCCCGTATCGTGGACAAATGCTTTCAGGAAGTATCAATTAAAGGAATCTGGATTTAATCACGCTTTGATTTAAAAATCATCTAATTGCTACAGATTCTTTCACCAGCCATTTAAGAAAGGTCAAGCTGGAATATCAGCACCCAGCAATAAAGCTGCCAACAGTTTCAATAAATGGTTAATATTGTTTCACAGGTGGAAAACAACAGACTTCTCTTTCAGAAAACATAACACTGATGCTCTCAAACACTTGGGCTTTCTATTGACACAATCTTTGCAAATGAAAAGCAAGTATTCAAAAAACAATAAAAAAAACCCCAATGAGCTGTTTTTAATGCATTTGAATACTCAACTTTTTCCAGAGCTCTATTTATTCTCTTGAGTACACCACAGTGAAAGAGAGAGAGCACTCCAAGACCTCCTGCACCTTGGGATTGCTACAGCTTACTGTAATGAAAGCTTCTAGGTTTCAAAGTAAAACTGGACTTGGACAGCAAAAGGCCTAACAGGGATGCAATATGATCTAGAAACAGAATGAAGCTGATCCTCAATCAATACTCTTTGCTGGAACCAATATGCACAAAATCCAGAGGCATGTTTTCGTGAGTGTGTGTATGACAACCACAGGATCTTTCAGACATAATTACTGTATGTATGTTACTCTTAAGATCTTTATGCTGATCTTTATGCTCAGATCAGGTCTCGCCTGCCCTAGGTGCTATGCAAATGAAAAGCATACAGCTTCTCAACCAAGTAATTTTCAAGTTAATTCTAACAATTAACTACGAATCAGTTGCACGAGAATGAAGAGAGGGGACTGGTGCATGAACGCAATATATATATTGAATACATGCACAAGATCCCTGAACATTATACCCTTCCATTAATCCATGATGTGGTAGAAGAATTGGAAGTGAGAGGGAAACAACTACACTGCAACCTTTAATTGTTTCTGATCCATATAATGCTGGAATAAACTCTGTCTCTATTGTACTAGCTGAGAAGAGAAACCAACAGAGTATCTGTTTTTTACAGTTAACCTACATAAACCAACCAAATGCTGTGGCAGGCACTGGTATTTGAAATGGAATCAGGAAAAAGAGGAGGCTGCTCATCATTTTGACAAGCATTAACATCTTCCTCCTTCTCTTTGTCCACCAAACAGGATATAATTAAGCAAGGCAATATGTTCAGGGACAGATGAAAAGACAGAAGGAAGTTAAAACTACAGAAAAAAGAGGATTCAGAATGAATTAAATAAAGGAAGTCTCTAGCAACTGCTATGTGTTTAATGGAAAGACCAGAAGGTTATCTTGCCTAGTGCTGAAACTCATTTTTCTGAGAACTAATAAAAACCTGAGAAGCCCAAGATTCTTATAATGTGTTCAGAAAAGACAAGAAGCAACTGTAACAGTATTAGGGAAGCTCTCTGTTGGTACACTTCAATGTTAATAGCTAAAGAATCAATATGGTCATCCTTCCAGTCACTGAACTGAGAACATCTGCCTCCACAGGGAATAAAAAGAGAAATACCTGTAATACAAGGAGATCCTGAAATATCAAGGTCATTGTGAATCTAACAGCACACAATGCAATACTCTAGAATTCTCTTTATTTTGAAAAGTCGTTCCAATGATGCAGTCCAGAAACTTGATTTTCACTAACAGTTGCTTTGTACTTGCAAAATGATTATATCTTGGAAGAGATACAAGGAGTGTACAGCCTCAGTACAAGCAACCCAAACATTTTTAGCCAACCAATTGCTCACAAATAGGCCAGCACATTGGGCTAAGAATACACTGTCAGTTTACTAAGCTACCGCATAAAGCCCTACTGCCCATTATTTACAACAGTGCTGGGGTGCTCATGCTGTGTGAAAGAAACCAAACAATAAAAAAATTTAACAGATGCTGAGACTGCTTCATGATGCACTGTACGACTACAGCAAGCATTACTTATTTATTATTGGTGCCCTCACACACTGCAGAAAAGCTGAATTCCTGCCCTATTCATTTATTTCAGTCTTGCAACTTTGTTTGGTGCCATCAAGTGCTTATGCACTCCAGTGCTGCTTTCACACACTCTGTCTTCTCAAGGGAAGTAATACAGCAAACCTGAAAGCAAAGAGAACCACCCCTTGCTGGTCTGCATTCTTTCCCCTAGGTTTGGTAGAGGGGAGTTCATTGCTTTGGGGACAGTCACAAATGAGGAAGATGGTGAAGGAAAATCTGCTGAAAAGAAGAGAAAGTGCTGTAGAAGTAACATATCATGAGGAAGAGTTCTGCTCTTCCTGGTAGTATAGAGGGAAAGCCAGCTCAGCAGATCGGTTCCAATTCTTTGCTGATCACAAGTTCCATTTTGTACTCTGTGGCTTTCTTAAGGGCCAGTCCAATTCCTGGTACTCCCAGAAGCTATCCTTGTGCAAGACACTATTTCTTCTCCTCCCCATTCTCCCCTGATCTGTGAAACAGAAAGAAGAGACCCTTCCTTTTTCTACCTTTACCTGACCTAATGAGAAAGTACCTTGTAATCATCCATACATCCTACACTTCCTATCTCTCTTCTTTTAGAACTAGAGAGAAATACGGGTCTGCAGGTTCATATACTTTCATAGGAAGCAAGAGTGCCAGATTTCTCCTCATCCACTTAAAATTCTAAATATAGTATGAAATATCTCTGCAAACTAGGAAGAAGCTCTCTCAATGGAATGAATCCAAAGCAACTCCACATTTTACACGAGTCATACAGGACTGAGAAGCATCTTAGCTATGCCATGTTCTTTTCTTCCCAGGCACATTTTTTCAGCTACAGTGCATAATGATCAAATGGATTCCAGGCAGGCTTAGCTTAGAAACTGGAAGGCTGTCACCCAAAACTCTCCCTTTGTTTGTCATTTCAAGCCACAGGCCTTGGGGAAAACCATCTACATTTTAAATGGACCCAGAGGCATTGCTCATACATCAGTGTCAAAGAAAACAGGCCTGGAAAAGCAATCATTATTGAAAGAAATTTCCTTTCAAACATGAAGAGAACTTTATTTTTCCATCTCTTATTTGCCTGCCATTTTAGCCTTCACCTTTTTTTTGTAAAAATCCTTTAAAATTTTCATATGTAAATCGACCAGTCCTATAGGAAATACCTCACACGTTAACTGCCTACACTCAAAAATAGAGAGAACACATTGCTTTTGTGTTGAAATAAAAAACTCAAGTAGTACGTGTACTACAAGAAATTGATTATCAGAAGCAGTAATAGGACAAGTTAAAAAATTAGACGTGACAGTTGTTACAGAGCACAGTCTAAGGTTGAGGCAGAATCTTACACAAGCAGAAAATTGGTTTGCAGACTCCCTGGAAAAAAACCCCACGTTCAGCCCCTATTCTATTTTAATTTTTATTGACTTGCCCCCATCTTTTATTTTGAACTAATTTAACTTGACTGCTTTGATGCTAAAATTAATTCTTCTAAATTAAGCTCTCTCCACCTCCACATAAATTCGTATTTCATGCACAGCATTTTTTGTTCAAGATTTGCACAGAGTGCTTACACCACTGATGCATGTCTGATGATGGCCCCAAAACAGACCTAAATGATCAGACACGGAGAAACTACAATACAGAACCACAGTCAAACATCAAGGCTGTACAGGAAACTTAAAGGCTATTTTTAGTATCAGGTCTTGTTTCATGTTATACCATATTCAGCTTTTATTTGTGTTCACTCCAATGTTACAGGTTTATCTTTTTCTTAACCCTTAAGCTTAGCAGTAAGACTAGATCTGGAAGAGAAGAAATTTTGGATAGAATTACATACTACACAGTTATTTAGGAAGACTGAGGATATCACCCGGCTAACCTCTCTCTTCCAATAACTGAAGGGAGAAAATTCACTATTCAGTAGTTTAAGGGTAGCTACCGCATTGCTTAAAACCACATTCATGCACAGAAAGCTCAGCTTCACAAAGTCTCTTTCTAACAACAACTATCACACAACATTCACCATACAGCAGCTAGGATGAAGTTTATCCTTTACTGACCTAGCTATTTCGACAGTTTTTAGTGTTGAGCAAAAAATGACAAGCTGAATTTCTGACACAACAAGCATTTCTGCCCATTGTTGTCTTTTATCACTAAATGCTCTTCCTCCTTTTGATGAATTTAAGGCACCTTTGAGAGTAATACATAAGGAACAAGCCTTCCTACATTAAAAGAAAAAACAGTATCATCAAAGAGTTGCAGAATCCTAGATAAATTTTATAAATTTCAAAATAATGTATGAATGGACAAGCAGTTTATCACAGCATGAAAGAAATGCTATGCTTATACATAAATAGACATAAGGAGCCATCACAAAAGAAATAGCATTACAACAGATAAGGAGCCTACGGCAAAGTTTGAAGCAATTTATTGGTATTCCTGGTATTGCAACAGTTCAAACAACTACAGGTATTCCTGAAAAATACCTGAATTATTTATCAGTCCTTCCATCCAGAGGCAGTAAACATAACAGAACTGCAGTGGAGCTGCTCTTCCAACCTTTTGCCACCAGGTTACACCAAGTAGCCTTGAACCCCTCTAGAAACAATTGCAAAGCACAAAGCAGGAATCCTTCAGACAACTGGATTAATTCAATATCACACAGGCTCACCTTAAATACATCAAACCTTTATTCTAATTAGTTCGTAACCAGACTGAAAAAGCAAAGCCAAGGCTCAAACAACATAACACTCAGTACACTCTCTGTCCCTGGGAAAACTCTTTGGGGCTGTTAATTGTGTTTCCTAAAAAGCTCCTCTAGTCATGTAGATTCAAAGTCCTTCAGAACGATGCATTCTCCGGCAGAACTCAAACGGAAGTTCAATTCTAAGAAGAACACAAATCAGGATTACTCTACATCAGCTTGGCTGAACACGCTCTGTGTGCCTAACCTGAAATAAGATGACATCAGTCACAAGCCTTATCTAGCTAGAAACTAAAGATCTTAACATTTAAAAATCCAGTATCAACACGATTCCTTTTTCTAGGTTAAAGGGAAGGTCACCAGCTAGCTCACTAGAAATGGACACTTGGGGATCCTCAGCGTGACCTGTAGGTGAAAGAACATAGCTACCAAGAAAAGGTGGTGATGCCTGCTTTGGTTTCATGAAGAAAGTAAATATATCACATTCAGTTTTATTTCAAATGCAAACTATGAATCAAGTAACCCCACTTTTTGACTTAACAGAATGATGAGGTGAACTGCAATGAAGGAAACCAAATAAACAGATTTTTGAATACTGTATTTGTATTTTTCTGCTCTTCCCAGGATAATAAGTTACCCACCACCCTTCACCTCTCCCACTCCTTTTAAAAATGACAGTCGGGAAAAATCCAATTTTCTTCTCACACACACAAAGAATCCGTACTATTTTCACCATAAAGCTGGAATTCACTCAAAGAGCAACAGTTAAGAAGAAAAGGTAGTGTCATAACAGTAACAATAATAAAAAGCCCAACATCTCCCCAAACTACTGACTGTAAAGGACACAGCTCTCTGTGACAAATACTTCTGGACTTACAGTTAAAATGATTGGGTTGAATATAAATGTAACTAATACTCTATAGAAAGTATCACAGGCTGAGAAAATACATGGGGAATGATGAGGTGAGCTGTTACTATAGTGATTCTGATAAGATACTCTCCAGTGCCGTTGCTTCTCCCCACGCAACCATAATAAAGTCTAATTTAAAACCAACTCTTCTATTAATTATATCTTTTTCTGGTACCCTGGCATATAAAAACAGACACATTAAGAACCATACAAGATACTACACTTCTTGCTTCAGGGAAATCTTTTTAATCTCAGCAATTTCTAAGTGCATCGGGATACAACTTGCTGTTTCAAAGCTCAACAAAGGATCAGTTCTGCTGGATTCTTTTACTTGGATCTCTGAAAACTGATTAACACAAGGCTGTAAGAAAAGGTACATATGAGAAAAGCACTAATTTTATTGTTACCATTTTACTAACTCAGCTATGCCTGTCATTACTTCAACAAATTAAGCCAGTCTGAAAGCTAGTATACAAGTTATCAACTTATTTCTCAAAATGAAAAAGAAATGTTTGTGAAAGCCTACTTGCACTTTCTAGTTGCTGTTATCACCTCTGTACCCTGTTCACTTTGCCAAGTGATCGCCCACTAAAGACTGCCAGAAAGTCAGTTTCCAGCAGAAAGGTAGTTCCCACTAGCTGTATTTTTGAAGTAAGTTTAAAATCTTTTGTGTACCAAATGTACTTACATCATGGACTTTCTACAACCACAGATCACTATAATTTTATGTCATATGAGGGACTAAATTGCTTCAAAGCTCATTAGATGTTTTAGTTTTTTAAAATAAATTACTACAGACGTTTTAGAAAACCTCCATCTCTTAGCTATCAACTACTGCAGAGATGTCACAGTGAAGCTTCCTTTCCAGTAACCATTAACCAAGCTGGACAGAGATGTAGCATCAAGGGCTTTCCATGCACACAAAACAGTGACTCTAAGTTTTGTGATAGTTCAGTGTCAGAGGGAACTGCATCACACATTAAGGTGTTTCTGCCTTTTAGCACTAAGATTAAACTATGACAGAACACCCCTTTCACATTATATTTAACAGGCATACTTCACGCATATGCATAAAAACTGCTAATAAGAAAAGCAAATAATGACTTCTTTTTTTTATGGCAGGAAAAAACCCTCAGCCTTTAACTAGACACTGCTATTATTATATTTGCAAACAGAAAGTTTTTAATAATGCCCAATATTCAGTGTAAATTTAACCTGGGCCAAAATTAACGTAATTTTGTTAGAGATCTAATTCACTGAGAGCTGCAGTCTACATTGTAAACTCGTTGCATTTTCCATTTATCTGACCCAAATTCTTTATGGTTCACAAAAGAGCTCCCAGAAATACCTCACACATTAGCTTCAAACTACTGTAACATTACACCTGCTGACATAACCCTTGACACTTTTCAGTTTGATCACAGTTCAACTTGCACAGATCATAAACGATGTATTTCTGTCTTGAGTATCTCAAAGGCTTGATGTCTACGTAACTCGGGTCAAAGTTAAAAAGTGCTTATGTAGCTTGAGTTATAAGGTATCTATGTAACCTAATATCAATATAACCTAAATCATGACTTCTTATCAATATAACCTGAAGCATAACTTTCTATACTTATAGCCTGAATCATAGCTTTTACTTATGTAGCACGAATCATAATTTTCTATACCTAAATAACCTGATACTTACATAATCTGAATCATAACTTTTCATACCTATATAACCTGACATAAATAACTTTTTATACGATGTAATGGCCAGCACATAGTTAATTAGTTGCTTAAATGCTGAATAGACAAAAAGAGAGAAAAGACTCACCAGGTGTATAATTTCAGAGATAGATAAGTGTAATACTTATGAGAAATTGGCAAGTGCAAAGCNAACAAGTACCTGCTCTATAGACATTGGTCTATGGGGATTTATTTCCAGCCTATCTTTCAGGCATCAGGCTGCAATACAGAAGCGTACAAGCCAAACTGTTTATTCTGCAGAGTTACTCAATTTCATACCACATGCAACCAGAGCAAAAAAGAGGTGCTGGGAAACAGTGCTTCAGGAATACAAATATTGAATGGATCTTAGTAACCAACCTATAAGCAAAGGAAGAGACAAACTATGCATTTGCTGCCAAACACTTCACAAACTGGATTTGCACAGTTCAGGTTTCACCTTTTCAGATTTGCTGCCACAGGCACACAGTTCAAGTTAGCCTAATTTTGACCTAACACCTGTGCTCTTTCCATTCTTCACTGCTACAGTCTGATGTCCTTGTGTATTGCTCTCCTTCTACACCCCATGAGTGAAGGGGAGGCAGAGCTACCTACGCTGTCAAGTTAAACAAGTAAGGTTTTCATATAAAATATAAACACCTACAAAGAGGACAAAACCCCTGATACCTGCAGTTTCAGCCACAGCCACTGTCAAAATGGCAACCATTTCAAAAAGGCCGACCATTGGTGCATGGGCAGATCCTGGCTACCAGGCAGTTCATCATTATTCTGTTTACTTTTCATGTCATGTCTCAATAAGCAATGCTTACTGGTATTTTTTTTCTTCTAACCATGCATTTTCCTAATAAAAATACTTTTAGTAACGAGTAACAAAAAATGCCCAAGTCCTTTACACATTCTTAACTGTTCCCTAACCACAGTACTTCTGAGGCATCTAGTTAGCATATCTTTTAGTGTATCTAACTTCTGAGACCAGTGAGACAGAAATGTCCTTTATCTCATTGCAGATGTCAATCCCAAGGAACAGCAAGTAAATCAAGGATAAACACGGCAAACCTGACGCAAGCATTTTGTAAGGCAGCTTGAAATTTGTGGGCTCTTACCAGCTATATGATTGTTTTATTCTTATTCTTTTTGAAAAAAGATTGTGCCGTCAGACCTGTTATTTAAAGAGAGAGACAGCAGGTACCTCTCTTTAAGTACTGCATGTACTGTAGGACAAATGTTCCGTTGCGTAGGTAGCTACAAGCTGCACAGTAAAATGAGGTCATGCTACCCAAAACAGGCAGAGGATTTCATAATGCAAAAAGGTATTTCATAGTTTCTCCCCTTTTGAGACAGGAACACATCCAAGACTGCTAGTTATAAATATACTGGTCACAGCACCAAGCCTGCCAGAGTCCAATAAGCATTTGGACAATGCTCTCAGGCACACGGTGTGATTCTTGGGGTGCCCCGTGCAGAGCCAGGAGTTGGGCTCGATGATTCTGACTGGTCCCTTCCAACTCAGCATATTCCATTATAACTCACTAATGCTTTTGGTTCTGCTAATGATTGGTCGACAATGCAAGGCCAGGATGACCTGCTACTTTGCCCTGTTACAGTGGCCTACTCAGACCTTGTATTCAGGCTCCAAACTGACATTTACAAGCACCAGTAAGGCATGGTATAGAGCCCTTACACATGTCGTGTTACCCACTGCATAGGAGAACAGAAGAGACAGAAGAGCAGGAGAAACACTACAATTACATGCATTTATGTACTGCATGCGTTTCAGTCTGGCTTTATTTGTCCAATGAATCATGACTTTGAAAACAACACAATAGTATCTTATGTAAGATGAACCTGCTGCTTTATGACTTAACCCAGGCAAGGAAAACTGCAAAAATAAGTGATCACTGCAGGACAGTAACTTCAATGAAGACAAAAAAAGAAATCCTTTTGCTGGTAAAGTGGACTGTACCACTCCTGCTGCACACGCTCTGCTGTCATGCTCCCACAGTAGCTGCTGTACCTTGTCCACCCCCAGTCAGCGACACAGCCAGTCTGGTTTGTCAACCTTGGCACAGGCAGTGCAGACAAGGGGGAGGGAGATGGTGTCCATTTTACACCCAGCTGTCTGCTGCCAGAGGCCATCTATTTAGGTTGTAGCGCGATTTAGTTCAGCTCTGCTCAATCCCTAGTGGAACTTTAAAGAAAGGAGTATTTTTCCCCTGTTTAAAATGAAAATAGTAGTTACAGAGGACAGATCAGAATTAAATAAATGATAACGTAAAAAGGATTATCATACAGTTGACTTTGCAGATTAAAGGCAGCTTTATATCCACACCAATTCTTGAAAGAAAGATATTACTCATAAAGGGGGAAATCCGCTTGCAAATCCAGTTGCCAAAATCTGTATGCTTTCAGCTTGACAAGATCTAGACTGAAGGGAGTGGGGTTGGGGGGAAAATAAGCAAAATCCCTGTTCACTTTTCAGCAAGAGAAAGGAACGTTTGTTGTGTCTACATTTACAGCTGAGAAAACAGGGATTTCTATCAGCTGCTCTCTTGTATATCCCTTTCCAATTTTAACAACAAACCCAAGAAAGCATTCTTTGTTGCTGCTTAAATGCTCCCTAAACTAGATCCTGGATCTAATCCTCACCTGGTCCAAAGAGAAAACCAGGGACCTGCCTCAATCAGCTGAGGACCTGGCACACCACACATGCATATGATCATTAAGCAGACGAAGGCTGGGAGGCAAGGACAACCCCAGCACCCTTCCAGGATGGGCAGTGCCACATCCCACAGAGATGCATCCATGGTGAAGATGGAAACCAACTGCTGAAAGCAACCACAGTATTATTCCTGACATGACCAACTCCACATTTAACTGAGTCCCTCAGGCTTTAAAACTGATGTAGCAAAGGGGAGACAGAGGCAGCTGAAAAGCCTGGAGACATTCTCCTTCAGGGACAGAGGCACGTCAGGATTTTAGGAAATAGGTAAGGGGATATGATCAGCTAACAAGAGAGGCTTGGACATCTATCTTTTCCCAAACCCATACCATTCTTCCACCCCACAATGTCCTCCACAAAAAACCCAAAAGAAAGGTAAGGAAGGGATTATTCAGGAATTAGTCAACCTAAATGTCAGAAATAGAAAGAAGTAACAGGGACTATGGCAGAAGGAGCAGTTGCAGGTAGCTGAGCAGAGTGCTTGGTACACAGAAGCATAGAAAATGCAACTGGACTCATTCCAGCAGACAATACAGATATGTTATCTGGAGCATGCAGCTTTAAAAATAGCTCACTATTAAAGCAGCATTTAAACAACAACAAAAACAACCCCAACCACCCAAGCAAACAACCGACCAAGCAACCAATGTACTAACCAACCAAGGAATAAGTAAGCACCCTGAATGACTGGTTTGGTTTGGTTTTTCATTTTGCTACTGAGCATCTTATATTCAGAAATTTGTGCCTTAATTTCCCTTTTCTGGTAAACAATGAGAAAGAGTAATAACCACAGAAATCACCCCAGGAAAATGTTACACCATGACCTTTGCTTATCTACTGATTTAATACTCCTCTACTCAATTACAGCAAAGCAGTTTCGTGGGTCTGTCTGCAATCAAGCTTCTGCCCTTAGGGAGAACACTTTTTCACAGGCACAAATGTACATACAGAAATAAGCAGATACACAAGCTGAATAAATGTATGTACTTATTTTCATTTTTATTCTGTACTGTAATATTTTTGGACATTTCTGAAGATGGAATTATTTAGAAAAAAAATGGAACCATTGGAATAGAGCTTTTACTACTGACTTTTCAAATTTCTTTATTACTGGGACCAAAAAGGAAACTACAGTCTGTTGGATATAATCGGGTAATTTTCTAAATGTCTTGATAACTGAACGTTGATGTAACAGTTTCAGTCCTACAAAAGTATAAACATCAATTTTTTTTTAATAAAAAGGCAGCTACTTGAAAACTAACATGCCCAATCATTTACAAGCTAAAGAAAGATGCAGGCCAATGTAAATCTACCTCCTCCCCATCATAATAATTTTGCTTTGGTTATAAAACCATTTTGCCTAAAACAGAGAATAACAGAACAAAGAAAGATCAGATCTGTAACTGTGGTGCATTACTCAATCTCTTAACATGGTCATCTTACATATTCTTTCCATTTCCAAAGACTTTCACCTTCTGGAACTTGTATCTCACCTGCTATCTGTTACTATATACTGGGCAGCAACGTGCATCAAAACCATAGATATTCTCCCAGCACAACAGATTAGACTGGATCCACTCTACTGGATCATGTTACTAAGCTGAACATCTTCACTGTTACCAACAAAGCACAGAACACTTCTTGATTACTACGAAGTCCAGTAAGATAGTGTAGGCCCATTTTTATGTGCTTGATCAACCATGTTCATCTTACAAGCCTGTGAAATAAACCAAGATTTTAAGTAACAATGATTTAAAAGTAAGCTCATATGGACTTTTCATTACAAACAGTAAAATGGATGTCCTCACTGAAACAGTGCATAAGCTTTGTATTTCATACGTTGGCTGAGGTACGACAGGAAAAAATATTTTAATGCATTTGTCCTTCTCTCCATCAGTCTACCCCACAAACTAGCACACGACTTGCCATCATTCAACCATACTGGCAGTTTTCTTAATAAGTGTGGCGTAGAATAGGAATTCTCAGGCAGTGGAATGTTATAGATGCTTTGATCCCAGCCCTGGTTCCATGCAACCTGCAAGTGCATACAATATTTGCATGGAAGAAAACCAAAAATGTCATTAAACTGCTTGTATAAGTCTTACTAGCAAAGTAAGTCCTGGAAAAATTTTTCTTCAAATACTGTAAAGAAAAAGAAAAAAATGGAAAAACAGATAGACATCCCTTTCATGTTAAACTACCATGTGATATGCCCAGGAATGTTTCAAAACATTTCACATTCTTAGTGGATGTCCAGTCCCACTTTCTTATAAGCCTTCCTTTAGTTACAAATAAGAGAAAACAATTATAAGAAAAAATACAAAGTAAATCCTGGTAAGTGGATCAACTTTACAGCACGTATGTTTAACCCAAGACATATTTTCAACATAACATCTGTGGCAAGCTATGTAACTCCTATTTCCCAGATCAAGGACATATGAAAGCTGACACTATTTACTGCATATCTTCACTCTCCAGCTCCTAACTTAATTTCTTCCGAACAAAATTAACACAATACAGGCTCTAAATACTCATCCTGTTCTTAAAAATCCATTTTCAATAAAATTCTTCTTCTCATCCGAAGCTCATCCACAGCTGCTTGCAGAGTCCATTTAAGCTAGGAACACTCTGACCACCCCTTGGAAAACCACCTTTATTGGCAACAAAATATCATCTCAGCTTACCTCAAAAACTACCTTTATTCTTTATTTTACTACTGATTACAGTAAAAGAATCTTGATCACTGACATTCCTAAGCCTGGTCTGGAAGCCTTTTGATTTTGTACTTGGCCCTCTGTGACATTAAACTGTTCAGCATTTTGAGAATGCTGGTTGCAGTAGCACAAGAACCTGAATTTCCGAAAGTATAGGATAAATGCTCTCCCATTTTTAGCCTATTTCATTATTTCATATGTGCTGTGTAATAACAGATGAAGTTAAACTGACCTGTTATTTTCATTTGAACGCCTACCCCCCAACCCAGTGCTACTCAGCACTACAATTCTGTAAATTAAAGCTAACAAAAATATCAACAGAATTCCTATTTGAAAAAAATAAACCAGCTCACAAGCCCCACAAATAAAAATCCATATTAAATGTGTTTGTTTCCCCAAGAAACATATATTGTACAGCTAGCTTTACAAGCAGGATAACAAAAACTGGAGAAGGTTACTAGTTAAGCAACTGAAAACAGAATTTTTAATAACTGCTTCCCCTTCTACAGCTGCAAATATACTCCTCACTCTAAACATTCATTAGTTTAGCTTAATGAGTAATATGTGACTCAAAACAGCAGGAATGCATGCTTACCACATCTAAAATAAAACAGGAATAAAAACTAGCACCTACAGCTACAAAAATCCTGACATATATGAGAATCTGTCATTTCACCAAATAAAAACAAGACTTCTGTATTGCTAAGTTTTAAATACAAAACATGTTCTAAATGCTTTCCATGCTGTATTTAATATAATTAATGTTTACATACATAAAACATGAACATTTGCAGAAAAGTAGTACTTTCATTTAATGTTCTTTCTCAAAGGCGGCTGTCCACATCAGGAAAAAGAGCACTCTGGTAAACATTTCTCTCTTTTTTTTTTAGAAGAAAATCAAATATATAAAATAAACCTGTAAAGAAATACCTGTTAACCTTGAAAGTATCTACACAAGACTGTCTCTTTGCTCAGTAAGAAAATGGTTCCAAATTGAGTACAATCCTTTCAAAGAAATGAAACTGCTTTGAAGAACTTGTTTTCTGCTGCCAGAAAACAGCAATAAGGCTTTCTTTAAAAAGTAATCTAAAATATAAACATGAAACATTATTAAAATGTTTTATTTGAATTAAGGTTTCTTGCGTGCTGATTTAAACTGAGATCAACAGTTCAAATAATTCTAATTCTAATCAACCTACCTGCAATAAGACAGCTCTGGTGTACAGCATGACAAGATTATTCCATAAAAAGTTGATAGCAACAAGTAGTTCATAATTATTTTTTCTACGGTATTTATTTTGATCCAAAAAAGAAATACATACTTGCAGCACACAAAAGAATGATTTAGGTTGATGGACACAGTAATCACAAAGTTAACAGTTCCTAAGGAAGGGACTGTGGCAGCTCTCGTTATGGTTTTAAGCCTAATAAAAATTCATGGATTTATGCTGGTAGCTGCCACTTTCAACATAACCGAAAGAGAAAAGATTGCTGTACTGTTTAACACTATTCAGGAAAGCTAAAAGACAGGGAACTCAGTAGAAACATTAACTTCACATGCTTTTGTCTTCTATTTACATGGGATTGGAGACTGGCTTTGACTGCTGTTGCTGCTCAGGGGCTGTAGTGGAACCTGAAATTCCTTGCAGGGGAAGCCAGATGGAGTTAATTTTCCAGTATATCTTTACAATTATTAGTCATATTAGTCATTAACTAAAGCTAGCAAAGGAACAGATCTTTGCTTGTGCTTGTTTTAAATTCTGAAGCTTATAGAAGGTCTTAGTCTGTCCCGGTCATTTGTATTCACACAAACAGCTTGCTCTCTACATTTTTGGCGGCACTTAACCTCTGTCTGGACTTTCAGTATTTCTAAAACATAATGCAAGATCTGCCTCCAGACAGGCTTTTTGCTGATGCAGGGGTTTACTAAACAACTTCTGGAATGCCACCGGATATAGCAAAAGTGACCTTTACGGATGAGTATGGGTCAAACTCTGAGACAAAAATTGCCCTTTCTCCTTCAATATATGAGTACAAAGTTGAGATCCGGACACATCGTACTTCAGACTATTTCCAGTAGAAACTACTAGCCAGAAAGCTCTGAGCTGCTGGCAAGAAAGATGCTGGGTGAAAGATATGGAAATTCTGCTAATATTCTTTTCCTCCAAGAATTGTAATGAAAGCCTGTCCTCCAATACCAAATGAAAAATGTATCCACATGGTGGAACAAGTCACTTCCGTCAATTTTTGAATCTGACTTGGTCTTTCTATTGACATTTAAATATTGTGGAGGAGGAGGAGAGATTACCCCAACACTGATACTGCATTCTGTTTGTAGAAGAATCCTTCTTTTCCTCTTGTTTTAAATATGAAGCTTTTAAAACCCAAATGCTTACCCTTCTAGTGTTGGCAACATAAAAAAAAAAAAAACAACAACTTAGTGTTGATGGAAAGCCTTCCAACTTTTTGTGCTTTTATATGCAGTGCCTAGAATGCTCTTGTCCAGTTTCCACCAAGTTTACAAAAGTGTATGCAAAAGGACAGATGAACTATGAAAAGCAGATGACTGAAAAGGCATGTATTACAGGAAAAGATCTTTCTGAATGCTCTTCAGTATTCTATCTTTATTGATGGTTCTCCCACACTTCACAGCATGTTACACTGAGCACACGGAAATCTGACGTGGTTACAGGGCAAGGCTTGCTGAAATTTGACTCTGGGTTCTAAAACGTAGTTACTAATCATTTTTCCAAAGATTCTGACAGTTCAGACTGTGACAAACCACAAACACATAACAACAAAGAAACTAGGAAAGATGACAGGGAGAGTAAGAACATGTGCCCCTCAGTGCAGAAATGAGTGAATGCTGGAGCCAGAAGCACAGTGCAGTCCCTACAGCCAGAATACTCACATCTGACAGCACTAGCTTGGATAGTGACCAATATTTCTTCATTAAAGCAGCATCGTACACTGGCAACCATAGTGGAACAGCACTAAACACTAGTATTTCTGTCATTCACATGAAAATAAACAAATATTCTAATGAGGTAAATCTCTCTGGTGTTTCCCTTCCTTGTGCCTGCCTACCTGCTGAAGAGTTGCCCAAATCTTTTGCAAATGAATTTATTTAAGAGCACTCCACCTAGGCAGGTGTCCAAACTGGTAAAAACACAATTCTGCCTACAAAGTGTATTTTTCTCTTCAGATGCTTCCACCACTTCTCAATATCATTTCAAAATATAACTCCTGCATACCTTAAATAGCAGACAGATATTTCTGACTCATTTATTTTTATACCTTTTTTTTTAACCCATGTATTTCTCTAGAGGCACTGAAAACCAAGACCTGATCAGTTAATGAAGTCTATTTCACCTACAGCGTTAAGAGAATGAAATCATTTCAAAGGAAGAATTAAATGTGTTATACAACTGCGTCTAAATCTCTTCTATTTGTGCTGGAACAGGTTAATGGTATTCATTATGTACTGCAAATTTATATACAGAAACAAAGAGAATGAATGCCATGCAAATATCATTCAGGAATACACTTTTTTTGGTCCTTTGTGAAAATTTATTATAAATAATACTTTAGAGTAACAACATTTTCAGACACTAAACTGCTTGACTGGTATGAAAGTAGAATTGCAACTTCTGCACCCACAGAACAGACATGCAAATATAGAGAGTACAGATGAAACTTATTTTGCATGTAATGTTGCCCTAAGCATTGATACATGGGTATTATTTGGAAAAAGCACAATTTCTTATGTACAGAGATCACAGTCTCAAAATGATTTAAAGGCTGAAATCAGGCCTCAAAACTGTAACTTACTACCATCCAACCAAAACAATTCTATGATTCTATAAAAGATAGTACATCTAAGAATAACTTCTAATCATTTGCTATTGTCCCATTTTGTGATTACAATCAAGAATGGATCCCAGGTAATAAATCCTGAAGTCTGCAGAAAAAGGTCTGTTTTCAAAAAAAGCATTTACCAGTCACAGAAAGGTAATAAAAAGATCTAGGCGGATTGTGCAAGAACTTGCAGAGCACATGCACATACAAACACATTCTGCAGACAGTGTGCATACTTTTTTCTACACGGTGGGTCATGGGTTTAACGCAATTAAAAATTCTCTTGAGGAATCTCAACATAAAAAAAAACTTCACCAATTCTTTTCACACACATTGAAAAATCTTTGTTGGCATAAAACCTACACACAAAATCAGCAGCTACCTCATCACAAAACCTCTCTTCATTATGCTAATGTTTCAATCATATGAAAAACACCCTGATGTGTGAAATAGCGACATCTCAGTGAGACAGGACAAAGTAAGGCGAAGTGTAGATCTTTGATCTGGCTGAAAGTGCTCTGAATTCTGATGAGAATTTTTGTTGGGATCCTAGGAGATGAAAGGATTTTTTTAAAGTCTGACAGTTAACAGAGGGGGTGAGGTATTCAGAAGAGAACAAAAAGAGGAGCACTGAAAGCAGATGACATCATGCCTCAAACTGGCCTTTACCATCTAACTGACATGTTCCACAATGTAGCATGGCAGTTTCCACACAGCTATTCTTGGGAGCTCAGGATCCTCTGTGGAGGCAGTATGGCTGGAGATCCACTGCTTTAAAAGGACAGAAAGTTGAAATAGGTCTAGATACAATACATATACTTTATTTTGGGATCCTAGATGCATTATGGTAATGCTCCAGCATCCTACTTTTTGAAAATATGTTCTGCCTCACATAATAGAAGGAAAGTCTCCAGTCTACAAAGCTGACAATTACAAGTTCTGTCACTCCCATCTCCAGGAAAACCCCACACTGCGAGCATGGAAATGCCATTACTTCCCTCTGATTCTTCCCACAGGCAGTTTGCTTTTTGTAACAGGAACATTTTCCAATCTTGTAGAGGCCTTGAAACTGTTTACCCTTCACCTCAGATTGCCAGAGGCACCAAACACTGGGGAGAGATATCAAGTTCCTCTCTTTATTACTCTACAAGCAGCTAAGGGAAAAACCACAGGACTCTGGGAGCACTCTGATTATTTATGTTCAAGCAAATGCACATACAGTCAACTTACTAGGCCATGTGTATGACATTTGTTTGCAATGCATTTGTATACCTCAGAAGACATGAAACATAAAAACCAGACATGAAACTTGTTTTACTTTGATACTGCCTTTCTCCTGTTTAGAAGTTTATTCTCACTAAATAAAAGAAAAATTGTGCTTGGAATTTTCTCATTAAGGCAGAAAAAGATATTTCTTGCCAAAGCTTCACCGCTTCTTAACTTTCCCTCTCTAGCCCTCTCATTTATTTTTCATGGTGTAGCCATTTACTCAGGACACTTTTCAGTATCGAAAACCCTCCCAGCTGCAAAGACCTATCTTCATAAAAATGTCTTTCATTTTACCTCCGGCCGAAGTGCAAAATGTAAAGACCAACTAAAGGGTCTTGCAAATACCCACCACATCTCCTTTATCCTGAAGCCAGAACACTTATTTTCACTTGACAGAGAAAATGCTATTATAATTAGGATTTTTACATGAATTACAGACCTCTCTATGCTGTTTCACTACTTGCATACACGTCAATTTTGAGAACAGTTTCATAGATCAATGCTGGAATGAAGTCTCCTTGAAAATTGATGCTAATATCACCAAAAGATTAAGCATTTTGCAACACCAAAACAAAGCAGCATTACAGGGGCACACAGAAGGAAAATTCCAGCCAGAGCATGTCTGACAAGCCATGTGACACATCAATACTTTTCTATTTTCTCCATACAGACTACTAAAATCTGTATCAATGACAAATGATTATATTTGATATGCACATTACTATACTCTCACCAGACACATGAAAATTTTATCTTAGGAAAATAGTAAATAACTATAATTGTTTTTGAATTGTAACTCTCTCCATTACAATGCATTCTTAAAGATAGAAATCTTGTATTTTTACCTAGTGTACTAACCAGGCACAGATTAAGACTAGGAAGGATATTTACACATTAGAGATTCCCATAATCTCTCCCTCTTACTATGGACCACTTTTTATGCTTCTTATTTTTTGTCACTCTTTCTGAACTTCTTTTTCAAGAAGAAAGAACCTGTAAGATACACTATAGACACGTCACTATCTGGATTTTATCTGTACCATTTTGGGACTTAGCAATTAAAACTACCACACTTTCTTTTGCATGTCAGGGAAGTCAAAGGCTCTCTTGGAATCCCTGACCCTAGAGAGCCTGACTCCATCAGAGAGGACTTAGTACATGTGGCATAATATAATGCATTCAAGAATGTCACTAAAAGGTACCAGAGGGCTCGCATTAAACTGGCTTTACCTTCTCCTGTTTTCATCTCTGCTGTTGCAGGATGGAAAACTGATTTCTGATCACAGATTCTGATATGACTAATGAAATCTTGATCAAAAGGAATGAAAACTCCACCAACCTCCCCTCTGTGAAAGATTCTTCTTCCTACTTTTATTCTTAAACTTCTATTCTTTTATTCTTAAATACAGGATATTGCTAGTATTAACCAGCTGGGTTTCTGTTGTTTCCATCTTGAAGTTCCAAGGTTCAGATACTGTCCCAACAGCACCACAGAATCAGGCACATCTGAAGCCTAATGCAGTCATGTACTTGAAACTGTGCATATACTTAAACCAGCTATCCAGAAAACACCATACTAAAAAAACCCAATCATTATTATTTACAAATAACAACCTGACATTATTTGTAAGGATGCTCTCTCATGAGCTTTGACAGGATGTGTTACTTTCTCCATCACAAAACTTAAGTTCTCAAAATGTGTGTGCAACCATCATAAAAGAACTACTTTATTCTAGTCATCAGCAAGAATTGCTACCCTCTTAAACTAAATATTAAGAGTTATTGACATGAAGCAAGCAAGCAGTCAACCTGACACTACCAGAAAAGGTACCCTGTACACTTCAATCAACACAAAAATAGTTGCTGAAAACCCTAACAACCCATGCATAAAGTGAACTACACAGCTTATCTGGGAAACATAGAAGTACTAAGGGGATAATACAATTCATTCAGGATCATTACCACAGGATGACCATTTTTGTTCTTCCATGTTCTAAGTAAACAGGCTTCCTTGAGTGCTCCACTTAGACATGTAAATATCGTATAGCCAATTTAGATAAATAATGACTCAGAGAACAAAAAAAGAGTATCAGAAGGAAAAACTGTGAAAAACATGATTCCTTGAAATTTCAGCATCTCTAATGCAAACCACAGCTGGAGGTTGCATTAGCTGCTAGTTCAGTACCTCAGATTAACATGCTTGACAGGAGCCAATGCCAGAGGTCCAGAGAAGGGCAGCCATAGGCATGGAGAAGTTGCCAAGACAGCCCTTGGCTGTGAGTTGTAAGACAAGTAGATGCACATACTTTGCAAGAGAGAAATCAAAGCCAAGAAGCTGGAAAGGGTCGGTCATCAAAGGACAAGACTTAGTAGTATTTACTTGCATGACTCAAAGTTCGTGCTGGGGGAAAAAGACGCTTACTTGTAAAGGTAGTATTCGGCTTGATCCACTTCTTCTCGTGAAGAAATGTTGTCAACAAACTGATTAAAAAATAAGAAATAAAAGCTTAAAAAGGGAGTACTCACACAAAGCATAATAGAAGAAAATGCAATAACAAAACACGTTTGTCTGGCATATTTAGCTGACAATAACGGAATTCTTCACATCTTTGCTTCCTCCTAACTCTGGTTTCTTCTAGACTGCTGAAACTCAAACCTTTTTAAACTGAGACAACTCCCTTCCTTAATTCTGAGGACCTTTATGCACCTTGAAGGCCATCTGATGATCAAATACCTACAGCTCAGTACTCTGTATTTTTGCTGTTCCTCTAAATCTTTTGCTCTTTAATCACACCCTTTATTTTAAGCACACATTAAGTTCCTTACATGTTTTGCCACAATTTTGAGTGAGTCTTGAGATGCCTCATTTCTTTTTCCAAAAAACATTCTTTTCCCTATAGTTTGCTTGTTGTGCCTAATGGACTACATATTCTGAAGCACAGCGACAGCAACACTTTGTATTTCACTATACTTATAAATAATGGTAAGAAAAAAATCCACCCCCATGCTGTAAAGCACAACTGTCCTCTCATTTACAATCCTGTCTTCTTACAAAACTCCCAGTGCTTTCAATTACTTAAATACAAGCCAAGTTTTCAACCAGACTTTGTCTTATGGTAACAGTGAATCCTGTTTTCCTGTATGTTTTACTAACATAAGCATAAAGATCCTGGAACACTACAGCATCTTCATAATTTAACACCTTTAGTTCAGAATACACAAACAGGTTCTCAAGGTCAGTACTTCTCTTTATCCTAAGCCAAGCTAAAACCAGTAATTTCAGCTGCCTGGTATTTGGTCTCCCATTTCTTAATTCTCTTTGCATGCTGTATACATAGAGATCTCATCTTCTGAGCATGGCAATACCACGCCTGTGTGCTTTACCTACATTTCAGAAAATAAGAATCTGATGTTAGCTCCAGATATTGGAAAGTGGGGCTGTTAATCTGAAAATGCCATTTCTTCAGGGAGGTCAGCCCAAAGCGAGAAAGGAATAAATCCTCATAAAAAGGAGAGGAACGCCCATATCCGTTATGGACACTGTCTCAGAAGCAATGGTCAAGAATGCTTGATCTGTATAAATGCTTGCTCTTGTAACTGAACAAAGTGTTCTGTGACAACTCAGTTAGTGGTGCAAATTATCCTAATTAGTGATATTACTAAATAGGGATATTACCAAGGTAACTCAGCTTCTCTGGATAATTTTGAAGACTGAAATTAGTTTGTTGTTTTGTTTTTTAAACAAGTGACATATTTATTCTCCTGTTCATTGCAAACGCTCATTTACACAGGGAATTTAAAAACCCATGTCGTATCTCTGCTCTTCCTCTCCCTTTCCAGATTAACCCATCCAGAGGATGGAACTGGTTACTAATTCCAGTAAAAATAACAGCTTTGCTTAACCCACGTCAGCATTTGTTCTGCCTCAGTCTGCTGCAACGAAAGAAAGCTATAAAAGCAAAATACGTCCACCTCCGCCTCACTCTGACAGAAGCCTGGAAGTGGAGGAAGACAGACGGTGCAGCATACTAATTCAATGCATTCCCTTAGCAGCCTGGGTTCCTTTACAGTGCCTGAGAAGGCTTTAAAGCTCTCACAAAGACAGGAACCACAGGACGGCAGGAAACATATATTAGGGAAATACACAACGCAGTAACAGTGAGGCCTGATTTTACCGAGAAAAAAAAAAATCTGTTTTGAAGACCCTGTGGTCTGGGTACTAACTAGTGAGTACAAAGTATCAATAAAATAGCTTTATACAGCAATTTAACAGTATAACAAGACATTTACGATCCCAGAACTCCCAACAGAGGTGATATCATTTATGGCCTCTCAGCTCACTTGATTACACAAGCATTCCACAGTCCCTTCTACCACTTTATGATTGGGATTTATTTCCTTACCCGGGCTACCGTCAAAGAGCTGACAGGCAGTTTTCTTTCATAGGTTCTGTCCATTAAGTGGGCTAAGTCAGCTGGAGAAAGCAGAAGAAGAGTGTATTTAATCAACTGGCACAACAGGAAAATCTGCAGAGCCATCATATAACCTAGAACAGAATCTATGTCCATGAAATCAAATTCTGGGTTCTTAACATCTCATTTTGAAATTGTATGAAAACAGTACCTCTTATTATTGTGGAACACTTTAACAGAAAATAAATACATTAAAAAGTTCTCAACATGATGATCCTAACTTATTAGAAAAAAGGGGGAAAAGCAAACTACTCTATTATGTGCTGGATGAAATTAGTATAACTAATGTAAGTAATCTAAACCAAAAAATTAGCAGATGTCCTTAAAATTACCACTTGTTTTCAAGCTTAGCATATGCTGGACAGTGCTTTAGGCATGGATTTTTATTTTATGGTAAAACAATGAGACACAGAAACATGTAGCACCATACTGATAAACCTTACAGTCACGAACAGCAATCCAAAGAAATCCTGTTAATCAAATGGGGCACCGTGCCAGTAGCTAAGTAACTTTACAGCATTCTGCTCCAGCAGTCATATCACAATATAAATCTGACCATGTAGGAACCTAAACTTCTGACTGTTGAACAGGTAGCCAGCCATTGCATTTAATGAATTTAACTGGAAGTTAAATTAATTTAGAGGTTTAGTTTTGTACTGTGCCTGGAAAATAAAGATGACTCAGAAAGAGTAAACTGTTCAACATATGCTTAATGTCATCTGTTTGACCACGAACTGACAATATCAAATCTATAAGCTTTAGAGGCTTCAATCATACTCTTTCTTGCTATTCTCCTCCATCTTGAAGACCAGGAATCTAACACATTCCCTCTGCAACATTTGGAACTTGCTTCATCGTTTGCAACTGTTACTGAGTCACTCCTTTGACACCTCTCAGTAAGACCCGCTGGCCATCCTTGATGAGCTGATAGGTTGGCTCGTTTTACAATTAATTTTCCAAAAAGGTGATCCTGCCTCCACACCTGTCAATGAAATGTGAGGTAAACAGAAATTGCAGAGCCACATCAGAACTGACTAAGCCTTCTATTCTTGCAAAGTTGTCAGGGGGAGGAAACAGCACTGCACCAGTAACATGCTGTGTCTCTGACAGATGCTGTCCACAAAACAAGTGGTATCACTATTTATTACTTTAAAAACACACCTGTACCACAGCGAACAGTGGAGGGTACTGTTTTAACAGTACAAATGACATTCATTGCTACTCTGACATTATAGGTAATCTGTCAAATTACAGCACAAGGATCAAGTTTTCAGAAAAATGATAGAGCCCTGACTTGGCATAAAAGAATTGACTCCTAGTCTGTACAATGCTGCTGTCTGTCACATAGCAGTACCCCTTGTTTACGTAACAACTTTCTTCCTGAGGAGCTCTTCAAAATGCAAAATGAGTATTTATCTTCTGGCTGAGGGAAGGCAAACTTTTCATGACCGTGAAAGCAAAGGGAAATTTGTGGCAAAGTCAGTAAGGCCAGTACCAGCTCACACAAAAGACAGCGCAGGATGCTGAGGTGATGTGGGCTATCAAGGCCATGCTATACAAGATACCCACTAAAAAACAGGTGGAATTTTTTAATGGTAGAGAAACTTACATGGGAATAGCCTTACAAGAAGTACCTGTATTTGATCTTCATCACCCATCTCTCCAGAACTCACAAAGGACATGATGAAGCAAATGGGTAAAGGCATAGGGAACATTCCCAACAGTGCCAGAAGTTAAAAGGAAGGGATGCTGCAACCAATTCAGCTTATCCAGATCAAAGCAGTGGGTAGGTCCTTGCCTAAATGAACAAAGCCAACTGTCATCCACCATTCTTAATCTCCATTTTGAGACAGCTGGAAAGAAGCATTTGCTCCAAAATCTGGTATGGTTCATGCCACAGCAACGTGGACCTGAGACTCAGAGTTAATTTATCTAATCCAGAACTGGCTTTGTTCTGCATCACCCTCCCAAAACTACAAGGTGATCCCTATGACCATTTTTCTGGGCCACATTCAAGCCCTGAGCTTGGCATTTGTTTTGTCTAGGTGCTCATGAAGATGAAGAGCCCACTTTAGCAAACATTGACTACTTCAGTAGAATATAAACCAAATTAATACAATGCCATGAATACAAGATCACAAGACTGTCAGCCATTATACAACAGCATCCTCTGAGAGAGCTCACATATAGAATTTTAATGACTGAACTTTAATGCTGTCTACAAAGCTGAAACTCTCCATCAGATCTATAGTATGGAAAGTACTTATCTATGAACTCTGTATAAACGTGAAACACTTATCTCCAGTGCAAGAGTAACAGTAAAATGAGGGCTGATTAGTCTAAAAGAGTAGCAGAGAAATGAAGATAATGGGAGATTTAGCTTTGTTTTCAGACAAGTTGCTGTTTCTGCAGTAGTAGTATTACAGGAATTATTAGCAGTAATTACTTCCTAGCTTGTTTTCTGTGAAGAGCACCTAAAACCAGACTTTTTTTTCTCATATTCATAATTTGAAATAATTCAGCCACCTTTTGTAAATCAAGTCTGTTCCATAAGTTGCTATTCAATAATCAAGATTAAAGCCTCTTCTTAGTTAAAACATTCTGACAGCAGTACTAGAATGCAAGCATGTGAATGCCCAAGCCTCCTAGCACTGCTGGTGGTAAAACCTGAGTGTTTACATCAGTATATAAACCAAACCAGTATTTAAATGGCCAAATCAAAATTCTCTGTACATTTTAACAGATACATGCTGCAAATGCTTTTATCTGACTCATCAAAAAAACCACTAGTCTCTACAATCTCTCATATATACTACCTAAAAATACATTTCTACAAGATTTAATTCCATAAATTTAACTTCTCTAAAAATGTATTACTGCATATTCAAGAATCCAATGGATTTAAATCAACAAAACAAACCATAAATATAAGCTTAGGTAACTGAATTTCAGGCCATGACTTCACAGTGGTCTCTAGAGCACTGGTACATGAGATATCACGTTCACTTCTTTTTTCATTTGTTCATAGAAGCTCAACGTCTTTTTGCCAGCAACAGGGTGGTTCAGGACAATGACTGGGAAAATACTGGCCCTCACCTTCCAAGTCAGTGGTTATAACTTCCAATAGCAGTTTGGTGGCCTAGGAAATCATCATAGTTTCAGTTTGATTTACAGTGTACCTATCCACAGAATGTAGCCACACCAGCAAGCAGCACATCATCAGTAAGTGGCACATACGGTCACCATGTAAGGTCACTTTTATTCTACTTATACCCTTGTATTCTTACAAGTGGTTCATTCAAGATAGAGTTCTGATCCAGAGGTGGGGAATGACGATACAACTGAGATGCAAAGTTTATCTGTCCTGGCAGTGATGGGCAGAGCTAATACCTTAATTCACAGGCTAACCAATGCTATAAAGAAAGCCTTGTTTTATTTTAAAGACCCAATTAAAATATAAAGGCCAAGGCAAGTATTTTGCCTTAAAAATTCGTATAGTCCACATTTATCTCTATTTCCACACAACTGGAAAGAACAACAGCTTTGTACTGAACAAGGCTTTGAATGGAAATTACTCATGTCTGTAAGGGCAGCACCGCCATCTGGTGTTGCAGATGAGCCTATTTAGGTAATGTGTATCTTTCTAACAAAAAAACCAAATTTCCTATCTCACCTGGATTCTGCCATCCCCTGGGATTCTGGTTTCCTTGGAACTTCATTTTTAATAAGTGGAATCCAAATTAATTCTAAGCAGGTATCTTCCTATCAGCAAGCAGTTTGCAAATTCCAAATTAACACAATTTCAATTCCTATCTTCTTGAACAAAAGCGCTATGTTACACAAAATACAGTCTTGCTCTTTCCCATACATTTTTCAGTACTGAAGTTTGCTAAACTCATTCATGCCTGGATTCTAAACTGAGGTTACAGAGAAGACAATAAAGCATGTCTTACACAGACACAAGCAGATGAGTTTGTGTCTGGGATAGCACATCATTGCAGCAGAGAAATGGAACTGACTTTAAATCAAAAAATACTACTTCTTCCTTTAGAAGTATCCTCACAACATAGTTTTGCATAACAACAGCTCTGAAACAATGTTTGAAACACACAAATAGAAGAGCATGTCTTCAACACGAGGAACTCACTCTAGCTATAATCACCAGTTTGTACAGACAAGATTGTATGTGCAACCATACAACCGACAGCTACAGAGCAGACGTCTGCCTGGCTGTCTCCCTTCTGAAAATGCTAATATAGCTGACACTGTGTTAACTTGTTTTTTCTTTTCTGTGAACACAAAATGAAAATGCAAAGCAGTTCTTTGAAAATCATGGAATAGACATCTGCTTTGGCTCAAGACCATCAGCGGAGGAGAGGCAAGAACTGTGCCTGCCAAACAGCCACAGAAGGTCTTGCCAGGCCTGGAGAAAGCCAAACATGGACTGTACCAGCACCAGCACGACATTTTCTTCTACAGTGGATTTCTATTGGCTATGACATTTGTCAAAATAAGAACCCATTTTCACCTGGAGGTGACTAGTTCAAATGTATCCCACAAATCTGTGGCTCCAGCCCAAAACACACTGCATGAGCAGTCCTACTGACAGCAAAGCGTAACAAGGTATTAACAGTCTCTGCAGGATCCAAGCTACAGTCATGAGGACCCACTGGCTGCTTCTGATCCATGTACAGTACAACATGTTGACGACACCCACCTAGATGCTCATAGGCAAATAAAAGCAGCAAATTAGTGCATAAAAAACATCAGTGTGATCATTTTGTCTGTCCTACTGCCTGACAAAAGCCACTGAATTTCACCTGCTGATTCTTCTTTCGGCCTCATAATCTGTGTTGCAAGTAACAACCACAGTTCAGGGGCCCAGGAATGAAAACAGACTATGAATTAAGGAGTCTCCAAAACACTCGTGGTCCAAAATAATGAAAAACTATCTTTAGCATGGAAAAATGCTTTGCAAGATGCTTTCTATTTAACATAGTCACCAAAAAGATAGTGGAATGTCATTTCAAATGTAATCTAGACAAACAATTTAGCTATAAAATTTGCACAGATCTCAGTACCATGTGCAGATACAGTTTAACAAATAACTTCTTGAAAATAAGAAGTTTAGTTCCCCACCCCCTCCTAAAAAAATCTGTAACTTAAGAAGAAACTGCAAAACTCTGACAAAAAAAATTCCTCTTTTAAAAACATCTTTAAATGTAATTGTCCTGTAATACGTATAGAATAGCTTTTTTTCACACTGCAGTACTGTTAACACAACGTCAATGAAGACATCAGTCAGAGAAAGTCACATACTTTGGATTTTGTAAAAGAAAAAAACCAGCTTGTAGAAACTGAACATTAAGTAAACAGGCAAATTCTAACTTGTTTCTGCACTATAACTTTGAATACACATGACCATTTTTTTAACATGCTGAGCGCTTTTTGACATAGAAGCTCAGAAGCACATTGTTCCACACACTTTTTTATTTTGAAGGATTTACAGATGATAAGATAGCCAAAAATGAGCTCAGGCTGCAATTAATTGGACAAAGTGGAGATAAGAAACAAACTTTTCTCACCCAGGCTATGCTCCTCTTTTTGTCTCTTTTCCCATTTTGAGCTATCCACATAGGCTGAAGAAAGAAGAGATCTTCGACCTAATGAAGAGAGAAATCACTATGTAAGCTGGGTTTCTTACACAACTCCAAACAAACATTTTATTGGGTACCACCTTTTTCTGTCACATTTATCAAGTGGGATGCATTACACGGTCTTTATGTTAGTAGCTATTAATGTAACAATTCAGATTCTTTATATGTGGATGAGCCACTACACTGAAATATTTAAAACTGAAAAGCTCTCCCCGAAAGTTTTTTTTCAGCATGAAACAAGTACTTCCAAACCTAAACTCTGTATTTAAGAAAATAGCAAATTTGTAAAGGTAGAAAAAACCCTCAAACAACAATAAAAGCAACTTCTTGGTGCACACAGACCTTTTTCATCAAATGTTAGCAATTAACTAAATGTAGGTTAAAAGCATACGCAAAAAAAAAATGGCTACACACAAACAGGCTTTTCTGGCTGAACGGTTATTTTTTCCACCTATAAAGGCATGTCTCACTGAAAATACTTTCATTTTTATAATCTCCATTCTTCCATCTCCTGTGAACTACAGACTCACTGAAATATTTTTGAAAGCTTTTTCCAAATACTCTTTGTACCACCAAAACTGATCAAGATGCTGTGCCAGCTTTTGAAACAAAACAGCAAATGCTTCAGCTGAAAGAATTTGTGTATCAGTCACAGATTATGAGGTCTTAAAAATGCATGAGGAACGCCTGGGTAAAATTTATTGAAGGAAGATAGAGAAATACATGTAGAAGGTTGCAGGAAGTAATGTTATGAAATAAGAATGTTTTAAAAATAGATAATACAATGCTACACAGAAGTCTTAGCAATTACTTCCAAGTCTTTATCTAAATATCTATCTGCTACCACTAAAAGTTTCGTTTTGGTTGTGAAACTATTTTTCCTTCTTATCACTCTTCTGACACGCAATTATACACACACATCCAGCACCGAACACCTCAGCAAACTACTGTCAAAAAGCTCCGGAACACAGAATTCCACAGGCAGACTCCAAAAATATATACAACACTTCACCAAACAGTTAGAAAAAAGCAAATAAGATATTTCTGGTTGGCAGCATTTCCTTTAGCACTCTTTTTCGTTATGTTGATAAAAGAGGCATACAAAAGATCCGGGGGGTTTGGTGTGGCGGATTTCGGATCTTTTATTGTTCTTTTTCTTTAACATAAAGAAAAATTCGTCCATTCATTCACAGCCATGGAGGCCACTAGCAAGCACGAGGCTTTCAGCGGCTATTTTGCGCAGCACAGGCCCCGTGTGTGTGAGCGCCGAGGCCAGGCCGGCGCTGCTCGCGCGGGTGCAGCGGCCCCGGCCCAGAGCCAGGGCGGCGCGGTCGGGCCGCGCGTCTGCGGCTACCAGGAAGCAGCACAGAGAAACGCGTGCTCGGCGGCAACAGCCACCCATCACCACCACGCTGTACCCAAAAGTTACTGGGCTCAGTTCTTCCCGAAGGTCAGATCTTTGGCTTCTTCAAAACATCAGCCTTAGTGGCGCCTCTGTCACCGCCGGTACCAGTTTTGCTGAACACGCACTGCCGCGGGTTTGGCGGCCTCCCGTACAAATTCCGCGTGGCTTCCCCTGACCCAAAAAGGCAGGTCGTACCATGTCGAGCTATGAAATCGGCACGGGGGATTATCTATTAAAAAACAAATTGCGAACACTCTCCTGCACTACATACTAGCCATAATACGTTTTCTGAGCTATCTCCAATTCCACACATGCACACAGAGGAAGGGGGAAAGGTGAATGAAGTCCCTGCGCAGCACCCCGTCCCTGCTCACGCACCCCACCACAGCCTGCAGCAACCAGGACGACCAGCGCCGCGCCCCCCGCCCCGCCAGCAGCGCACCGACCTGGGGCCGCGCCGAGGGCGCTCCCGCTGCAGAGCACGGCGCGCCGGAGCATGGGGGCGGCCATAGCGCCGAGGCCGGAGGAAG
>VWZW01004118.1:60536-85102 GCA_013397115.1 Edolisoma coerulescens
TGCTCAGAGCCCCATCCAGCCTGGCCCTGAGCATGTCCAGGGATGCTAGATCCACAGCTTCTCTGAGCAACCTACTCCACTGTCTCATCACCATCCCAGTAAAGTATTTCTGCCTCATATCTTACCTAAACCTATTCTCTAATCAAAACCTTTGACTCTAGCCGAAGGCCATTCCCACATGTCCTAGCACTACATGCCCTTGTGCATGTTCCACTCCAGCTCTCTTGTAGGCCCCACTGAAAGGCCGCAATAAGGTCACCCTAGAGGTCAGTGTTAGCGTATCCCCTGCTTGCTGCTGTCATTTAAAAGAAAACAACCAAACAAATAAACATGCAGCTTCATAAATGTGTATTTATTCTGGGAGGATGACAGTGTTATCCAGACCCTGGGGTTCAGAGACAAGGAAATGGGGGCACATGGAAAAGAGGCGTATGGCAGAGGGCTCCCAGCCTGGGTCCTGGCTGGGCTCCTGGCCCGCTGTGCCAGCAGTGGTAAAAGTTTTGCTCAGGTTACACCTCTGTTATCCCCCTCAGAGACATGGAACCCCCTCTTTCCAAGTGGTGCTCTGCCCATCCCCTTCACTGGCTGGCCATATAGAGGGTTGCGGTGTGCTTGAGGCTAAGCAAGTTGCTTGGTTGAGTTATCTGGGATAGCCTGCACCACCTGCACATGCCAGCCCTCATACCCATCTTCCTCGTTTTTCTTTGGTGGTCCCTTTAGTTTTGAACTGTTTCTGTAACACCGTAAGGTGTGAATCTAAGGAAGCAGTACAATTCAGCAAATTGAATTCAAGAAGGCTGACATTCTGCTGCCCCAGTCTCCCTGTTGACACTGTCTGTGACCATTGAGTGTCCATGATGTGTGATGCGCTAGTCCCACCCCAGGCCAGCATGATTCCTGCACCAGCTTTGGAGCGGCCCCGGACAGGGATGGTCTTTCACTGCTAGACCAGCAGGGGTCTGTGGAAAAGAAATGGCGGTGTAATACAGGTCAATTTCATGCTAAATAAAATATATTTGTTTACCTGTTGGAACTGTTTCAATTAAATTTAATGGATAAATGTGCCATTTAATGGATTTTTTTCTTCAGGTTTTATGAAGTGTGTCATTATCATGCCTCACTTTCATAGCAAACAAGTGTTTTTATTTAAATGGCCAGTTGCATTTTCCTAGGGATATGCAGAATGAGAATAAACAACCTAACTCAGGTCAATACTTGCTGTTGTCCTTTCGTTGTTAGAATAATTCTTTATAAGCCAAAACCTTAAAATACTAGATTGTACCCATGTCAGCTGTTACCGATGTCAGCTGTTGCTGTGGCTCTCTGTTACAAAGTCAGTAGTTGCAAATAAAAATCTACTGGACACCTGTTTTTGTGATAGCAAAAACTTGTCAAATAGCTTTTGTATGATTCTTGTTTTAAAGCAGCTTGCAACACAGTACAGTTAAGGTCAGCACCGAAAGTTAATTTTGACATTCTAGACTCAGTGACTGTCTTACCTCTGATGTCTGTACAGCAGCAGAACTTTACTAGGTCTCCCAATTTTTACTACAATCCAAATAATAAGCTTGTTGTTTTTTTTTAATTTAAAAAATAGGCTTTTTGTGTCTTCCTACTGCATTTGGAGCTTCCAGAATGATTCATTTTATAGTAGCAAGGACAGCACTTGTGGGGTGAGCAAGTTGTGCCACTAGTGAATTGTGGAAAACAAAGGAAAACAAGACAAATTCTTATCAAAGTATAAAGGGGGCTGAGGGGGGGGCAGGAATCTTGTGCCGAATCCTCTTGTACCTTGGCTTAGTGGAGAGGAATGTAGCCTCTGGTTTTTCTTTTGCACATCCAATAACTAGCTACTTCCTCATCCTTGTACACATAAGCTCTGGAAAGCTGTGACATATTATTTGGGTTCTTTTGTCAGTGATGTGAGCAACTGCAGTTTTGCAGTCTGCTTTTTAGTGTCATATCTTAATGGTCTGGCATCACACAATTGTCAGTAATTCATAAATGCAAGGTTCAGTACTATTAAATCATACAGTGTAACATAAAACTCAACCGTCCTCTTTTTTTCTTATGGCAGGGAAGCAGTATCTGCTAACAGAACAAGATATAAAGTTACAAGAATTTCAACAGATGAAACTGGCAATTAGAAATGAACTTCATGGCAATAAAGGTATAGCATTTAATTCATAGTCAACATTTTAGCATGGGTCTTAGGAAACAAACAGTCAAAGTCATAATAATATGACACAATTGGCTCCATTTAAAGAAACAAATTATGTCTTCCTCTTGCAAATTTTTTGTACTTAACATTATTGGAATATATGAGGCTTTGTAGAATGAAACAGTATGAGTTATGCTGTGTTGAGAATATGTGTGGAGAAGCTTTCATGTATGCAAGGTGTTTACATAAGATCTGAAATGTTTGTGCCCTCACTTTTCCAACTTTGTTAGATAGTCTGAAAAAAACCCTGTTTCAGTCTACAAATCTTGCTTCAAGTATAATGTCAGCACAGAAAACTGTTAACACAAAGCTAAAGAGTTACCTAACTATCCAGAAAAGGGCTATCACAGTATTTTTTTTTTAATTTGCTCCGTAAATTTTGTTAGCATATTTTTTTAGATTTTTTTCTTTTGCCGAATGTGAGTTCTGAGTTGTACACCCTATTCCAGATGACATATGATACTCAGAATATGAAAAACAAATTCGGGTTTTCCAAATTCATGTAGGAGCAGGATCAGTGGATTTTTTCTGATTTTGTCAAGCTATTTAAAATGTATACAAATTCCTTTCTTTAAGAAACATAAATATAAACATAAAGCTGCCCTTATTATTTAAGAAAAGCTAAGTAAAACCCCTGGTTTATTATGTGTGGGTGTGCTGGTGATACAAACTGACAGCTGTTCCAAAGGGTGCAGTTAATTTTAAGGCAAGAAGAGACAAGTAATCAAACCTAGTTTTATATAAACCACTCTTCTGGGACAGAGAGGGAAGTAAAGTCAGCTTGATGGTTTTTCTATATTAAGTAGAATTTAAATTGTGCAGTTGTAAGTCATAATGTCATTATATTTTGCTGTGATGATGATACATTGTAGTTTATTCATCCTGCACTTGAGAAACGTTAAATTTACTGCTATGGGTCAATCATTCTTGCTAAAACAGGTAAGTAGAAGCCAAATATTTTGCTTTATAGGTCACAGTTGATCTTCTGGCTTTATGCAAACTGTATCCTGTGAAAACTAATGAAAACATTGTTCCAAGCACCTATTTGTGCATATGTGGGCATGGTTTCTGTATTGAGTGTTTAATATTGTACCTGAAAGATGAAAAGAAGTAATTATGGCTAGTAATAAACTTGATTTAGAAGTGGGAAAAGCAGCAATAACTGTTACACAGAATATATAATAGCTATTATTTATTATTGTTATAAGACAAATATTAACTACAATAGTTATACTATTAGCTACAGCAGTTATACAGTTAGCTAGAATAATGTAAATACAGTTCAGATCCCAAATATTTTTTTTAAATTTCTGCACACCTTTGAACACATCCCAGCCATTATACATGCATACTTGTACGTATGCAGTCTTCTGACTTCACAGGTTTCAATTCTGCACCTCAGTCTTGAGTAAGGACTTGTATTTGCATGTAGCGACAGATTTGTGTTGAGTAACTGCACACCTTTTTCTCTGGGATGCCTACTTTGCACCTCTTGTGTAGGTTACTAGCTTGGGAACAGCAGTGACCCAGCAACTGCTACAAAAAAGTTCACTTCCGTGCCCAAGATGGGGGCAGCACCATGAGAGGAATGGAGCTGCCAGGTAGTATATGTGATTTTAATCTTGTGTATGTCTGAGTCAGAGGCTTGATATTACCAACTGAAGGACTAGTCTTTGTGCTTGCTTTGTCATAGGAAAATGTGCCTGATAGAGAACCCTCTTTTTTGGGGCAGAAGGGTAGCAACTCTAAGTTTATGGCTATTTAAAGAAATACATAGATTATGTATGAAAGTCTTTGTGTGTTCATCAGCTCTGAAGGAATTTAAGTCTTCTGTATGAACAGTACTGAGGAGAAGTTCTTACAGTCATTTGAATGCCGAGTGGAAATGGTTTTGTTAGTTTGCTTGCTTTTTAGAAAAAGAACATAAAATGTCACAAAGCTTTGTTACTTGTTAAAACTTTTGCATTACCTGATATGCTCCATAACATAGACAGTGAAATTAAGTTCACAGTAAGCATCTTTTTGGTTTTCTAAGTCTGACATGACTTTACGGGGACACACTGGCATGCTGGTCTGTAAGAAGTTTTATGCAGTTTTCTTGGTGAAAAAACAAGAGTCCTGCTTCATTGAGTCTCCATGTTTCAGGTGCCAAGTACATAACTCAGGTAATGGAATTGTCTATAGAGTGATGCTGTAATGTGTTTTATTTTCAGATCAATATTTTAAAAATATTAAAGAAAAACTAAACAAAAATGGAATAATTCTCAGAAATTAATTAAAAAATTTGCTGCATTTATGTCAGACTTCATCTGATGTGGAACTAGCCAGGAAAGTTATTTACAGGTATTTTTAACAATCCAGGTAACATTCTTTTCTGTCTTTATTTTGCTTTTATTAGATCATCCCAGGTTATATCTGCAGTGGAGGACTTGCCCTAATTCAGTTGCAATATGCATAGTTAATCCCTTAACTTAAGGCTGTATTTTTATTTTAATACTTTGGATCTTCCAACCCTTTGGAGACTCTCAGGTCAAAGGAGAGTTAAGCTATGGGAGCAAAGTGATGTATGGTGAACCACAGAGAAAAATTATCCCACAGCTGCAAGGCAGAGGTGTTCAGGGGCATTTCCAGCCAAGACACGCCTGGTTATAAACTGTCCTGCAGCCATTAGTCAATAGCAGGAGGTTTTGTGAATGAAAACTTTCCCAGAAAATGCAATATAGGGACTATAAAGAAAAAAGGGATATGCTTTATCTTTTTGTTGAGGTATTTTAGCAGGTAGCGCTGCTAAAATAAACTGCTGCAACTTCCTTTGCTATTGTTCCATGAATAGAAGGTAAAGTAGCTTGGAATTTTCAACGCAGAAACCCATTCTATTATTTATCCAATGAAGGTTACTTTATTGGTAATAGAAGAGATTATTTATTACTAGTTGATTTGTTAGTTTGATAAAAACAATAATTTTCCTTAAAATTAATTTCCTGTTATCTATATATCTTTGGCTGGTGCAGACAGGAAAGTGTGCCTCTGTCATTGCACCTACAGATCTTGCTCTCTATTTAAAGCTGTTCTCCCTTGGAAAATTCCATGCCCTGTGTGATTAACTTTTTAATCTTTCCCATAGGTACCATGAACAGAATGGAATCACAGCCTTACATAATTTTAAATTTGGGCCACTCTTTATGAGGCTGTGTTATGAGCTAGACCTTGAAAGACCTGCAGTAGAACTTATCAAAGATCAGGTAATTCCCCTATATATACTGAAAATATTGTTGTTACTATTGTTAGTCAAATATGAGTAATGGTATGCTACACATGAGCCTTGCATGAGCTCATAGACTGGAAGGTGTATTGCAGTAACAAGGATGTCTATGAAATACCTTAATGTAGGTATGCAGATTACATGGCTTTTATTTTAACACAGTAATTAAAAGGAAATTAAATGTTAATTTGACTGGTAACTATTTTATTCCTGTATGATTGCATCATTTGAATAAAAATGCTATGCAGTTTGCTTACAGTGGTGGAAGCTTTCCAGGCAGTTAGGAAGAATGAGGGTGACTTTGTCAAGTATGTAGAATTTAGTTTTAGATTTTCATATAAAAATAATAGAAGAGTAAGGCCATGTACTAGAGTAAACTGAAAACTTCCTTGCTAAATTGAAAGAGATCCAACTGACCCTGAGTTAAACTTTTTGAATTTTTCAAATAACAGATTTCAGTTTACATTCATGTTTTCAAATAAACTTATCAAACTCATACCTCGTTGAATTGTTTCTTCTTTTCAGTTATGAGAGGTACAGCCTTAAATTTATGAAGTAAATAACACTAATATATTTTTGATAGGTGCTTTGGAAGTTCTGGTAGAAATGAAAAAACAAGGTATCCCTTTCAACAAAGAAACCTATCTACTTGCATTTGCAATATGCTATAAACTGGTAAGTATTATGAATGAAAAAGTTTTTGAAATTCCTTTTCTATCTCTTCCTTTTTTTTTATTTTAAAATTTCCATATTTTCCCTGTCATGCTTTTGTATCTCGTGCAAGTATTTTAAATGTATTTAAGTCTTGAGATGCTTCATCGTACGTGATATGGTGCACATATATAGTTTCCCATACAAACTAATGTCACAAAGCAAATCTCTAAAAAGTTGCATGGACATAAGCATTAAGGAACAAATTCTTTTAGTACAGCCTTTGATTACCTTAGAGTATTCTTTCTCTGTGATCTTTGCATCTCTTCAGACAATACTCTGTGCTTCAGCCCCAGTATTGGTTTTATAGTCTCATTTCCTTAAGGCATATACATGATATTTCCTGTTTGCTAGACATCCCCTATCCATTTCTCCCCTCCCCCTACAAGCAGTCTTGAACCATTTCTGTAATTGTACACAAATTTGACAAGGAATAGAGTTGTCAGTAGTAATTGTTCCCTACATGCCTGATGAAAATGGACAGCTAGGTGGAGAAAAGAAACATAAATGAATGCCTTCAGATAGACAGGCAGCCCCTTGAGCTTACCTCTATTTTTAGCTGAAAGAAAAGGAGCAAGAGCATGGTAAGAAACTAGAATACATCAGTTCTATGAGTGTTTCCTTAGAACTGTTTCCCTTCTCACTTTTATAGCAAAGTGAGATCCCAAAACTTTTTTATGTGATAAAAAGGAGTTAGCCTAAAATGGTACCTCAGCAGTAGTTTACCTGGTTTTTCTAAAATTCTCAGTTCGAATAAATTAAGCTGCCTTTAGGTCTGCTGTAGCTTCTTTCCTAAAATCTTTACAAGTTTTTTTAACATGGCCTGCAGTTAGAAGGCTGGGATCCAAGGCATGTGCAATAGGAATAGGTTCCCAAGGCTTCTGTTTTCTGTTACTTCTGGCCCTACATACATTTTCAATAGAGAATCCGGCCTGTTACTACTATTGATAAAAAGAGAGGGGAAATGATTCTGTCACCTGGTTGGTTGAATAGTCACAATAAATTTGTGGGGCTTTTTCACTGAGATAAAATACTGTCAATGGGCAAATAAGCTGTAGTAACCCTTTATGCACCAAAGAGGATTAGGTGGAGCTCTTTTAAAAGCTTAATCTGTTGATTCATCTGTTAAGAGGAGGAGGAGAAGACGTGAAGCTCAAACTTGCTTTTTCGCATGATGCAAGATAAGAAATGTGAGAAAAAATCTTGAAGTGTCTTCAAGATGCATTACTCAAGTAATAGAAATAATGGTACCGGTATCATTAAAAGCTTTTACCATTCTTGGTTTCTTTTGAATAACTTTGCCAGAGACCAGTAAAAAAAAAAGTACAAGGCTTAAAGCTCAGATTATTTCCAGTGGATAAACAAAGGAATTAGTGTTTAATCTTTGTACAGAGGTATTTTTAAGGTCAACTCCAAAACACTTCTGGGATGGTTTAAATCACTGAGGCACCGCCATACTCAGAGGTAACAGATGGTCTTTTTTTTAGTGCAGAAAAGAGCTATAGGCCTTTTGATGATATATTTATGTAATAAAAATCAATATTCTGATGGTCAAAATATTTCTAAATTTTCAAGGAACATATTTTAAACCATATTTTGCAGGACTGACACTTTGAATACTAGGAACAGAAATCAACACCAAATCTGAGGACTCTTACCTATATTGGTGGTACCAATTGTTACAAAACCTTCCTGCTGTCAGGTTTTAAGTTTGGCAGATACTATTTTGTTTGGGGTCCAGTCAGTTCCACTCATAATTTCCAGTGTGAGCAGCATTGGTTTGGAGAGTTGATGGTTTGAGAGGTAGCACACAGCTAAAGTCATTGCCTTTTACCATCAGCTGTTGAAAATTCCCAACAATAATGGAAGCTTTCTGTGTTGGAAAAAGGCAAATGTCTAAGCGGTCATATTAGAATATATACTTTGGAAACATTTTTCAAAAATTAATCCTTTAAAGAGGATAAAAATGGCTGAATGTTCAAATTCATACATACCCAAATTTCTTTAGTGTAGTGGTACTGAATAGTTCAGTACTTAGAAAATACTGATTTTCAGTAACTATCTAATGTAGCTTTTAGAATGCAGTAATGACAAAAATTAATCTTCCTTCCTGATTTGCAAATTATTTGAAAGTGAAAACAAAAATGTCTGTTTGTTTAGGATACTGCTGGGGCTGCTTCATCTGCTGCAGAAGCCCAAGTAGTTACGGCAAGGTGTAGTTGTTAAAATGATAGAAGTTATTTTTACCCTCCTGTGACCTCTCACTTCAAATATCATATTTTGATGTTGTGTTTCTCAAAAAGTGCTGCATAGAATCTACTTAGTTGCATTCAGATATTGCCTTTGTGATTGCACAGTATGTTGACTTCTGAATACCTTCTGAATGTGATTGCAGGTGCTTACAGTCCTTTCAGGTAACCAGAATAACAAGCAAAACTTCCTCCGATATTTCTATGCAGGGCAACCTGGAGTCTTCCAAAATCTCTGCGAGACTGCTTGAAGAAGCACAGCTAAAAGGTGACACGTTACCACTGCGTGCATACTGCTTTGCGATGGCAGCTGCTCTCAAGCAGGTGCAATCTCTTTTGTTTTTGGTTGTGCCTGGGTCTCTGTAGGGAGAGAGACACTCTCTACTTTGTTATAGACCGATAGTGAAAGGAAGCTAACATGGAGAAAGTACAACTAACAGCTTCAAGTGTTGGAACTTTCAGGGTCCTGAAACAGTAGGATTATAGACAATGCTCACACAAATTGAATATGGAAGTTCTTAAATGTAAACATGTGTCTTGAGTCTAATACACATGTATTTTGTGCTAGTGACAATACCATCTAGAATATTAAAAAATTACAGAGTTAGGCCAACAGGTTAGATGTCACCATGGATATCCTGCAGATGCTGCTATTTAGTGGTGATTTCCTTTAAACAGAATTAAAATGATAATCGAAAATATTTGCGCAATCATCTCTTTAAAATGTTTGTCTTGGGAGGCAGTCTCAAAGGCTTTGATGTGTATTTCCCTACTGCCTGGGAGGTGGACTTTCTCCACGTGTTTCTGCCTGTGGAGGTTTTCCTATACCTCATATGCCTTAAGTACTGATATGAAGAGGCTCTGAGGCAGCACAGGGTGAAAAATGGAGCAGAAGAATAAAAATTAGGAAATTCTAAAGTTTGGAATAAAGTTTGGATTTCCTCTGCCATTAATTTGTGTGTACAGGTTGAGTATGTCCTGAGCCTTCTCTATTTCATGTTAAAACAGAGGTCAGAGACACTGGAAGGGCTATAAATTTGATCTTATTCACAAATTTGCATGAATGGAGTAGAATTGTTAAAAAGTTTCTTATGCACTCTATGCTCTTTTTTGCTCTGTCTCTGTGAATGGAGACACTGAACAATAGCATCATTGAAATAAGTTTATTCCTGTGCACAATGGTATGATAAAATTATTTTTTTGCAAATGGAATAATGCTCCACTTTACATTTAATTGTTCCTTAAGTGGAATGATTTTTGATAGTAGTTCTTGCTGTAAGATGTTTCTTAATCCCAAGTAACATTGTTTGGTCTAGTAAATGTCAGTGTAACATTTTTGTCTATGCAAATCAATTGATGACATAGATACAGCACTGTAAATGTGTATGTCCAAAAGGTTAGAAGGGCTGGGCAGGGTAAATATCCACAGTAACGTATGCTGCACTTCATTACTCTGACATGTGTTGAACTGAGCATGTGTGTAGACCTTCCATCTTTCAGGTGATTTCATGCTTAGTGTTGGTTACTTGGGACAGATACACTGTACTAAAGAGCCAGATGACATGGGAACTCCAGCATGGGGTATTCCTTTTGGAGGCTGGGTGTTGTTTGGTGTCTCTGGGTCTTGGTAAAGGGGTTCTAGATGCTGCTTTGTGATTTACTGAAAAGCTGTGAAGGACTCTTGTTTTTCTTGAACTTTATTATGCCAGTTTTTGACACATGTATGACTTTTTTTTTTATGATTTATGATTCCTCCCCAGAATGATGTAGTGCAAGCCAAATTTTATTGTTCCCAGATAATGAGAACAGAGAACAAACTATACAATAATCTTAAAGTAAGTATGCTTGCCTTGTATTAAAATCTTGTGGAGTATGCTATACTGGCCAAAAACTTCAAGTACAAACTAACAGAAGACCAGCCTGTTACTAGCACAGGCATGTGTTGGTAGTGTTGGTGAGCTTGTTTTTGAGCCAACAGACTGTGGTGGCCTGTGGGCCTCCCTGGCCATTTGTCACCTTACATGTTCCTGATCCAGAAGGTTCTCCCTTCCCCGCTTTCCCATTGGCCGCCATTCCCTTGCCCCTCCCTCACTATTTCCCCACTGGCTCCCGTACCCTGGCTCTGTCCAGGTACCGCCCCTGTGCTCTCAGACCATTGGTCTCTGATGCTCTCCCCGCCCCCATATATAAACCCAGGGCATTCCCTTACTTTGGGTCTTTGTCAATGGAACCCCTTCACGGCTAGTTGAATAAAACTGCTCTGTGGAATTTCTACACAAAGAACCTTTCTGTCTCTTTGCTGTCAATTTGTCGAGGAAGCCAGCTGATCTCGGCATGGCTCACAACACGGACAAGTTCTGCCAGTTGGATGACTTACATTCTGAGCAGTTAACAACCTCCACCCATTGTTTAAAATCACGTCCTACCATAGGTGGGAATGTAAAGCAGACCAATCCTACATCTGTGATCATAGACCCATAAACAATTTCTAGTTATGATTTTTGCTTTCTAGCTCCAAAAGATTTAAAAAACCCAGCTCCAAGTAAATGCCCAATTCAGGTCTCCTTCGGCCCTACAAACCTTATCCACATGTGTACATGCAACAATTTTTTTCTTTACTTGCACAATCTACAATCTGAGAGAAAGTCTGCATGTGCCATGTAAGTGACCCTTCTAAACTATGGTAAAACCCACTTTATTCAAGAGCAGATAGTGCAGCTCCATCAGAAGAGCTCTGCCTCAAGCCTCACCCTTTGTTTCCGGGTCCCAGCTGTGAAAAAACCCCAAACATTTGAGGAAATTGATCATTCTGTCCCTTTCTTTGCAATGGATGGATTTTTCTCAGTGCACCATCTGGAAATGTATTTTGTCCTGCTTTGCTTCATGTCTTCCTCAACCATTTTTTTAAAAATTTGCATTCTTATGATACGTACTATTTGTGTGGTGTGTTTTTGTTTTATTTTTAAGGTTCTTGTCCAGCTCAGATCTGGTTTGCTAAAAGAAGTAATAAATACATTAGAGGCAGCAGTGGAAGTAGGTACTCCTCCCTTTGTGAAAAAAAATGAGTTTTCTGAGCAGGTGGTAAGTATACAGTATGAGAGAATGTTCATGGTACTCGGCTGAGCTGTGATAATGCTGGTTCACCTACAGAACTTCAGGTGCCTAACTTCACCCCACTGTGGTTGTTTGGGTTCTGATGCATTCCGATGCCAAAGCAGCTGGCTGGCTTCCTCTGCTGTTGGACAAAACACTTAGCTGTTCGCTTCATTTTTTATTGTGGATCTTGCCTCTAGAAGCTCATATTTCATCTGAATGTAGATGACGCTTTCCCTAGTGGCATTAAATAATTTAATCCCTTGACTCCTATGCTACTTTCATTTCATATGAAATGAGAATATGCTTTTTGATAACAGCAATATTGTTAGGTTGGTAATAGATGAAAGATCTGTGACACTATACAGGGAAATGTGATATGGGAAATCGTATCTTTTGCTGTTTAACTATATTTTACTGTGAAAACTAGATTTTAGAGTCTTGATCAATAAGAAGGCTTCCTTCAGGACACATATGTAGCCCCTCTCAGTTTGTCAGCATTGTTGCTGCTTTTCCTGAAGCTTATTTAGTATATTCATTTTGGATGTGCCTATAGAACAAGACATTTAAGACTGTGTTATTAATTAAATACTTAGTCTTTCACTGCTGCCTATTAAAAAAAATTAATAACTGGTATGCAAAATAATAAATACTAGGAGAAGGGGACAGCCAACTTTTCAAAACATAGCCCATTTATATTAACTGCTATGTTGAAAAGAAATTCTTTAAGCAGCATTTAGTTTTGTAAAGTCATTGCAATAAATGTTGCATGTGTTAGTGTTGTATTTTGACTTTGGGAAATTTTTAGCTGCCAGAAGAATATTAAGCGTTAATCCTAACAGTCCACTTCCACAAAAGTTTATTGATAAAAATATTTTTTAAGGGATTTACTTAACACTTGAGCTCGTACTCTTATGTATGGCATACAGAACTTCTTAGTCTTTTATAGTCTGAATTTTATAGATTTGTACTGTACTGTACATTTACGAAGATACATAATAATAATAATTAGAATTTTGCTGATCTGGAAAGTGGATTCCAGGAAGCAATTACGTTTCCTGGATTTAAATAGAAAATAATTGTGTTTGTCTGTACTAGGACTGAAAATAGGATTGTACAACTTTGAGGAAGTTTTAAATCTAATAAACTCTCCCTAATAGATAACCAGTGCATTTCTACCATTTTGTGGTGATGCATAATGTACTCTGCATAAAATCCTCATCATATGAGTCATTGCCTTAGCCACCTATCTTACACTGTGTACTTTTTTTTTACTGAGTTACTGCTTTTCTTCAGTGTGGTGGTAGAATGAGATCTCCACTTGCTGAACTGTAACAATCTGTCATTTTCTCTTCCTTAGCTGGCTGCAGTCAGGGAAAAGATGGAAGAGAGCCCTGACCTTTCTGTCAAATTAGGAAATATTTATACGAAACTACAAGCTTCAGGACAGATAACCATGTGCACACTGGAGGACATGCTTTTCCAGATTCCTAGTTCAAAGAAGACCACTGCAAAGCTTTTAACTCAGAAACAATTGAGTTATCAGGCTGCTAATCCACCTTGGTCAAATCTATTGTTAGAATAGTTCAGTATTTGATGCCAAACTGAACTGCTGGTAGCATCTCTTATAATCCAGGTTCAAATAAGATGTCTTTTCCCCTTTTCCACAGTGAGCAATTTTAAGTTATTTGTATAAAATTTCATTTTAAATACCAATCACGTAGCTTCCGTGTTTCAGTTTTGATGCCAAAACCAGGCTGTGACAGTGGGTATTTGTGCGTTGTTCAGAAATGGGAGTGATAGAAAGGTTTTACTTTTTCTTTAGGCTCTTGTATCAGGATTTTCTTGTGCTAAATGCTCTGGAGGTGAATGGATGGAAGTGAATAAAGTGGTATGAGTGTCTGACCTGACTTCTGTGGTTCATGAGATGAAAATTTGGTCTTCATCAGATGCAATGTTCTGACTGAAAGGATAGAGGCAGGCAAGAATCCAGATAAAAGAGTATGGAAGTGCTTGAACTGTTAGTTCAAAGTCTGTAGACCTCAAGAGAATCAGGGGGAAGCAAGCATCTTGTGTTCACTTTAATATCTTTTTCTTCCAAAGAAATATGTAGTGGGTTTTTTCGTATCAACTGGGATCATAGAAATGCTGTGGGAATTAGCATTATAACCAAGTGGTTGCTTTGTCATTTGAACGAGATTCCTGATCAAAAGTCAGTCTCAGAGTGACTGACTTCACAAATTGCTTCCTTCTAATTTTCTGATACTAAGGTTCCTAGGATAAGCAAATCTTGATGCAAATTTGCAACTAAGTCGTAAAAAGTTTCTTAGAGCAAGTATGATCACATTTTTAGCTATAATTACATCATCTGCATAGTTTACCCTATTTTTTGATTGAAAAAAAATACAGAGAAGCTTCATTTTGTCCCAGCTTTAGTGACTCTAGATCAAATGTGCTTGATTCTGGTAATAAAAAGCTGTTTGTATCTGTGAGTCCTGTGTACCTAGGAATCTGAACTCACTCACCATCCAGAATAGAAGGAATTGGAAACAGATATACCTTAACTAGCATTCATGTGCCTTTGGTGCCTTTGCATGTGAAATGAAGAGCGTGTTGATAAGAGAACTTGGTGGTCTTTTGAACACAAGACTAGGTGGAACTCAGCTTGGTACTCTCCAAGTTGGGCTGCATTATCTCTCCTCTGCTTTCTGTTTCTTTTATTTTGTCTCTGCCCCATTCAAGCAAATATCAGGACTCAGAGTGTTTTTATGTGAATAAATCTCTGCATTTGTATCATTGAAGCCAGTGGGACACTGAAGAAACAAGAACCCATCCGTGGGGAAGCACAGCTTCAAAATAAATGTGATTACAGCCAGTGGGATGTTTCCTTCTGTAGCTCTAAGTCTGTAATGTATTTCTGTCACAATGTGTCCTGTTAATATTTAACAGCACAAACACTGTTGCAAAGTAGATGGAATTTCATGCAAGTGTAAGTGAAGAATAATTTGAAGTGTGTATCACACTTCTGTGCATCGTGTGTAGCCTTTTTATGATTGGTGGCATAGACTAAAGTACTACATACATTAATCTGAGAACACAGCTATTACTTTTTCTGTAATATTGTGTAGTATGTAATTCCACATATAATTTCCCCCTAGTTGAAAATTCTTTCAATAGTATGTGGACCCTTGAGAAGTTCCCAATCTTTTCTCCACAAATAAATTTGACATGAGATTTGTAAAGGCTGTTTGCAGGGTGACAAGGATTAGTGGCAAAAAATTTAAAGGAATTCAGTTTACTCTGTTTGTATGGACAGGAGAACTGTCTGATGTCATCTGGTACAATCAGGACAACTGGTGTTAAAAGTGTATAAATGCCACTTCTAAAGGCCATCAAAGACAGTTCGAATGATTTAGCCTTACATAGCAAATACTTAAGGTCAGTTCTGTTTAATTTCCTTACTTGGCACTTTAAAACTTGTATTAATTGCAAGAAGCTATTGCAAACTTAAGACTGTGCATGTTTGCTTGTTCATTCTAATCAGAATTGTTTAGGTTCCTAGCTAAGGCTGTATCCTACCTGCGACTGAAGTAGTCATAACTTATATTAAAATTGTCAGTATACCTGATGTTTTCCATTCTTTGCTCTCTTGACTCCTTGTTTTCTTGAGGTTTGCTTAGTCAAGATAACAATACTAAGTTGATTTTTTTTTAAAGAAATGAACATCTTTGTCTTGAAAAAGAAAGGAGATGCACTTAAATAACTAACAGTACTTCAGTAGAAGAGGAAAGCAGGGACTCAAGATTAAAGGAGAGGTTCAAAGAAACACACAAAATTCAGGCAATTAGAATTAGAATGTTGGATGTTGGTCTAGAAGTGTTGTAGAAGACTGGTAACATTTACCCTTAGGAAAAAAATCTGGGAGAAATAAGCAAGTTCTAGTACTTAAGCGGCTGATTTCCAATGAAGTCTAATTTGTGTCATAAAAGTCCTAGAGGCTATTATTTGGGTAATCTTGGACTTGGGTGATTTTTTATGGATTCGTCTTTTGGTGCATCAAGCTTCTAAGCACACTGGCTTGTGTGTTGAAGAGTCTTCAATCTTGTGCTTAGTTGAGTGTACTTAGGTGGTATTGACTCCTGGTATCCCAGAACTCAAGATCAGGAACCCAAACTTAGGGGTTTTGCTGGATTAGAGTGGCTGGAATGTTAAGGGCTGAGTTACAAGACAGCTGTCATGGAGACAGCCTCAGAGAATAGGATGTGCACTGTTACTGCAGCTGATACTAAGTTTTTATCAATGGTGAACCTTGAACTTACAGAGAAGTCAACATTCTTAAAATCAATTACATTTTTTTTAACAACCTGAAAAAAAAAAAACAAGGCATTTACATTTCAAAGTGAATCTCTGCATTTTTTTTTTTCTCTAGGTTTCACAGCAAGAGATTGTGTAGGAAGTGCTGCTTAAAATGTTATGTGAAGTAAGTAGCTCAGATGAGTATCCGAGGGCTCTTTGGGGTATTCTTGTGTGGAAAAGAATTGCTCTTTATCATATTCAAATGTTCTTCCTCCAGTAAAACGAAACATGGGTTTTGTGCGTGTCCTTGCACTGCAGCAGCTTTTTGGAACAGTGGTCCAGGAGACAGCAGGTGGCGTTTCTTGACCATACACTCCTGCCAGCGTTATTTCCAGGGATGGCCTGCAGTGACACTTATGTAAGGGTAGGGCAGAATGAATGGTTTGCCCTGTGTTTAATGTGTGCCATCTTAAAATGGAAAACCAAGGCAGCAATAGTAAGCTGCCTTGTGTTGTTGGTAATGGTTGGCAATGACTGCAAACCTAGAGATTTACAGCATTGACTTTGAAACTTACAGCATTTATTGAAACAACTCATCTTTGTCAATGATCACAGTACAGTGTTTACAGTATTCTGTGGAAATCCTAATCAATGAACTAGATTACAGGCTGTTGATGTTGCTTGTTGTCCACCAATGACAATTATAAATGCTTACATTGCAATACCTTTGGAGAATGTTGGACCCCTTTTCTGCCTTGAATTTTAAAAGCATTCATTCTTATGTTCAGAGAGGGTCTGGATTATGTGCAGTCTTCAAAGGACTGACATTCCTCTGCCGTAGATGCTTCTGCTTTTCTCCATGAGTTAATACTTTGTTGTTTTTCATATTTCTTTCCACAAACATCTTGAGTCTTGGTTAGGAAGGTGCACATTTTTTGTGCTTCTCCCAAGTTAATTCTCTCCTTCAACACAATAAAAATGAATGTGAAAGGCTTAGTCGTTGCAGGAGAGCTCAGGAATGCTTCCAGGCCTTAAGAAGAGCTTTCACATATTTAATGTACCTTCTAAACAAGTTTAAATAACATGAAACAAAGATTTGTTAGAAGTTTGCAGCAGAGTAGAAAGGAGGGACACCTACCAGGCATAGGTCTAAAGATAATCAATTTTGTTTCAGGCTATTTTTCAGGGTTGCTTCAGGTTTGCATCCTTCTAAAAATTTTTTATTGCTAAATAAGATACTTATTTTTTTTTAAACTACATGTGTTGTGGCTGCTTGCATGCCCTTCTACTGTCACATTCTCCTTAGAATAAGTTTTTGAAAGAAGATGTCATTCACCACCTTCATCTTCTGTTTCTTTTAACCTGCTGCTTACAAACAGCATTTTGAACTCGATGAATGTCTGATTGCCTGCTCACAGACTACTTTTTGAGTCATTTCATTTTCATCTGAAGGATAAATTTAAGCAGCAAGATGAACTAGGAAGACTTAAAACTGCTGCTGGTACTACTGGTACTGGGCCCATGTTTTGTAATGTGAAATATAGTGCTATTTTCTTACCTATGTTTGCTTGTGCTTTTGAAGTTGGCTGTAGGCCTTCAGGGGTTTTTGTTGTGTCTTTCCTCTATGCAGTTGTCTGTATCTCCTAGTAATTCCAGCAGCACATGCAGTAAAAACTGACATAGTCTGACTTCAACTCCGTAAACAGAGGTGCTGGTTTTTTCCAAGTACAGATGCTCTAACTACAAACCCTTGTGTATACCATCAGGTAAGGCCAGCTTCTAAGTCCTTGTGTCAAGCAGCAACTCAAAATAAATGCAGGAGCACTGATACTAGAGGGAAGCTGAGTTAGGGACCATGTGTGCCAATCAGAGGTATGGGTTCAAAGTCAGCTGAGCCTGAACCTTGTGTCTGTATGAAGGGTAAAAGCCATCTGTTAGTTACAGGAGACTCCTTCCAAGGAGATGTAGGCAGTACTCCAGCAACCAGTCTGGAAGATGTGGAGGTGCTGCCCAGGCTTGTTTATCCTTTGGATTTTTACCCTTTGCTGATACTCCGCGTGGACACCTGTAATGCTGCTGGGAGCAACCTGGAGTGCATTGAGGATGGCTACACCTGGGAGGAGGGTAAAGGGCAAGTGGGACAGATGACGTCTGTCAGATCCTGACCAGGAGAGAGGGAAAGGTCTAAGTGGACTAAGTGTGACAGAGTGTCACAGCTTGACTGCATGGCTGGTCTCACAGACAAGCCTTTGGCTTCTGTGACCACAATCTTAACGAGAACCAGTGGTTGGGTTGGGGTTTGCTTGACAAAGGGGGTGTTTGCAAACAAGCTTCCTAACCTAGTGAGGAGGGCCTTACGTGAGGTATGCCAGGAAGGGTTATCACAACCTGGAGAGAACTGAGGGCACAAGAGAGAAAGTGCAGCTGAATGTGGCAAACGGCAAGGCTCTCACACTTCCCTGTAAAAGCAGTGCAACTTGGGACCCATCTCAAATGCTTGTACACACATCCGTGAGCATAAGGTATAAGTAGAATTGTGTATACACAACTGCAGACCTAAGACCTTGCTAGGATTGTGATGATGTGGTAGGATAGCTCTCATAAATATCGTGCTGCAGTGCAGGGATGCAGAAAAGACAGAGTGGGTAAGGATGGCAGCGAAGAGAGATTAAGCTCTGTATAGAACAGGTGCATGGATTTTGCCTTGGGAGAGGTGATGAGTGATGTGGCTCTGTGCAAGCCCTGCCCAGCAGCAGCAAAAACATCTCTGTAATATCAACCCTGTGTTCAGCACAAATCCAAAACACAGCCCCATACCAGACACTGAGATGAGAACTAATTCTACCTCAGCCCAAACCAGCACACCAAATAACAACTCCCTTTCAATTATTCCATCTGTAAGTACTTAAAAGTGCTCTAACACTTCTTTCAGCTTTATGACAGTAATGAACCTTGCTCTGGATGGCAAAATTTTAATGATGGGTTTTTTTGTTGCTGACTTAACTGTTAGAAAGAGTGGTCCTGCACTCCTTTCAGCCACCACGTGCTGCAGAACTGGAGACAGAGAGTCCAGCATAACGTGTTGGAACAGGAAAGAGAATCAGTTCACAAATTCACTTTACATAATTTAAAAAGTCCTAAGTGCATGCTTAAACATGAGCAAAATAGTTTGGGAAACTTCTCATCCTCCTTCTCTATAATACCATCACTTGGGGAGGGGTAAAGGGAAGGGAGGAATAAAAAGGAGAAATAAAAGGCAGAGACATTGTTGAGAACTTCTTCTTTATGTTTGAAGCTTTATCAGTTCTCACATCAGAATGACAGAAAAAGAGAACTGTGATGGAGAAAGGATGATACATCTACAGAATTGCCATAGTGGTTAAGTACTTTCAGGGGAAATTCAGACCACGAAATGTGCTCTGCTGCACTTTTACTACCCTTTGGAAGGATTTAAGATTTGTAAGAATTGGCAAATAAAAGCTTTGAAAAATTTCTCACAAAGTGCTAAGAAAAGTGTATGCTTGAATTTAGGAAAGAACCTGCAGTGTCTGTTACCCTAATGCAGCTCTTTATGGACATTCAGACATGAAAACCTCAGCATGTCGAATTTCAGGCCTGAGAGTTTACACCACGTGCACCTTTGCATGGCCTCAACTGGTCAGACTTCAAGGCATTTCTCCCTTGAGTTGTCATGTATCTTTATCTTCTCTGCATTTCCAGACAGAGCAGTTTCCTACCTTGAAGAATGTGGTGGGAAACGTGTGGTGCCTTGTAATATTTACATTACCAAAGACAGTTTTAGATTTTTCTTTTTTTTACATGTATTTGTAACAATCTTAGTGACACCTGTATTTTGGGTTGATTTTTTTTATTTCTTACAAACTAAGCACCTAACTGTAGAGTACTTACAATGGAAGAGATTTCTGGAGCTCATCTTCTCATCATCAGAGAAAGGAAATAAAAATCCTTGCCTGTGCAATTGTAGCCATGTGGGGGTAGCTAGCTTTTCTACCAGTGAAATCAACCTTGTTCTTTCACCTTTTATTCCTCCTAAGAAACATGTCTTTTCAGTTAACTCTCTTGCGTCACATATGGTTACAGGTAGCTCCTGTTCCTGCCTACTCCTAAAATGACTCTGAGTGTTTTAAGTATGAGCTGAGAACCACTCCAAATTAGCGCTTGCAGTAGTAACTAGCTTGTATTGTTTTCTCCTTAAGTTGGAGTGCCTAAAAGCACTGCGATCTCCAGAGAGTGGAGCGAAGAGCTGTTCTTCCACTGACAGGTGATTTTAAGTTACTCACCACTACTCCATTCTATTCTGCCCACAGACTCTTTGTTACCTGCTGGGTAAATATAATCAGTCACCTTCTGCTACAGGTGAATCTCTACAATAAATATACGGCACAATTTGAAGTCCCATATAGTTCATTAATGTTCTTTTTATATTTACACTATTCTTTTAAATATCTTTTGCTTAGGGTCAGAGTATATGTGCAAGTTCCTAAACCAAGCCAGTACTTTCCGTGCCAGTTATCTAATGGAGTACTTACATAGTTAGCCATTTTTTTTTCCTTTAAATCTTAGGGGTTGGAGTGTTTGTGATGTTTTTTCCAAGGATATTTGTCTAATGAGGCTTTTCCAGATCCTGATGACATATCTAGAAATGTCCAGATCAAGAAAAGACTTTTCACACCACCAAAATAGCGGCCATAAGAAGCAATATCCCAGTATGGCTCTGATTATTCCTGTGTGAGAGTATGTTGTGTCTAAGGCTTATAAGTAATATCGGACTTGCTGCGCTGTCTCTTCTCCTTTGCTCAGGTTTGGATGCCCAAACAACAAGCTGCTTTCTTTCCACATCTGAGCAGTCAGATGTTTGCTCCAGTCCCAAGGTGACATGTCAGTGTGTTTCTTTTCTCTTGTGCTCACATAAGAAGCCAGGTATGATTTTTTTCCTCCATTGTGTTGTGCTTGGTCCTATTCCTTCCCTATAATTTAGCAAGAGATCTAAAACTGTGTTCAATTTTCCAATTATCATGCATGTTGTTATAACATTTTTTTTGCCTAAATGTTTACATGCTGAAAATCTTCCTGTTAGCTGCAGGGAGTAATTTACACATGTGGGTTTTGTCTTTCAAATATTCAAGGTAATTTATATAAATAATGACTCAGGCCATTAGTGTATGTTTTGAGCAAGACTGCTCCTGTAATTAGTCTAGACATTCATGCAGACAGCCTGGGAGCTGCAAGTTAGAGCCATACTGTGCTGTTCCTCTGTTTGGTTTCTTAGTATTTCTGTTCTTAAGCTTGCACACTCAGAAAGGAGACCCATGAAAACAGGGTGTTGGGGAAGAGGAAAGAAGACCTGCTTCTCCATGGCAGAAGAAAAGTACATCACTGTGTGTTTGCTTCATCAGAGCTGATTTCCCATCCTGGCTGCAGTCACGATTCCTGGTGTGAATCAGGGCAAATAAAAGAAAGGAGGAAGGGTAGTAACAAATCATCTGGTTCACATTTATGCCAAGAATGTTTCCCATTTCTTTCAACACCCATGATACCTATTAAATAGCCCAGTATGCTTCCAATAAATGTACACATTTAAAAGGAAAAGCATTGAAAATTATTGTAATGCTGAATAATTCAATCAGATCTACTATGCAATACCTTAGACAAATTCCGGTGAATAGCGTGGGAGACCACCATCTCTCTCTGATTCTGAGTGCAAGTAGAGGTATGTACTCAATATGCTGCTGTGACCATCACCAAAAACTCTTGTGAGAACTGAAATCTGTTCCTTAGAAACACCTGAGATAATTTAGCCATCCTGATTCCTCAGCTTCCAGCTAGAAACACCAAGGGTCTAAGAAGTAACATTCATGTGATGGGGTTATTCCATGTGTGTTATGGACAAATGTACTTAGAGCAAAAATGTTGATATTTGCCTCAGTTTTAAAGAGACTGTCTCTGAAAATTTAGGGACGGAATTTCAGATACTGTTTCATGTGGGTTTTCTATGCTGTCTGGCAGCTCAGAAAATTGAACAATGTAAGGTGTCCCAGAAATGAGGCACCTCAGACTGGGTGCCTTCTGTAAAAGTGTTGTGGGCAGTTTTGGCTGGCAGCTATATGGTATCTTGGTGACATCCTGCTGTGAAATTAATTAATAGCTCTTGTCAGTCAAGTCACAGTCAAGTCATTGTAAGTGTTCTTAACCAGGGTGGTTTATTTCACAAGCCCTTCCTTGTGCCAGAAATAGATGTGTAGAAAGATGATGGAAAGTGATGTGATCTTGTATTTTTCCTACATGCTTTGTAAATCCAAAGATTCTGAAATCTTGACAATTAATCTGAAAACTTCCATAAAACATACCTTATCTTGAAATAGAACTGATTTTGTATTACAGTATCTCAGATGACTTCATTCAGGTACATGAAGCTCCTGGACTTCTGTAGAAATCAAGAAAATATAGAAGTCACACCCATTGGTGTAAGTTGCTGTGTGCCACTTTGCTTCATGTCAGCCCTGATTACTTCTGCTGTAAGAGAATTTTTCACAGGTTTCCAGCACCAAGCACCCAGTCTGTAGACTTTGTAAATGTGTTTAAAAGGCCAGCTCAGCAAACACTATTGTTAAAACAATAAGCAGAAACTTAATACATGAAAATACTTCCTGTTTCTTTAAATGACCTTAAGGGGAAAAATGAAAGTATAAAACCGAGAATATCAGACATTTCTTAAAACTGCCTTTTTGAGTAATAGGGGAAAATTAGTCCAGAAGCATAGAAAAATCCACAGCAGATTTACAATTTATTGCACAAAGCTAATTTTGGCCTAGTCTAATCTAACTTATTTTCCTCATTGTATGAGTCAATAAATGCCACATTTTTTTTTTAAGATTCATGTCTCATCGTTGGCAAGGTTATTTTGGTATGACTTGACCTTCAAGGAAGCAGTTCTCCCTGTATTGATCTTTATCTGTGCACACAGTTTTCTCTCTCTCTATGGGGGCAGTATTACTGCTCAGCACATGCCTGATGCTCTGCCAGGTAAGAGAGGAGGCAGAGGCATTTGCTATAGAGGGATCTTTCTTCATGCATTTCACAACTGCAGGCGCTGCTGCTTGTAGCCGCAGCCATTCTTTATTGTTTCTTGTTCCTTTACATATATGGACTAAATTGAGACACTGAATTCACCATTTTTACAGCAAAACAGTGGTAAAGGTGTCTTGCTGCATCTGGACCCATCTATGTCTTTTTCTGTGAAGCTAGGATGAGACTGTAATTAAGTTTACTGATGGATTCAAATGTTTGAAAACCAGTAAGGCCAAAGGGCTTTCTGAGAAAAAAAAATGTTCTGCTTGCATGCTCCACTGAAAGCCATCTGGTGCTTCGTGCACTTCCTCTCCTTAAGGATGAATGTGATACTGCTCTTCTGGCATAGAACATCTTTTTGTGTGCATAAACTTTATATTGCAGTTGTAGGCTATAAATTTCAGCAGCATGGACAAAAACTGGGCGAGTCCACAGAATGGTATTTTGCTGTTTCATGGGACCAAGTAATTGCATGTGCAATTTGAAATACGGTAAATGAACTTATGTGAGATCAGCTCACATTATTACAACGCATTTACATCTGGAATCAGACCTGGCAATACAGGTATCATCATGCTGAATCAGCAACAGCAGAAGGCAAATGAAGGCAAGACAAAGCAAGAACTTTTCAGGCAATGCAAAATGAGCTGTATCTCAAAATTCTCTATGTCATATATAGAATGACCAGTTGGAGCAAACTCTACACAGGAGAAACTTTCTTCAGCTGGGGACTCAGGCAGCAAGTGCTAGTTATGCTGGATATTCCACAGAACAAAATCTATTCACACAGTGAAAAAACAAAACAAAATAAAACAAAACAACCCAACACTGCCCACCCCCCAAAAGCCAAACCAAAAAACAGACCAAACAAAAAAAACCCTAAAAAACAAAAACCAAAAAAACCCCCACAACAACCAAAAAACAACCAACCAAACCTCAAACAACTAGGAAACAATGTTTCATCTGGGCCGCAGTTACTTAAAATTTACTGAGTCTCTTGAGTGATATCTAAATAACAATAATTCTTTACACACTGTGGATGTAAAGAGGAATGTAGGTAATGTTTCTGATGTGTTAGCAGGAAAACTGCAGGTTTGTTATTGACTCAGTAAGCACGGTTTACCTACGTCCAATTACTTGGACCCATATTTTAGGTAATGTATTGGGTTTGCATGGCCTGGTTCTTGGTAGCAGGGGGGCCACAGAGGTGGCTTCTGTGAGAAGCTGCTAGAAGCTTCCACCATGTCCAGCAGAGCCAATCCCTGATGGCTCTGAAGATGGACATGCTGCTGGCCAAGGCTGGGCCAATCAGAAATGGTGGTAATGCCTCTGTGATAACATATTTAAGAAGAAATCAAAAGTTATGGGGCAGTTGTAACTGTGGCCAGAGAAGAGCAGAGGGAGAAGATGTGAGAAGAACAACCCTGTGGACACCGAGGTCAGTGAAGAAGGAGGGGCAGGAGATGTTCCAGATGCTGAGATTCCCCTGCAGCCCGTGGTGCAGACCATGGTGAAGCAGCTGTGCCTCTGCAGCCCCTGGAGATCCACGGGGAATGCAGAGATCCACCTGCAGCCCCTGGAGATGCATGGGGAATGCAGAGATCCACCTGCAGCCCCTGGAGATCCATGGGGAATGCAGAGATCC
>VWZW01004118.1:93079-143767 GCA_013397115.1 Edolisoma coerulescens
GACATGCTCCAGCACCTCAATGTCTTTCTTGGAGCGAGGGGTCTAGAACTGAACTCAGGATTTGAGTGCTGAGTACAGGGGGACAATCCCTGCCCTGGTCCTGCTGGCCACACTGTTGCTGGTACAGGCCAGGATGCCACTGGCCTTCTTGGCCACCTGGGCACACCCTGGCTCATGTTCAGCTGCTGTCACCAGCACCCCCAGGTCCTTTTCCTGTGGGCAGCTTTGCAGCCACTCTGCCCCAGCCTGTGGAGCTACCTGGGGTTGTTGTGACCCAAGGGCAGGACCCGGCCCTGGGCCTTGTTGAACCTCACACCACTGGCCTTGGCCCATGATCCAGCCTGTCCAGACCCCTCTGCAGAGCCTTCCTGCCCTCCAGCAGATCAACTCCCACCCGACTTGGTATCATCTGTAAATCAACTGAGGGGATGCTTAACACAGTCTTCATTCCTGGGGAAGCTCCGCGGGTGCTGGCCTGGGCTGTTTTAAGCCAATATGGACCCACATCCTACTCTGCAACTTTGTGAGAATGTCCCTTGCCTTAATTCACCTCTCAGTCTTCTGGGAAACTGGTGGAAACTAGTGGAAATGATCGGCAAGAGGTAAAAGATTCTTATGGGGTGTTGACTCAAAAACGCCATGGTCACAATGATGAAGCAGCTTGGAAGGAAAGTTATTCTGCCAAAAGTATGATGTTCTTCTATGAATACTCTTTCATATTTTAGGAGTTTTAGGAATTTTATTCCTATTGTGGTTTTCTTATCTCTCTGACTTAGGCAAATAGACTGTACACTACAGACCCTATAGTACAACATTACAAACTTCCAATTATTCTAATTTCCTTTAAGTCTTTCTTATCAGTGATTTTAATTTCCAATTGCTCGATTGAACAGCAAAAATATAAGGGTGTTAGGGTATAGGCTGTAACAGATTTTTTTGTTTCAGTTGAAGACTAAAATAAAGGCTCCCTATTTCTTTCCTGCTGCTATTCCAAGCTTCTCCTTCCCCTTCAGATAAGGAGCTAAGGAGAGCCTTATTCAAACACGTGTCTTATATTGATGTCTTGATGTTCTTAGATGGAACAGATAATTCTTCTAACTTGCTGTCCTCCAGGAAGAATACTGTATATCAGTTCAAGTGATGAGACTAGTGAAACCCATTTGTGAAACCCATTTCAGGCTTTTCTTTAATAGGATTAGGAGTTTCCATGAGGACAGAAAAGAAGAGGAAGAAAGTGATCTCATATATCCCATTTAACCAAAGAGTGATGAAGCCCTTCTAACTGCATTAGTATTCCTATCCAGCACGATAAATGTAATCAAACTCTGCAGTGGCATCTTGAATTCCTGTTTTGATTACCACTTTTCGTGGTCCAATTTTTTCCCAGAGATTTGCAGGTCACAAATTTGCATCTGAATATGGGGTAAGTGCTTCTCTAGAAGCTGTAACTGTGATTCTCTATTGCAAGAACTCATTTTTGTCTTTTCTGGTTTGCCATGGGTAATGATAGTTTTTTCTGCTGGCTAGCACAATAAAGATGAAGTAAAGCCTTGGGTCAAGACCCATATTTTATAGGGTCAAATTGTTCTTTATCTAGCTCAGCATCTTTGACTGCACTGCTGCTCAGGCAGAAGAAGAAGGAAGTTTGCATGTCAGGAAGATTGCTTCCTATTGCAGTATGAATAGCCCAACTGGTAGCAAGTTGGCTGTGAGCCATGAAAAATTGAACAGCCAAGTCAAACTGGGTCAGGTTTACACTTTACCAGGGTAATGCTGTCTAGTCAGACACCAGCACAGGACCATTTTCAGATCAGAGTCTGCTCAGCCATGGGAGGAGGAAGAGAGAGAAAAGGAAGTTTGGCTGTCAGGAACCTTATTTTATCTTCTATTGTAAATACACAACTGGCAGCTGGTCAGGCATTCAAAGTTGAAAGGTCTACTGGCACCTGTTTTAGGTACATCCCTTCCTCAGTAAAGGGCTGAAAGCATAAGCTGCAGACAGCAGCCTCAACTGAGAGCTGAAGCTGTTTTCCATCTGAGCTGTGGGGTGGACTATGTAGTCCTGTAAGTTCTGCCTGCATGCCTTACCTAAGGACAAACAGCTCAGGTTGATATCATTGCCACTAGATGAGATGACCACTGCTCTCGCTATCAGGTCCAATCTGCTGCCCATTAAAGACAGGAGGCAAACCTGAGATGCTGTTCAAGTATGCTGAACTGTCTGCATGAAGCCCTCTTTGCTCTCATCATGCGTTACACCTGCCTTGTTGTAAAACAAGTCAGTTCTGAAAGTCAATTTGACTTTCCCATAGATCATGGTTTTAAAATTTACCCTTTAAAAGCAACATTAATAGGATGACTGAAGACAAAAGAATTAAAAATTGCATTTAGAAATGGAGAGTGCAATCCCATCCACCACAAATATGAAGCTACTCTTACTTTCTCACACAGTGAACCTTAACACACTTTGGAGCAGCATGCAATTTTGCTCTGTATTTGGTCTTACAGTCTGACTAACATAACTGCCTACAGCTTCCCACTAGTCAAGAGGATGTGCCAGTAGCAGCTGTCTAGAGGAAAGAATTAGTAAAAGGAAGATAGAGCAGAAGGGGAAAAAAGATTGCTAGAAAAGACAGCTGATGGCACTTGAGGCGAGTGACGCTATTCCTCCTCTCACAAAGGAGAGCTCCATAACTACTAAATGTATACCCAAAAAGGACATTATTCAGGTTGTAAAGTCAAACACCCAAAGGTTAGCAGAAATAAAGAAGGTGTGGTGAGATGGAAAAGAAATTGGTTCAAATGTCTCTATCATTGGGGAAACCAAGGGAGCTCACACAGTGAGGGAGGTTGGTCAGTCACCTTGCTGAGGGAGCAGCAAGATAGAGAGAGGCATTCAGGAGGGCTGAAGGGAAGAACTGCTGTTTCCCCAGAGCTTGGAGCTAAAGCTGAGGGTTTGGTATGCTTGTTTTACAGATGCTGGAAACCTGAAACAGTAAAATGCGAAAAGGACCACAAGGACTGGATATCCTTGTCAGATGGTTGCTGAAGGTGTTATGAGAATGGCTTGTAGCCTGCAGTGGTGAAGGACCTGAGAAAATGGAGGTAGACCTAAGTGAGGAGCTAGAAGCAGAGAAATACGCAGCTGCATCTCAGTTATGAGTGCATTTTTCTCCCCTGATTGAGCTATGGGGCTGGTTTTCAACATAATTGACTGCTCTTGAGTGTATTCATGCTCTCCTGAAAGGCACCTTTCCTAAAATAATTCCAGCCAATGTACAGAGCAGGTCTAATCAAGACCCTATCTCTTGCATCCACTCAGACTGAATTTTATGGGAGAAATTTTAAGTGTTGACTCATGGTAGTCATGGCTTACAGATGTAATTCTCTTTTGTACACCTTTTCAACCTTTTTTTTTCCCTAGTGCTAGGCTGACCCCGATTTCGCTGTGTGCCACAGGGAAACCCTGACCACTTTCTCCCTGGGAGCCACAGGGTCTGTTTGAAGATTGTGATCCTCTGTCATAGTGGGGAAAAGCCTCAAGTCTCTCCCACGAACCTGACTGCAATGGCTTATACCCCACAAGCCCAAGGTGAAAAGGTTTTGCTCCCTAACCAGCTTGTAAAATGCAGGAGACTCCCTGGCTGGAGAGGGTAGAGCTACAGGGTGAGGGAGATGTGGTTCTTCTGATGGCCTTGTCTCCAGTCATGGTCCCGTGTAACTGCATCAGAAAGCAGCAGGAGGGTACAATACTGGGAAAGTACAATATAGCAAAGAAAAAATGCAGTGTGAGTCTTGAAAAGCTACATGTTTAATTAAATGGTTTTGGAGGGCTTTCAGGTTTGAACAGTGTAGGACAGATCTCTACTTGCTGGGTAACTAGGCCTTGTCTGCACGTTAACAACATAAAGCAGCTCTAAAACAAAAGGAATTTTCAGGATGTTTACTATACAATTTGGAAGGCACTTAATATTGGTTAGATTATCTATTTTATTAATCAAGTAGACCTCCAAAATGATTATGCTGTCTTTACCTGCTCCCCTAACTCTTTTTATATGACTCATGGCTATTTGGGATGAGATTTTAAGGTGAAAAGTTGAAGACACTTGAAAACAAAAAATCAAAATGGGGAAATCTTCTGATGTGCAAGCAATTGCTCCTCTCCTTTAGACAACACTGTACTGAGGTTCTTGAGCTGAAAAGAGAAGGTGGCAGATAATTCCTGGCAAACAGATCTTTAACTGCACAACAAACCCACAAATATGCAAGAGCAAGTGTAGATTTGCTGGCTGTGTTGTTTTATGAAGCTGTTGCTTTGGGATGATAGGAACAGGATGGGAGCACTCTTCATAATCTGATTGCAGGATTTTATGGTTGCTGTCAATCCAAAGGGATTTTTTTTTCATTTTTCTTCGAAAAATCTCACATATGGAAATTGACCCATTATAAATACACTCTGGCTGACTAGACTGTTAATTCATGAGATCTAAAAATAAAATTGAGATTAAAAATTTTGACCACTCTGTGCAAATCTGTATGTTCTGACTGTGCGTTATTACTCACATATTCACTCTATAATCTGAAAAGTGTAAACCCTGAAACAGTTTTTTAAATTAATCTAAAATTTTTTAAATGTTCATTTTGCTTAGAAGCAAGGACTGTTGTACTGCACTCACAGTACAGTCTCTTGACAATGGTAAGTGCGCCTGTAGCTGTCATTCTGTCTGCTCATCTATCATACTACGTTCTTTTTTCTTTCAAGCATTTCATAAGAAAAGGATAGAAATGGCTCTGCAGCAGTGTTCTCAGAGATCATCCTGACCACTTGGAATCCCATGTAGAAAGGTTATTGGTGGTCTAAGCACTAGGGCCTTAAGGAGTTGATGAGAACAAGTAAAATGAAAGGAGAAGAAACTTTTTTTTTTTAATACAAAATTTAAAAAAGGAGCAGAAGAATAAGAAAATGTATTTTGTCATTTTGCCACTATCTGTCAAAAACACATGCACTTAATCATTCACTCTCCTCTATATGCGTAATAGGATCTACACAAATATTGGCTCTACATGAAGGACTAAAAATGCACAATTAAAGCCCTAGAATAAAATAAATCTCTAAGTATGGGATTGTAAGAAACTGAGGAAATAGGTCAAACTATCTGTAATGTGGTTAGACTCCTAACAGTGAGACTACTAGCACAATGGAAATTCAAAGGCCCTACATTATCCAACAGGTATGAGTAGTGTGGTGGTTTCGTGCTGTACAGGTATTGGATCTGCTGGTACAAGTCAGGTAGGAAGACCACTGGTGCCACTGCTGAAATCAGGAATGCTAGTGCAAGTCTTCATCAGATGTTCATTAGTGAAATGGGTGCGGCTATTTAAAACATTTCTGTCTCACAGCTGCATGTTACAAAAGAGTGGGTTGGACAGGCTGCACAAGCATGCCTCATCCCCTTCAGAGTGAAATTAGACAGGTTTGCTTAACCTGGGGATGATATATTTAAAATTAACTAGCTGCAGTGTAATGGGTGACATTTGCACAGCCCTCCCTCATGATCCATTCTGCCAGCTGGCTGGGGGTGGTTTCTCCCCCAGAGTGCTGGTAACAAACATGTATGAGCCACTGTGGTCGTGAGCAACCCCAAACATTTCTGTAGGAAATATTTCCGTGGAATTCGTTTTGCTGGTGTCTGGTCTTGACTGTTCATGTGAAGTCTGCCTCATGAAATCCTTTTAGAACTTGATATGTAGTAGCTTTAATAAAAACTCTCATTAGGGAATGACTTTTAATTTTGTCCACCTAAGTAAGATCATATTCCTTTCTACGGTCCTAGGCAGTGTCTGCATGCATGTTTATCAGACCTGTATAATTTTAGACCTGTCTGATCTTGGCGCTGCTCTCACATGCTTCCAGGATAGATGGTACTAGGCAAAATACAGTTTCAATTTTAGTGTAGCTTTCTTCACAGCGAGACTTCACCACAGTTGTCAGTTATCATTATATTTATGTTGCTGGCTAGCTTTATAAACTGATTTTGAAAAATCATCTTGGCCTTTGAAACAAATAGAAAAGATCATGATTTAGTGTTTCTAGGAAAGTCCTATGATCTGTAGTAGAAATTCTGTAAAGAATAAAGCAACTTGCAGAATTCCTTTGCAACATCGCTCTGTATCAATAAATATCCTTCTGAGTTTATATCTGCCACTTATCTTGTATAACTGTACTTCCTTTAGAGACATTTATGTGACATTTTTAGACAGTTCCTATCTCCATTGATTTCATAATAGCTCCCCACAAGGTAGAAATACCTGTCTAATTTTCACACAACTCCATCATTTTCATTTTACTGCAGCCCATTTTTTAGTTGGCTAATTAGTGTCTTGAACATCATTTATTCTTCAATTCTTTCCATTCAGAAGTGTAAGGGTTATTTAAGTACTGATAAAACACAGTACAATCAGAAAATCCCAACTCCAAAAACACAAGCTAACATTCTCTAATGATGTAAATTGACAGAGGTCTTTCAAATAAAATGTTGCCACTATAAGAAATATTTCAGTACAGAAAATAATTCAGTAAAGGGAAAGTCTGGCTTCATCCAAATTAAATCATTTCTGTGATGGGATAGATGTAAAGTATTTTTTCAGAGAGGGTAATCAGAATGATAGGACACTAGAAGACTTATTCATAATGCGTCTGTTCTCTGTTCAGCTGTACTTTCATTGCAGGTGATCATTAGGGAAATTCATGCTATATAATCCATCATATGGTATACAGCATCATATCACACATTATCTTATATAGAAGCAGCATTAGCAGTGTGTTTCATCATTTGCAAATGCTGAAATTACTGACACCCTGCATGTGTTTTTAGATCAGATTTTTGCTTTATGAACCAGTGGGCAAATACATTTAGCTGTATCACACTACATGAGCCTACGAGTGTATTAATGGGACAACTTTGGTAAGAGACTGTGTATTAATTTGGCTGTCTCCCTACCTTTAGATACTCTGGGCCTTTTAGCATGTCACTACAGTCGCAGAAATGCCCCCCAGGAACATCTGAGAGGCTCTCTTTCTCTTCTACTTAATTTCTGCTAGTTTGAAAATGGAAATGAAAACATAAGTGACATGGCTCAGTTTTGGACTGAGCTAAGTTGAAGAGGAAGTTTGTGAAAAATACCAAATACATATTTTTCTAAATCATATTTTTGTGACTGACAAAGCAGAAACTTCAAGATTCACTGATACTGAGTCACATGGGAATGAACTAGGTCAATCTCCAACACATCCTCATCCTCCTCATGTAGAGGTATCCTATAATCCTACCATCAAAGCACGAGGGAGAACAAAAGAAACTGGGGAAGAAAATAAAGGCTTAGTTCTGGATTTTTTTAGCCTCCAGCTTGTATTTCTAGTGTTTGCATAAGCCTTCTTCCACTTTTTAAGGCATATACGTCTGAGAGTTAGAAACAGAATATCTATTTTTTTATTACTTATAGCAAACATTCCAGTTGCTTTCTGCATGCTCAAAAACAGTTTGAAATGTTCTCTGTGAAGTCTGATAATGCCGATTCAATCAGGATCTCATTAAAACAAACAAATTCAAGCAGTCAATTAGTACTTAAAAGTGATTCTTTCCTTTAGAAAAAGTAACATTAGGTCTCTGACTTCAGTCTTCTGCTTATTCCTTAAACTATAATGGTATTTCTATTTTCTTAACTTCAATCTTACAACACATCTGGTTGTTTTTTCCTCTCTTTTTACATGATGCAGTTCTTTGAAAAACCTCTAAGAAAAAGATCTTTTTCTTTTAGCTTGTCTGAAGCCAAGTTGACAAATACCATGTTCACTCCTGAGCATTTTTTTACGTCCTCTATGTAGTCTGTAATAATAAAGTGATCTCTCTGCCTTAGAGGACCTGGCAGCTCTTCTGCTCTTGTCCTCTAACTAGTCCTCCATCACTGATTTAGCCTTCCTTTTACAAGAACCACTCTTCAGTGGTGCTCAGTGATGAATGACCTTGTCAGACCAGACCCATGCATTTGCCAAATAGAATACCTAGAATGCCAAGAACTCCAGATCCATTTCAATACAAAGTACAGCAGCTTCTCCAGTACATATTTATTTGCTTAAATTAATACAATACATCATACATGCTTCTACTATTGAGATAGAAAGCCAGAAACTAAAGATTCACGTGTAGTTGGTTCTCTTCATGAGCTGTGGCTTTAAATAAGAACTCAGTGTTCTACAGGAAATAAATATGCAACACATTATTTGCAAAATCTGTTAGGAGTACAAAATGTTAGCTCTGTTACATCTTGTTCAGCTAAGCAGACATGACATTTTCAAAACTGTTAATAATTATTAAAACTTCTAGGAATAATAAATACAGTACTTATATTACTTCTTAACTGTACACTCAAACCAGCAGAGTCCAGCAGCACCATATGAAGAGAGAAATCAAAGAATAGGTAGTAGACAAACACAGTTGTGAAAAGGTAGGTGCAGTAGCATTACTTGGTCTTTCCAGTAAATTGTTTTACAGGAAAAAGCACAGGATAAAATTTAATTATGATATTATCATGAAGTATTTTACCCTTTGAGCTTCTAAACACAGAGCACCTGTCTTTGCCCTCACAAACTGAAGGCTGTCTGGCAGCCAGGAAAACTCAGTTTCACAAGGAGATGTCTGAGTCCTTCTGGCCAGACTGAAAACACCTTGTTCCAAGGTCACGTACAACTTTGCATTTTCCTGTAAATATGTTGTCTATCTTCACTCTTAAATTTTACTAGCCCAGCTTTTAGCTTTTCCTCCACCTACTCTGTACTCCAAAGTGTCTTGCAGAACTCTCCCTGCTACCCTTAACATCAGAAAAGCCTCTAACTTAACAAACCACACGCCTTCATTTGCCCAGACTCATTATGGTAGGGCAAATTTACCTTTCCTCAGCAGGACTTCTGGAAGCATCTCAGCTGTACAAGTTTGTAGCCACTCTTGCTTGCTGTAATGCTCTCCAAAAGGATGAAACAAGACTGCATATAACAATGCAGGGAAATGGTATAGATGTGATTTTATATAGAGGTGGTGGAGACTGGGCTTTAGTTTCATGTGTGCCCATAAACTGAAAACCCAAATAACAGAGAGTAAGAGTAAGATAAGTACATTTTTTTCCACAACGTAGCTAGAAGAAGGTAGATAAACTCACATACAGAATGAGAAAAAGAAGAAAATATATCCCCCAATGTCCAGGACACAGGCAATGTCTCTACTGGACTTCTGAGCCTCTACACAAGGCAAAATAAGGAAGCTAATCCCTTGAAAATTACAAATGCGAAATAGCTTCATTATGAGAGCAAATTTCTATGAAGCATTTTCAAAGCTATTAAAAAGCAAAGGCTGTTACTGTCTGTTCCCGAAGTGGTGCCAATGTAAATAGTGTGAAAATAACTTATGTTTGAAAAGCAAGGTGCTTCACAATGAAGGCTGTTATTTCACTTTTAATTTGTCCCTTGAGGCCTCCTTGTAACAAGGAACTTAGAACCATTTGCATTATGTTCTACAGTAGGGAGGACTATCATCTCCTAACCACTTTGCTTGGGTCACTTGGCACTATCTCCTTACCTCAGTAATAATTTTGTTTGTAATTTCTCTTATTGATAATTTACAGTTTTAGATGAGTTTTTTACTATTCTATCATGAATTAGACTTGGGTGTTTGTGAATTAGCTTAGTGTGACTTTGTGACTGGGCAGAATCTCAAAGTCTCATTGTGAAGAAATATTCTGCTTTCTAGAAAAATGCAATGAAAAGGGGTTCACATTATGAATTATTTGCAAATAGTATTGCCATTCTGGGACTCCTTTCCATCTGTCTGTATGTGACTCCTTTCCATCTGTCTGTATGTGGTTGTCAGGTGCTTCTGCTCCAGTGAGAACTGCAGCTGTGGAAGTGAGTAAATTGACTGCAGTGAGTGTGGTTGAAGGAGTTTGGATTTACCTTTTAGACAACCCAGAACTACCTCCAGTTATTTCCTTTCCTAGGGACAAATCTGGCATATTCTCCTACAAGGTCTGTAAGGAAGCTCTGGACTACATGCTTCCAGTGGACATAATTTTTGCATTTGCAGAATCATGTAATCACAGAAGCATTTAGGTAAGAAAAGACCTCTAAAGTCATCAAGTCCAACCTTTGACCAATCACCATCTGGTCAACTAGACCATGGCACTAAGTGCCACATCCAGTCATTTCTTGAACACCTCCAGGGATGGTGTCTGGCTTGTTGCCCTTCTCTGGACATGCTCCAGCACCTCGATGTCTTTCTTGGAGTGAAAGGCCCAAAACTGAACACAGGATTCGAGGTGTGGCCTCACCAGTGCCAAGTACAGGGGGACAATCCCTGCCAGTCCTGCTGGCCACACCATTGCTGATCCAGGCCAGGATGCCATTGGCCTTCTTGGCCACCTGGGCACAGCTGGCTCATGTTCAGCTGCTGTCACCAGCACCCCCAGGTCCTTTTCCTGTGGGCAGCTTTGCAGCCACTCTGCCCCAACCTGTGGCGCTGCCTGGGGCTGTTGTGACCCAAGGGCAGGACCCGGCCCTGGGCCTTGTTGAACGTCACACGGCTGGCCTCGGCCCATGATCCAGCCTGTCCAGATCCCTCTGCAGAGCCTTCCTGCCTTCCAGCAGATCAACACTCATTCCCAGTGTCGTGTCAGCTGCAAAGTGACTGAAGCAGCTCTCCATCCCATCATCCAGATGATTAATAAAGATATTAATCAGGGCTGACCCCTGGGGAACACCACTGGGGGACATCTGCCAACTGCAGTTAACTCCATCCACCACCACTCTCTGGGCCCGGCCATACAGCCAGGTTTTTACCCAAGCTAAGAATTCACCTGCCCAAGCCAGGAGCTGCCTGCTTTTCCAGGAGAATGCCATGGGAGATAGTATCAAAGGCTTTGCTGAAGCCCAGGTAGAATACATCCTTTGATATTAGTGGCTGGGAGCTGAGCTCTGCTGAAAATGTCCCCTTTGCTACATTTGTCTGGACTGCAACTGATATGTAATACTTTGTTTCTTTAGTGATAAGGATTGCCTAGCTGTCCCATAGCCCTCTCCAATGAATAGACAAGACTTTGCAATGGAAGGGCTGTGTACCTTCCTGCTTTGCCCACCACAGGATTGAAGGACTTGCTAAATTCTGCATGATCACCTTTCTAGAAATTGTGAAGAGATTCCTGATTGCTTGCTTGTTCTTCTTATCATGGGAACTAATATGTCTGGAAACATGGAGTGGACTGATCTGGAACTGTGCACAGCTGGAAACTACACCACCAAGAGCAAGACAATTCTAAGAGTTAGTGACTCCCAGCTCTTGGCTGTATACATACTCAAACGGGAGCTTTTGTCTGGCAGAGACAAGCTAGTGCCAAATTAACTGAAGGAGTTGCTCCCATTTCTGAGGGACCATCTGCTAGACCATGCTGAATTTCTACTTGATCATTTCCTCTATAGTCTAAGAAAGAATACAGGTACACTCATTATTCTAAAAATTTTCTAATTTTTCTACTTGACCATGAGGTCTTCCTTGAAAGAAAGATGGCTCTTTTTTCAATAGGCATCGTCTTACAGCTAAAGCAAGGAAGAGGAATGTTTATGATACATCAGTTCATCCCTGAAGAAACATGACTATGTACCTCTAAAATACACCTCACTTCCAAAGAGTTTTTAAATTCTAGGTTTAAAGTGACCTACCTTCCAGTTCAGTTTGGCATAACCTTTTTATTTTAAAAAATATGCACATCAGACATAGAGTTAATTTAGAAGAATCACCTGGATGTTACTGTTTCTTTTATCAACAGCTTTTTCTGCATGAATTTCTGCATGTGTTCTGCCATGTTTCAGCCTTGAGAAAGGAAAACACCACCTGCAGCCTCAGACTACACAAATCCAGTTTTATATGAGGAATAAGGACCTCGCCCTATGGATGCTGACTAATTGGTAGGCATGAGGATCATTAATTTGAAAGGTGTGTGTTTTCTCATAGGGGCAGAGAGCTGCAGCTACATGACTTGTCTTAGCAAACCATAAGTAGATGGATATATTTAATTATAACTCTATATATAGAGAGAGCATGATTGCAGTGTATTTCAAATCAAGAACTTGGCAGGTGAGTGAAGAAGGGAGTAATGGAAGAGATGTACCACATATATGGATTTTAACCTTTTGAGCTGGGATGTCCAAAGGACATAAGACAAATTGTGTGACTAATTAAATTCTTATTTCGGTGTAAGTAATAGGATGGTGCAGGGCTGCTTTTTTGTCTTTCTTGAAGATGCATGAACTAATATGCTGTTCAAAGTATTCATGCAATTAATGAAAAGTTTAATGGAATATGCTTGTTCCATGTTTGATATAAAGTTAAAATTGTATGGGAATCAGATGATGAAAAGCTGGGTTTGACTACATAAAAACAGCATGAGTGAAATTCATCTGAAAGGCCTCCAGCTTACTGCTCAAGATGTGTTTAATAAGAGAAAATTTCTGACTCCAATAAGAGGAAGGTTTTCCTCTGTGAGGTACTGCTTGTTCTATAAGGGTTATTTTTACCTTCTGAAACAAAAAAATTGATCAGATCTTTCAAAATTATCCTTACTAGTCATGATAAACTGAAGAGATAAATGGCAAAACCTCATAATTTTTTCAGTGAAATGACTCATACTGTGCTATGTGTAACTATGGCAAGATTTCAAATGCTGCATGCTGGTGTTGCCCAGTAAATATATTGGTCTAAGCAGGCAGTAGAACAAAATGTCAACACAATCTATGCTATTTCACGTCAAGAATTTCTGAATAATCCCATACTGGCTGAACGACAGCAAAGCACAAACATTTCTTGTGCCAGAGGACTAGCTTTTTTAATAAATTCCAGTCCCTTCAAAGTGTTACAGAGCTGTCCTTTACTGCCTCCCAAGAAATAGTATTTCTTATTAATTTGTTTCCCATTTCTCATAGTAAGTAGTTGAACTAAGAGTCACTTCAGTAAATCAAAGGATTTGGGCTGTGTTAGTTCTGAATGTTGACAGCATTTTCATGCATGCTGTGTTTAATAGTACTCAGGCTTATAATGTGAAATATTTAGTATTTTCAGATATTTTTGAGGCATATGGTTAGAAGTGTTCATATATATTTAGTCAGATAATAAATCAGATGCTAAAGTATGTTGCTTTCTGCTAAGTAGAAAATTGCATGTAAGTATCTATCCCCATATAATAGGAAGTAAACTTCTGTACCCAACCCATTGTCTGTTATACATCAAATGGATAAATATAAAAGTGTTACTTTTCAATATCTATTGCATTTCTTGGTGACCTCGAGCTGCTTTATTCTTGTAATGTATGTGTTTTACCCTAAATTATTTTTAATAATTTGGCTTATTTATTTTTAAATACTACTACAGACTTCCAGGCTTTGGCAGCTTACAGTTCATGTTAAAATCTATCTGGTTACCATTTTCCAGCTTTTTTAAAATGTCCATTTTAAATGCCTATAAGCATTGTTTGTTTTTCCATTTTTCTTTCCAGCAATTCTTTCAAACTCTTGTTCCTGTGCTTGAAATACAAGTAATCAGAGAGAGAGTGACCAAGTCTGGCCTTTTCAAAGGATCTAAAGCTGAGACATTCTTTGTTGTTTGCAAGCTCTCCCTCTCCATATCTCTCCTCTTTGTCTGAATTTCCTGTTCTCTTCCCCAGTCCTCCCTCACTTAACTCTTCTTCCTTCTCATTGCAGTAGGACTCTCTGAAGTCCTTCATCATGCACTCAGGTTTGCCAGAGAGATCTTGAGCCATGTACAGCTTGTTGTCATCATGATGGTACGTGGCAGGGCTGTACCGCTCTGCCTCATAGCAGTTGTCTTCCTCTTCTTCCTGGCATGAGCTTCCCTTGGCACTCTCGCCATCAGAATGAAATGAGATTCCCTTCCCTTGGCTTTTCTGGGAGAGATCAAATGGCTCTTCCTGTTCCAAGCTTCTCAAGACATTTGTCTGGGACAGAGCAATCCTTCCTCTTCCAAAACCTTGTAGTGGTTTGAGGGGAGGAGAAAAGGAAAAATTTATATGTAGGAAATTTTACTACTTGATACATGGCAAAAAAATTAAATCTGAGGTGGCTTTGTATTTCATACTTTACCTTTGTCTTCTGTCCAGCTACCTCCAAGTACTTCACTGTTTACATCTCACGGCATCTCCTTTGAGATGCTGCAAAAAGAAGTGCTATTGTCTACACTTCACAGCCAGGTTAGGACACACAAAACATTGTTTTGTACATGCCAGACTCTGGATGATGCAGCTAGGAAGAAAAGTGAAGTGGTCTGGCCTTTTGTAAACTGAATTTTGCCAATCAACCTACTCACTTCCTCCTTCCTATTCTCTTTTTAAAAGAAAACTTGGATCTAAAGCATCACAGTCCATAACACAAGTCCCAGGTTTTGTATCTTATTTTTCAGAGGAGTGGAAGAGACTAAAAACATGTTAATGTATTTGTTCTATGGACACTGTTAAATTTAAAGTTAATACTTTAAAAATGAAAAGACAACAGTCTCAGCAGTCTATGACTCTCCTTAATTTTTCCTCTTTCATCCACTGAGAAACTAATCAACTGAAAAGCTCTGTGCACTGGATAGTGCTTCAGCTTGAGAAAATCATTATAAAAAAATGATGATTTTGAGCAATGTAGTATAAATCTACATCTAGTCCTGGATCTGGTTTGTCTTAGTATTTGTCAATGTCTTCCCTCTTGCTGGAAATACAGATTATCCAAGAGGCATCTGTGGACTCAAATATGCTCCAAACGTCATCAGGATATATTGAAAAGAATTCAGATACTGCAGGCAGAGTCCAGCTTCATTGAAGACCAGTGACAGTACAGCGTGAGGATTTCACCCAAAAGCAAATACCTATGAAAGCCACTATTTTACTTGCTTTTGTTTTCTTTGGTTTCTGTTTTCTCCTTAGTAATTGAATCCAGTTTCTGAAGGGTCTATGCAGTCTCACTGGATAGCAGATGTCACTTTGCTACAAGCTGTATTTGTTAAAAGAGTTCATAAACAGGTGCCAGGCCTCACAAATTGTCTTGTATCTGATAAGCCTCAAGGGCTGCAGAATCTCTGTACAATGAACAGCTCTTAGGCAATCTCCAGTTACAAGTAATTGTCTAACTAGCATGGTGCAGCAGGAGATTTACAGAAAAAACACTTACTTCATTAGCCATTAGGATCTTCATAAATTTTATGCCAAATGTCATTAGAGTAAGCATTTTACACATGTGCTGGGCTGCCCTAAAGCTTGAATATGAGGAACACCAAGAAATCTTGACTATTAAAGAATTATTTATCTGCAAAATCTTAAAAAACATATCTCGGATACTCAAACCCTCAAAAAAATTCTCCTTAATTGCCCCACTTCTTTAGATAGCATTGACATGTGTATACACATGAAGATGACTCCAGGAAGTATATATGGTAGGTGGCAGACAGGAAATGTTTTGCTGGATACCCTTGGTAGTCAAAAATCCTTATACTTTGAGATGGGGGAGGAATATCTCCTCCACCTGTTCCTGTGCTTCTTTGTAAATGGGATCTTGAGCCTATGGCCTTCATCTGACACCAGCTATGTCAGTACAGCACAGAATGATCAAGGCTCCTGGATGTAGACCCATTGAGGATTCCATCTCCATTCCAGACTGGAATCCAGTAAGCATTGAGAAAGAACCATAAGTGTTTTAGATTTTCTGTTTCTGTGAATTTAGGACTAATTTATGATTTATTGGGGACCTCTGATACATAACATTATAGTAATACAGCTAATAACTTCACAGGCTTATGGAACTCTACCTCTTGCATTGGATCTATGGCACAAGTTGGTGGATCTGTAGTACAAAGCCCATTTGTGTTTACTGATATGCACATTCTGATCTCACATAGAAGGATCTTGCTGAAAATTGTTACCTTGAGAGTGAAATCCTCTTTCCATGACTCCATGTTTGACTTTCATGTGCCTGGTTAGGTTCCCCTTCAAGGTGAATTTGCTGGGACAGTAGAGGCACTTAAATGGCTTACTATCTGAGTGCAAGTGCATGTGTCCCATTAAATTGTGCATTCTGTTAAACTCCTTTCCACACAGCTGTAAAAATGGTAAAAATGAAAATTATTCATTTGAAGCAGTGTTTTCAAGGACAATGTTTTTAAAGGAAATAGGACCTACACTTCTCGACTTAAACCCTGGCAGGTTTTTGCTGCAATATGTTTTTCAAAGTCCCAGGCAAAAGTCCTAAAGACAAAAATACATGGTTGAGTGTACCTAAGGCATTCTGAACTGCTGACATTTTTTAATACTGGTGACCAGGACACATAGTCAAGGATTCCCCAAGAGCAGTCAGTGTTGTTGTAAGGAGGGGAAAGGCTTAAGGGAGTAATCTGCAAGGCTCTTAACCTGAATGAGATTCAAAGTAAAAGTTTCTGCCCTGGTGAACCATTCCATTTGTAGTTTATACATCCAGTCTTTAATCAAGAACAGTTAGGCAGAGATGGAATTACAAAATAAAACAAATTAAGGGTTTCTCTGAAACAGTCAAGCAGAATTTTACCTCTCTTTAAATGGAAATTAAAAGGCTGCACATTTTGCTTAAAGCTAGAAAAAGCAATTTTGTTTTTCTGTGTTTCTTGATCACCCCTTTTACCGCTGATACCTTTATTTTTTGTTTATCAACTTCTGTGTTTTGGTGTCTCTGGTGAGTAAGCTGCAATTTAAACAGTCATGAGCCTGCAAGAATGACTCAGCTTTCCCTGAAGCATGTTCCTGCCAGCTCAAGCCATTGATCATGCAATTTTCCCTTTGATGGAACAATAAGGGTGGGTTTTATTCATTGTTGTTGTTTATTTAGATGGGCCCTTTTGTAGTCTGGACTCTTATGCATTCTTCAGAGTTTGACATCACTATTACAGTTATCTAGTCTTACTTGTCTTCTGGGCTTTCCTTATCAGGATTTACAATTTTATTCACATTCAAGTGGCTATTTCCATCCTCTGCAAACTTCTCTGTTTGCTTTCTACTTCTTTTGTTTTACCATAAGATTTTAAATTTTTAAAATTATCCTTATTACTATATGAGCCAGAATCACCATTACTGAGTAACTGAAACTTCCATCTAGCAGAGTAACCATCTGGCAGACAATTAGTAAATAGAAATTACTAAGAATCCACCAGATTTTTTGTATAATCTGAATTCTGATTTTATTTATTGGGTATTACAGAAGATCTGATACAGAACTTGCAGATTAAAATTCAGAAAGTCACTACCTGGAATATCTGGATGAAATGTAGAGAATGAAAGGATCCTTAGAGAAACAGTACTGTATGCTTTGTGGTTTAAACCCTCTCTTGAGTTAATCAATGAATGTTAATTACTGAATCAGTTCATTAATACAAAAATTAGCAGGTGTACTGTTTTAAAATAAAAACTAGAGCTGAGTCAATGATGAAAAAAGAAAGACTCTGAAAACATTCACTTGCTTTTAAAAAAATTATTTGCTTCAGCTGATTATGTACCCTTTTGAGATTTTCTGTCTGTGATTTTGCTAAAATGAAAATTCTAGGAAATAAATTTATCAGCAAAGTGTTAGACAAGACAATTGGTGGGAAAAAAAAAAGACTAGCCACTGAAAATTAATTTTTAAAAGTAAGGTATCTGTTTCCAAGGGTCATCTGTCCACAGAGGAAAGAATACTGTCTTCTTCACATTCAAACAAAGATAATATGCAGGATTGTTTATACTCAGAGAAATGATGGAACGAAAAACCAATTCAGAAAGTGCTGGGAGGAAACAGAGGAGAAGAAGTACTGATGGGCACAGAAAATTTGCAAGGAATAACAGCAGCTGATTGTATCTTGACAGCTGCTGGAACAACCTATAACATGTCAATATTACTCTTCTACAAAAATGTCAACAATAGTATCTCTCTAACACCTCTTTGCTGAAGGCTTCTGGTTATCTCCTTGTACTGTGGCTCACCTATGTTGTCACCAGAACTTGCTTTCCTGTAGCAGGTCTTCTCTGTCTGAACTGGTAACCAAGGAGAATCATGTTGAATGAGCGGCTAGAGTACTGCATGCAAACCCATTTCTGTATAAGGTCTTGAGTATTAAACCCAGTCTAGGACAAGCATTTCGTTTCTCTCTGTCAAGGCAATATTTGTTTGTCTTTCTTCATACTGAAAGGACAGGGACTTGGTAAAGGATAGTTCTTTAGCATAAAAGTTCTGTGTTTCTCAATAAAGTTGACAGGTTTTCCATTTCCCAAAGTCAGGCACGTCTTAGAGATTTGCAATGTGTTCATGTCCTGAAATCTCCTCTGGGAACATGAGGAAATGGTACTAGAGTGCAGAGGTGTGTCAGGAAAATTAAAGTAATGCAGATAAGAAAATTGTTTTTTGGAATGATGGGTCTCTGTGGCATAATCTCTGTTTTACTGGTCCTTTTAAAAAGGCAGAAGGCACCTTTCAGATGAATATTTATAATCCAGAGGTAAAAGGAAGTAGGTTTCTCACTCATATGCTGGAAGACTGCAAGTCAAATCTAGCTGGACTACACAGCTAATGCTCATTGAAGAGCCTGAGTCTGCAGATCAAACTAGATGATGGTACAAGATTTTCTTTCTCTGTGACATGACAGGCTTGTGAGCACTGATGAGCAGAATGTGAAAGATGACCCTGAGACAGTTGCATGGCGGGGGAGCTCCAGCAGAACTCATTACAATGCACAATAGCACTCAGAAGTTTAATCAAGAGAACTTGGGAAATCAGGAACAACATGGTTTACTTGTGGACTTTCTGTTATACTGTCTACTTTAGACAAAATAAAATTAACATCTTGAAGAGGAACACCTCAGCTGCGAGTCTGCTGAACAGACTTTGTTGCACTGGCTGATGAAATGGACTTTGGTATAGTTTGCTAGCAAAGTCTACATTAGTTCAACCCTAGATTTTCTCCTCCTAAGCCAGTATGCGAAGTATTGCCTTTCTAGATTTGTTGGCCTGTTTTATTTCTTCTCAAAGTACTTCTCTCTCACATTTTCTTTAGTTTTGGCTCCTGTTTAAAACACACATTTTTAGATGGGGAAAAAAGAGGAGTTCAAAACATCTGCTGCAGTGTGTATTTGTCTGGGCTGAAGAAAAATCCATTGCATCCTTTATTGGAGGTCTGAAACATTGATTACTTCAGCACTAAAAGCAACAAAGTAAATTTCATGGAACCTTTCTCTACAAATCAGAATCAGTACTGTTGCACCAATTGGTGTAAAACCTTCATAACTCCTTAGTTGTTTTTTTTCTTAAACAGAAATAAACAAGGTGACATGGGCTCAGGCCTTTAAATTCTACAGACAAGTTCACTCTTCAGAGGAAAATTAAACAGAAATCCAGGTTGCAGCTGGATGAGGAAACAGAAGGGACAACTATTCGCTACTCCCTCTCTTCTGATAGTCTGTGCTTAGCTGTGATTAGACACATAGGAAAGCTCATGTTTTCTTTTACTGTGAGAAAAAGGTAAAGAAAACCATTGCATGTGGTGAAGTATAAAGGCTACTGCTGTGCTCTCTTTCCCTTGCATTCTTCTTCTTTTTTTTTTTCTTCATAAGAAGGGTGTTCCTTTCCTCAAAGAAAGAAGGAGAGGGAGAATGACTGTAAACTGTCCAAAAGGACCGTGAGAAAACAGGAAGCTTTGAAAAGTACAAGAGAAAGCAAGATGAAATCTATTTGCAGGCGGTTCCCCGGGGACATGTGAGCCATTGTTAAGCAGGCTGTTCATACAGCTATATCCTTCCTTCTGCTGAGGAGGAGCTTGGTGCCAAAAGGCTGCTATCTGGTCATTGCCTTAACCCTCCGAGTACCAGCCAGAAATATTTGCTTTCAGGAGTCTTCTGAGGGCTCTGTCAGAGAGGTAATGTTAGGATGTTCCTAATGCAAAAGAGCAATTCCTGATTCTGCCTTTGCTTATTGTTGCAATCTTCAGTGTCAGGGGCACTGATGTTGATTCATACCCCTTCAGCCATACGAGAAACAGATTCACTGTGCTTACTTGTTTCTTTCCTCCTAGGAACACTGGGTGGGGACAGAAAAGTAAAAAAATAAGAAAAACAGGTGTTCCTGTAGAGCTTTTGTTACTGGCTGGAAAACATACTGGTGATACTCTGTTTCCCAGTTCCAGCCGCTGCCCTCTCCAAGTTTCAATAGTCTATCATCATCAAACACTGAGTTGAACACAACCTTCCAATTAATCCGCACGTACCTAAAAAGTCATGTGGATCCACAAACTGCACCCACAAAACCTGATCCAAAAACTGAGTTTATTTTCTGAACTTTGAGGAGTCAGAGGAGGACTTCAACCAAATAGGAACAAAAAGGAGGTTTGCAGATGTTCTCAAAGAATGAAAATCTCCAGTAGACCTGACATGTTACAGCCTAAGAATTTCAGTAAAAGAAATTCTTTTATCAGCATAGAATGATGTAAGGTCTACTATACAAAATAATATTTCAATAGGACATAAATTAAAATAAAACAAAATACTGAAGTTGGAAGACTTTGCTGCTAGTTTTTCAAAGTAAAATTTTTTGAAGTTAACAAAGAAAAATTATGAAGTCAGAAAGATTCATGTTGACATTTTCTAACTAAAACTAGCACTGAATATCATATATTCCTACGACATTTTGAAGTTCTACATTTTTTCAAGAGAAAATAATTCCATTTAAAATTTTTCATCCATCTCTGCTTCTTTATGAAATGTTCCTTTTAAGAAAATATTCAATACCATAAAGATGTAGGATGAAGAAGTTCTAGAAATTGTTTCCAAATCAGTCTTCAGTTACTTATACATAAGCTGGGTAACATGCTCCACTCCATATTTACAGCCCTTTTAGAGGAAATTAAAGTGGGAACAAAATCTATGACCTTTAGCTTCACAAGGTGTGACTACCGTAATGAACCAGATCGACAGCAAAAGAACTCATGTAGCATCCAATACTGAGTAAGAATATAGACACGAATAATTCATAAGGAATATATTAGAGTTGAACAGGGTCAAGAAAGCCTTAAAGTTTTATGAGGAGGGGTGAGAAGAGAGGGTGGAAAGGGAATGTCAGCCTCTGGTGATGGGGGAAAGCAGCAAACTGGAATTTGCACAGGATCATAGAAAGGCCAGATGGTCTCAGAGGCTGTTTTGTTAGCATACTGATGTCCTGCCCTGAATTTCAGTCTGGTAATTACACTTGGCCCTTTCAAATCCCTCCTGTAGTTGTATTTTGCTGCAGCTTTTTCTGACTCCTTTCTTGAATTGTTGCATAGCATCACTGTGTGAAGTTGTGGCTGCTGCTTTTCCATGATCCTCTGCAGGGTGCATTACTTGATTTACGCTTTTTGTCAGTGTTTCAAGCTATTAAGCACTTAGACTTCATTTGGATGGTTGTACTAAGCAAATGTCAGATATGTTTATTGTCCTCAAACATCTGTGTCACTTAAATGCTCACAAGGCAAAAAAACCCCAAAACTATATGAGGATGAAAGTTACCGATATTGAAGGGAAAGGGAATAAACCACAGGTATTTACCTCCATTATTTTGTGCTACATAAGCAGAACCTGGATAAAGAAAGAAAACCAGACTGGTTTCTGCTAAATGCAAGTGCAGTATGTGTTAGCAAGTTTTGTTTTTCTAATTCTACCATATAATAAAATGATAATATCAGAGAAACATACTGTAGGTTAATGCCTCTGCCACCAAATGCACTTACCTTGCATTTGAAGGGTTTGACATCAGAGTGAACAATCATGTGGGCCTTGAGAGTTTGCTTTTGCACAAAGCTCTTGAAGCACAAATGACATTGATAGGCTCTGATATTGGTGTGGATCAGGACATGTCGCTTCATGTTGGCCAGCAGAGTAAATTCCCGGCCACAAATTCCACATTTGTGCTCTTTCACACCCTGAAAGAAAGGGAAAATTCTGTAGACGGAAAATTTTCTAGGTAATTTAATCTTCGGTACAGCAACTTATGAATTATTCATTAGGCATTGGCAAAGCTGATAATAAATTATTTCGCTCTTAACATTTTTTCAAGTAATAGGTATCTGTGTATTTTTTCTTGACAAGCTCTTACAAGGTTCTGAGAAGCAGAGAAGTAAAGCAAAATGTAAGCTTAATGAAATAATGAAGTTTGTCTACAAATCAATGTTACACAGTCAGTGTCAGAACTTCCCTGACCTGCTCTGCTGCTTAAATAAAGTATTGATCAAATGTATACACTTATTGACCAAAAATAAAAGCCTACCAGTTAAAAGACTAAAGTAGGGCTTGTCTTTAATAATTGAAAACGACTGGATCGTGAAAAAGGCACAGCCCTATTTTGAAGAAAGTTATAGAAAATAATCTGAAGTAACTGAGAGTAGTCAAGCAATATCACCAAATAAGATTATATGTCTTACATTTACTGAAGAGAGAAAAATCTGTTTATTCTTAGTGGGATTTTTAGTAACCCTAATGGAATGATCTCATTTTATATGAGGTTTATAGAACATTTTAATCACCTTTTATGCTAACCACTCAATTTACTACTGCATAATTCAATATTCTTACTCACACCTGTGTGATCTGTCAGCTTCTCAAGCAGTGATTTAGATACTATGAAAATCAAAGACTTTGCTACTAAACAGCCTAAGAGCTTAACTTGCTGAAGGTAATAAGGATTTACTAGTGAGGTGCTGAGAGCAATTAATCCTTCCACAGGCCTTCTGTAAAAAGATGTGAAATGACTGTCAGTGGTTTTCACAGTTAATTACAAACAGAATATCACCAGCAGCTTCAAGCATCTGCTCATCTGATATGAGGCTGCGTTTAGTCAGCTAAGCACTGTAAACTGTATTCACAGCTGAATCCACCTGCAGCTGTGGACAAGGAAGCAGAAGCTCTCTAAGGGCTCAGGGGCATTTCATTTCCTGTGACAAAAAAAACTACCAAGTCTTCAGTTAGTGGAATCTTGCATGGTAAATCCAAAGACCAGGGAATCTCCAGGAAGAAGAGAAATTATAAGCTTGAAGCAGAAAAGAAAAAGCAAATGTGGAAGTAGAGGTTTTCAGGTTTTCAAAGAATACGTGACTATAAGACTCAACTGCTCTAGCTTTCTGTATTTTTAATGCTTTTCATGTAAAAGCCAAAATTCAAACGTTAAAGGAAAAATGTGCAAATCAGGAAGAAAATTTTTATTAAAGTGAAAGGTCTTATTATTGTCTTACTATTTTTGTAAAAGTGGATAGTCAATTTCAGAGGTTCTTGAATAGAACAATTACATTTTTCCTATTTTTGAAAACAATCTTTTTTGGAAATGTTCCAAAGCTTGCTTCTACCCTAAGCTGACTGTGCTGTTACCTCTCTCAGCAGTAGCAAGACTGCCACTTGGTATGAATTTTCTGTGGTTATGATCTTGCTTTTCCATTTCTATTAACCGGCATTCTGGTTAACATATGCACAAAGGGGAATTTTTCTTAGGGTTTTTTGGGTTTTAAATGTCTCATTATAATGATTCTTCAAAATCTGATGAGTAATAACATACTTTTTTTTTTTTTGCTACAGTCCCATCTACTACAAACCCATCTACTTCCTAATTAAGGAAACAAAGCAGCTGAACTGGCTTTCAGTAAAAAAATCTTTTAAAATTTTGGGATTGGGGGGTGGTTATACAGCTCTGCAAAATTGTTATTTTACAGAAGGTCATTCTGAAAAAAACCCCTAAGAAACAGAGATGTGAATCAAGTTTGGGGAAGTAATACAGGTGGTTTAATTGAACTCCTGCTTATAATAAAGTTCAGTTTGTGTGTACATTCTTAAGACTTACAAAGACATCTGGCTTATACTACCGCCAGCAATGCTGAGGCTCCTGCATAAGCCTCTGCAGCTGGCAAGAGGCCACATTTCTGAGGAGGTCATTACATTTGTGTTTAGTAGCCTGTAATCCTCATGCTATCTTCAGATGCAAGGTGAGAGCTGGCTTACCTTGTGAGTCAGGGAGTGTTGCTTCAGGTGGTGGGGCTGCACAAACTCCATGCCGCATTCAGTGCAGATGTATGGGCGGATGTCTTTGTGCTTCATCATGTGGTTTTGCAGCTGACTTGGGTACTGGAAGGTCTTATCACATTCGGTGCAATTGTACTGTATAGGGCCACGGTGGGTGGTTAGGTGTCTCTTCAGTTGGGCCAGAGTTGGAAAGTCCAGACCACACTCCACACAAATGTTCTCTCGTCCACTTTCATGCTTAGACTCATGTGCTTTCAGCTCACTGGGGTAGGCAAAACCCCTGCCACATATCCTGCAGTTGTAGGGCTTGATGTCACTGTGTTGCATCATGTGTCTCTTAAGGTGACTGGTTTGAGTGAAAGCCTTGTGGCACACCTGGCACTTATGTGGCCGAGTGCCCTGGTGTGTCAACATATGTGTGTGCAAGTGGCTCAGCTGCTTGAAAAGCTTGCCACATCGGGTGCAAGCATGTGGCTTAATGCCACTGTGCCCCAAGATATGGGTCACCAAATTGTACTTGGATGTATAGGACTTCTCACACATGGGACATTGCCAGCGTTTCTGTTCACCCCCCACATCAACATAGTAGCTGTCATCTATCTGAAGGTTGACATCTACTCTTTCCACTTTCTGTTTGTTTTCACCACTTTCTCTTACTTCAGCCCTCCTGAAGGGTGGTTCTGGAGGTCTTTTCATTTGAAAAGGGTTCCTGAAATGAAAGTTTGGTGGCACAATGAAAGGAAACATTAAGCCAGGGTGGACTTTAGGATAATAAGGGTAAGGAGCCTGCATGAATGCTGGGCTATTGGGCCATGCCATGTTAGGCTTCACTGGTTCTTGCTTAATGGGCTTGGCTCCAAAATGCTCCAGAGCTCTGTAGAATTGAAAACCAAAGTTGCAGAGGTCAATCATCTGGGAACTGTACTTGGGCTGAGCTGGCTGTTGGAACACCAAAGGGAGACTGGAAGAGCCTATGTCATTGTGATCTTCAGGTCTGTCTGGTGGTGACGAGGAATCCTCAAGGGTGATGGAAGGAGGCATTTTTGTTGGCATGCTCTTGCGTTTACGAGACCCTCCTTCCAAGGACCCCTGGAATGTTTCCATGTTTTCTAGAGGAGGAGGACCATAGCGGAAATGTGAGAGGTGTGTTCTGAATTCTTCATCAAATGGAGTTGTTCTGTGTGGCTTTGTAACAGGGCTGAGTGTCTGCAGGCAGCGGGAGAAGGGAGAGGCTCGGGTATTGTCCACATTAAAAACTGTTTCTTCGTTCTTCATCATATTCGATTTTTTTCTCTGTGGCCCAAATTCCTTAAAATAAGCAAAACAAACCCCAAATCTCTTTAGTTCTCCCCGTTCTTCTGGATTTAACATTCTATTGACTATTTTATTGTTTTGAAGGTTGTCAGGTTTTTTAACCAAATACATCTAAGGATGTCTTAGGCCCATATAAGACAAAGGCCTTTTAAAGCAGAATTAAGTTGTTAAGTGAAAAGCAAAAAAGCCTTGGTCTTCCTGCAGCAGATTTGACCCACACAGCATCTTTACAATATAAACATTCTGTACCATGACACACTACTTCATAGCTGAATCTGCATGGCGATGTTTCTGCTTATTTTAATTCAGTCGGTCTGTTTGTGGGCAAAATTTTGTCCTTGGCTGCTCATGCACAGGCTCTAGAAATTGGCGGTGCATCTAAAGGATATGGCAATACAAACAATAATATGGACATTTATTATGGTTGTGACATGAAAAGCCAAAGCCAAAAAATGTTAAACTTCTTTGTATCATTAACATGTGCTGCTGTGAGAGAAAACAATGGCCAAGTGATCTAAGGACACCGTGTACCATCAGGTTTTGCGCCATGTTTCCTGGCTACTCTCACTTTGTATTGTAATAAGAAGGCGGAGATTAATTTATTTTCTTTGTTTTAATCCCAGAGATATTTGCCTGGCAGATCTGGGGGAGGAAAGACATTTGACAACTCTCCAAATTAAATTCAGTTTAATAGGCTTTATCTACAATTTTTTTTGTTTGTTTGTTTGTTTCCAAACAGGTGGGCAAAATCACCACTATAAAACTAAATATAGAACTGATGTCAACAAAACCCCTGGGACTCCAGGGCAGCTGACACCTAAAAATGCTCTGAGCATATCTGATGATACAATGTGATAAAGCAGATTAATAATTTTCTCCTGGCAAAATTTTATCTTCCACTGATCATACGGGGAGCTTCATCTGAATTTGTAGTTCATCTGAAACATTTGTTATAAATTTTGGTTCATCTTAAATAAGGCTGCTACCTTTTCCCTTGTCTTTCTAGAGCTGTAGAATCAGAAAACATTTATGGTAGAAACGACTTTTTAAGATCATCAAGTCCAGCCATTAACTGTCAAGTCTACCACAAAAACATGTCCTAAGCACCACATCTACACATCTTTTAAATACCTCCAAAGATGGTAACTCAGCCGCTTCTGTGGACAGCCTGGTTCACTTCTTGACCTCTTCTGTAAGAGGTTTTTTCCCTGGAACAACTTGAGGCTGTTTTCTCTTGTCCTGTCATTTGTTACCTGGGAGAAGAGGCAAATACCCACCTGGCTACAACCTCCTTTCAGGCAGTTGTAGAGAGTGATAATGCTCCCCGAGCCTCCTTTTTTCCAGGCTAAATAAGCCAGCTCCCTCAACCACTCTTTACAGGACTTGTGCTCCAGACCCTTCCCCAGCTCCACTNTGGCCTCAGCCCATGATCCAGCCTGTCCAGATCCCTCTGCAGAGCCTTCCTGCCTTCCAGCAGATCAGCACTCCCACCCAACTTGGAGTCATCCACAAACTTAGTGAGGCTACACTTGATCCCCACATTCAGATCAACAAAGACATTAAACAGAACCAGCCCCAGTACTTAGCCCTGGGGAACAGCACTGGTGACCGTCTGCCAGCTGGATGTAACTCCATCCGCCACCACTCTCTGGGCCAGGGCATCCTGACATTTTTCACACAGGAAACAGTGCACCCATGAAGCTGTGACCTGTCTGTTTCTCCAGGAGAATGCTGTGGGAAAGGGTGTTAGAAGCTTTGCTGAAGTCCAGGAACACAGAATACCCAGCTTTTCCCTCTTCCACTAAGGGAGTCATAAGTGGAGTTCCTGTTGGTGAAGTAGGACTTGCCTTTCACGAACCTATGTTGGCTGAGCCTGATCCCTTGGTTGTTCTGTATGTGCTGTGTGATGGCACTCAGGATGAGCTGCTCCACAACCCGCCTTCCAAACCTTCTCGTAGGTGGGAGTCATATTTGCCAACCTCCAGTCAACATCCAGGAGTGCTGGTAAATGATGGAAAGTAGCTCAATGAGCACTTTCACCAGCTCCCTTGGTACCCTCGGGCAGATCCCATCAGTCCTATGGACTTTTGCACATCTAAGTGTAGTAGCAGGTTGCTGACCATTTCCCCTTGGATTATGGGGGCTTCATCTTGTTCCCTGTCTCCCAGCTCAGAGGCCTGGGCACTCTGAGAACAACTGGTCTGACTATGTAAGACTGAAGCAAAGCAGGCACAAAGTACCTCAGCCTTTTCTTCACCATTTGACGCTAAGTTTCACCCCACATCCAACAAAGAATGAAGATTCTCCTCGGCCTGCTTTTTGACATGAATGTACACAAAGAAACTTCTTGTGTTATTTTTTGTGGTAGTAGATGGATTAAGTTCCACTTGGGCTTTGGCCATTCCAGTTTCCTCTCTTCATAAGCTTGTGACATCCTTGTGGCCCTCCTGAGGGACGCACTTATATGAATGCGTGTGTTTGTGTGCATGTATCTAGCCAACCAGGCAAAGGTTAGGTTGGAAAACTAGACACATTTTCCCTCTGTCACCTGTGACATGTTGTGACATGCTATTTATACCATCATTCTTGGAAATGCTGGGTGGAGAGCATGAAGGTGAGTGGAGCACTAAATACACTCCTGTTTCTATTTCAGGAAGCTCCATGCTGGATAAACCTTCTTCTAAAGATAGATAAAAGCACATCTCTGTGACCTAGTTAGGCTGTGGGCAAAAGAAGGCATCTTAAAAAACTTCCTGCAAACAGATTGCTTCCTTCTAATAGTGTAGACTGAGTAATTATCTTTGAGATAAAAATGTGAAGCTAAAGGCCCAATGACAAAACTCTAAGACGGAAAGTTTAGACAAAGGGATCAAACAATGCACGAAGAAGGAGGATTAACTGAAGGAAAATTTGAAGGCTATCTAAACTTATGACTCAAAACCCACATTGGATAGAGGGAAAAGATAAAATAATTGCTTACAACTTGGACAAGTATCTAAAAATTATACCACAATATTACTTTTAGTTTCTAGTGCACTGACTGGAAATAATGTACATATATATATACAATATCAATTCATGTAATTATGGAACATCCTGATTTGGAAGGGACCCACAAGGATCATCCAATTCTAACTCCTGGCCCTGCACAGGGCACCCTCAAGCATCACACCATGTGCCTGAGAGTATAGTCCAAACGCTCCTTGAACTCTGTCAGGCTGGTGCTGTGGCCACTTCCCTGGGGACCCTATTCCAGTGCCCAACCACTGTCTGAGTGAAACACCTTTTCTTGACATTCAAACCAAACCTCCCCTCACTCTGTTTCAGGCTGTTTCCTCAGTTCCTGTCACAGGTCACCAGAGTGAAGAGACTGGTACCTGCCCTGCCTCTTCCCCTCCAATGAGGTCTCCCTTCAGTCTCTTCTTCTCCAGGCTGAACAGGACAAATTACCTCAGCTGCTCCTCATATGACTTCCCCTCAGGGCCCTCCATTGCCCTCCCTCGGATACCCTTTAACAGATTTATATCATTCATATAATGTGGTACTCAAAACTGCACACAATGTCTGTCTCTATGCATACATATATATGTAATATATGTGTGTATGTTCTATCAGAGAGAATTTTTACTGGGTATTCATCCTACTGTTTCCTTGTCACCCTAGCTCCCTGGTGAAAATAAGGAACAGTTAGATCTTGAAAACTCCTTGGGTAAAAAGGCTTGACCTATTAAAAAGGGAGAAGGGGAAGGGAATCCCCCGAATATTGAAAAATTCTCAACTTCTTTCCAAAAGAAAAAAAAAATGCTTTTAAAAATCCTTTTTAGCAAAGTGAACTCACACAATTTGAACATAATGCTTTCAGATCAAAATTTTCCCTGTAAAGTATGTGCCTCAGACATCTTTCAACTTTGTATCTCATTTTTTTCCCAGCAATAAGAGTATAAAATTCTTTAGAAAGCCCTTAGCAAATGAGGACTGAGCTATGTTATTTACTGCTTTTGTCGGTTTATTGAAGTGCTGCCAGAAATACACAGAAATGACAGTGAGTTGTGTCTAATTGCTCTCTTTTTTCTTGGCTGCCAGTTACTCACTTCTTCCACACACAGTTTTGTGCAAAGTTTCACTCTTTATGGAACACAGAGATGTAGAACTCCTTGAAATAAGAAAGAAATTATGTCCTTTGTCTACTAACCTTTGACTGCTTTCACTGAGCATATGGGCTTGTTCCACTGGCCACAGCTACAGGCTTCACAGGACCAATCCTACAAGGGAAAGTGTTTATAGTCAGTGACCAGCACAATCAGAGACGTGCTGTATAATCCAACACAAGACGACTTAAAAGAAAAGGGAAAGTCTAAATATGGATCACCTTGCTGGTTTTTCTCTCCCTTAAATTGTCATGATATATACATTAATTATGTCTTCTTTCATTCTGGTAGCAAAACCTTGCTAAATTGAATGGAGGCATGATCTTAACTATGTCCAGAACTTAATCCCACAAAAACCTGAGTTCTGAGGAAACCACAGAAGAGACAACAGGTTAGTCTGTTGTTGCAAATGCAAAATAGAGTTAGGGAACAGTCCCATGTTCTTTAAGTAACTTCAGCAGAGAACTTTAAAGTTTTAGTACAGGTCCACAGTACTCTTTTTCTACCTGGCTCTGAAGTAGCAGATGTCATTTCAATACTCAACAACAAATAAGGCAGGGAGGGAGTTTGAATTTAAGTTTTTTCGCATTATTTTAATATTTATTTTTATTTAAATATTTTTATATTAAAATTATCACCTAGGGACCTTTTGTGTTTCCTACATAACGATTTTGAAACTTTTTTCTGTTGTGGACCACAACTCCCTGAAATCCACATTCCAGTCAGCGCGAGTTCCCACAGCCCCTTGCAACCTAGATTTGCATCATATTAGCTCATAGGTTTGTGTATTCCCCTCCCAGTTTTATGTATAAGTCCATGTTTATGTATTTCCCCTGTTCCATATGTATTATGTTCTAGAATGTTCCCCTCTCCTCAGTACCCCATTGGTTACCCATGTAAACTCCTCCTCTGTTTTATCCTCATTGGCTGTTCCCCTGTCAACCCCTCCCATGTTCCCTTTCCCTATTGGTTGTACCCCTTTAACCTGCCTCCTTTTCTCCCCTTATAAAACCCTTGTACCCTCCATTGTTCCAGGTCTCCTGCCCTGGGACCCTTCAGAAGAATAAACTCCTGGAACCCATGCAGCAGACCCCTCTCTCTCCCTTTATCTCTACTGGCGCCTCTCAACATCGAGCAAGTGATCTCTGTTAAGCCTTTTCCCAGTGCACTAAGCTAGCGGCCGCTCCAGTAAGAGACAGACAACTCAGTTTGCAGCACATTTTTCAGCTAGCAGCCGACCCAGCGACAGCTAGGGCGCCCAATGCGATGTGGGTCGTGGTGAGGACTGTCGAGGGCATCCTAGCAGATGCGGGCCTTGGAGAGGGCAACACGGGCTCACGCCGCGTTTTTCTTTCCGCAGAGTTTATTATTTAAAATGTAGTGCTATGTGGTGTGATTCTAAACATTGCATTGTCAGCAACAATTCTAGCTTTTATCAGTAATGTATCAGCTACTTGGTTTTGAAAACTTGGTCTGGAAACTCACTGAGACAGAGATTTCCATGCTGTATTGGCCCTTAAACATAACACACCCCACTAAATGGAGTACTCCAGAACTTATTAAAAAGTCTGTTTCTGTAGAAGAGACAAGCATCCTCAAATTTTATTTCTTTATGTAAATGGAAATATAATATTTTGAAAAATAGAACCACAAATTAGCTCTTCTTGCGCTTTCAAAACAAGAAAAGAAATGTTACAGGGAGTAGAGATAGTTGTTGAGGAATTTCCAAAAAAGAATATCTGTATAGCAGCTAATAATCTTGTTAACTTCCATGAAAGAGGAAGAGAGTTTAATGCAGAATATGAATCACCATTTACTTTCTCATGTCCACTCATTTCTAAGACAAAGGATGAAAGGAAGTATGTAAATGATGCTAGTCACTCTAGAAGCAAATGTGTTGTTACAGTCTCCAGTTAATACCTGGTATTGGAGTCAACAGCAAATTTTCTTAAGAATTCAGTAGAATCAAGATTCTGCTTCCTGGATGAAAGTACTTTCTGTCTATAGACTAATAATATGTCCAGCCATAAAAACATGAGGTTATGAAGTTTCTCAGATTTAAACACTGACTACTACTGTTCTGATTTTCCTCCTGGGCAACACAATCATAAAGCCAGAAATAAGGCTCAGATGAGTGAAAGTGATATGACAAAGGGAAATGGGTTACTTTATTAGGAGATTTGAACTTATGTTTGCTCTTTCAGAAGAAAATGAAACAGATAAAAGTGGAGGAAGTCTAAAGGGGGCCAAATAAGCCTAACAGCTTCTCTTCTCTGGAAGAGAAATTCCATGTTTAATTGAACACGTAGGACTGTAGAAACCATGCCCTGTAAGAGTGCAGTTCTGCTCTCCTTTTGAGGCCTGAAATATGGGCATCTACAAGCAAAGAATGAAAACTAACAGCTGTTTCTGTTGGATGTGGTAAGAATCAGTGACAAATTTAACACTATTACATTTCTTGAGTTAAAGTTGAGCAGTTGGTGAGCTTCAGTTTTATTGAACAACCAGCTGGGTTTTTTTCAATCACTGATTCTTGTCAACTGTTATTATGATGATAATTATCATTATCTTTATAGATTTAATGAACTCTCAGTCTGCTTTCCAAGTATGTTTTGGTTTTAAATGTATTCAGTTATACAGCTGTTGAACTAAGCAGCAAATTATTTACACAGTTTTCTCTCATTTGCTATTTATGCAAAACTTGCATCTTTCTCAGGATCTGACCAAGGGATTTTATTATCATGAATTAACTTCATTTCAGTAGTGAAGTGCTCCAAACTGAATCTACACTGCTTTAAGTTATTTGTCAGACTTTGAAAATTACAAGAACACCTGTACAAAAGTGAATATGTCCATTACTGGTAACCAAGTATTTTCAGGTAGTAGACATCTGATCCCTCCTTACAATTTCCCCTGCTATTTACCTACAATGGCAGCATGAATCCTTCTAGGAAGAAGGTAAAAAATCGTGTCCAAACTCACGTCAGACTTTCTCTAAAATCAGTGTCAAACCTACTGTCCTATTCTTTAGAGAAGTCTGTGCAAGGTGTTTTTTCCATCCATGTTCTCCAGGCATAAATATCCACATTTCAAGCAGAATGTTTTGAAAAATGAACTCCATTAACACATACAGAGTGTGCGTTAATAAATTCAATCTGAGTATATAAAATGTGTGCATATTATATATAATCTAAGTATATATTAAGACACCCAAATCAGCCTTCAAGTTTCTGTGCTACAATATCTGAAGCTAAACGAAAAGATTATTTACATTTTGAATTAAGAGACCACTTCTTCTGCCACAGTTTGGAGCTGGGAGAAGACAAAAATTACGACTACCCTGTGAAATTTGGACTACCTTGTAAAAATAAATATGGATTTACAGAAAGTATCCAAAATCAGTGAGTGCAGATGCTGATGAGGCAACACAAATATAGTGGAAGCTTTCGGAAAAACAGACCTGACCTGGGAATAATAGTCATTGAGTTTAGTAAAATCTTTTTCAGTACCACTTCTACAAACACTTGTTTTCTCATTCGCACATGCATGTAGACCCAGTGACAAATGAAGTCCACAATTTAACCATTAACTTAATTGTCTATGGAGATAAGGCTTCTTGCCCCATGCCTTTTGTGAGATTAAATGGAGAACGCTATCAAGATAAAGATATTGCCCTCAATATTCCTCTTCCCTTTTTGGATTACCATCACTTATAGAACTGGAATTGGTAATAAGTAAACAATTGTTCATGAACATGACCTGGAATGACTGAAAATGAGAAGTGGACCAGATCAGGTTTTTTCTTCCTACATTAGTATGATATTATTAAGAAACTCATTGTCTTTTCACTTCTCCCTGGGAAATTACCTTCATCTGCTGGTAATAGACTTCAGGAAAAAACTTCTTCTTTCCATCAAGAAATGTGGGGGTTTTTTCTCAGTAAGTGCTTCGTAAAAGTAAAGTGATAACCTTGGTAATTCTTCATAGGACGTAATCAGAGCTCACTAAGGCTGGTGGGAAGACTTCCAGTGAAGTCTGAAAGTACTTCTCATGGTTTACCTTATTATTTGTTATGGGTTCTGTTGCCCAATGAGATAGGAACCCATCTATTCCACAACCAAATGAAAAAATACTTATATCTTCAGAACATATGTCAGCAGGTGGCAACCTTTGCAGACAAGCTTAATGAAAATCAAAGAAAGTTAGTTGATTAAAAAAATCTGACAGCTTGACATGACGCAGTAAACAGATGCAACAAGCAATGAACTTTCAAGGATATCTTATTTGTTAAATAATATTTTTCCCCTTCATTTGCTATTTTGGCATCATCCTAGCTTCATGTTTGAAGTTCAGTCTTTTTAGATATTCCTTCTGGTCTAAGGGCTTCCTATCTGTCTGGGAGGTGTCACCAATACAAAGAAATAGGACTTCTCACAGAAAACTCTGGAGTAGAAATAGTCTCCCCGAATTGTCTTTGCTTTTCCTGAATTTTAACATTTTAACTTGCATAATTTTATTGTATGCTGTCTGGAAAATACAGAAGTTTTACATACCCATTTGCCTGCACTGACTATAGAGTGGTCTTTTGAAATCATCTTGGATTTGTGTGCAGCTTGTATCCATTTGTTTCATTGTTTGTATTCATTTTCAGAAAGCAAGACACTATGAGCACTTTCACAAAGTATAGTTACTTTGGTATTCATTTTAATAGAGAAAATGCCTTAAAATAGTATCAAAATGATGCACATTCACTTTTGCATAACTAACAGATAATTTTTATTTTGATAATTACTAGAAGTATTAAACTAGATTTTCAGATTTCCTCTGCTGAATGTCTGGAGCAGTCCCACCATGCAGACTGCCAAAGTTGTGCACTGTTTGTGGTATCAGATGTGTTTATGTGGTGATTTATGGCATAATTTGTTTTTCCATGTTTGCATTGATTAGACTTTAACCAAAAATAAAGAAGTTGGCGGGTGCCATAGTGAGGTAGTTGCAGAAATATTTCTTCTCTCCAGTATGAGTGCTATGTTGTCCATTTAGCAAAATGGTTTGCTATCCCTCTTGGTGCTTTTGTGTGTGCTCTGTCCTTACTGTAGGGACACCTTTGCTGTCATTCTCTCCACTGTTCTCTCACCTAACAAGAGAGTGAGTGAGAGTGACAGAGCGGTATGGCTGGGTTACCCGCAGATCATCTACCGTAGGGCCTTACTGGCAGTGCCCCTAGCAGTACTTGAGCCCTGTGGAGCTCTCTAGTCATTTCAGGGCATGTACAAAGTAGTTTTTGAGTATAGTTTAGGCTGCTGATTTGGCTCTTTATTTTTCTTTTTCTTATCTTCCTTTCTCCTTTTTTTTTCTTTCTTTCTTCCTCTTTATGAGTTTTCTTAGTTCTTCTCTTGTATGTTCTTCCCTCTTCACTTCTGTAAATCTGTTGTTTACTCCCTCTCTAATTCTCTATTCTGTTTGCAAAAATGATCAGCAACACAGAGAAAACCTGCATAATGAAACGAAAGTTGAGTCCACAGACTCTGACGTGTTAGCTATTTACACAAAGTCACCCCAAACCACAGCTACATTTAATGGGAGCCTGCAAGGCACAGAAAATTATCTGGTCTAAAAGTGTGTAAGGGGACCAAGACACTGTTCTCAGCTGATTACCTCAATATGCCTGAATTGATGGTACAAACATGGAATTCAAGGCTGCTTTGGAGTAGGAAGGAAGGGGAGAGGGAATAGCCGTTTGCTGGCAGACCTCTGGGTCCACAGTGCAGCCCTGCCCCATCTCTGCCCACGACAGGGTGGGCTCTGGCCCAGCCTCTTGCCTTTCTCTGTTCCTCCACAAAAACCTGCTAAGCATAGCTTAGAGGAAACAGAGCGTCTGGTGAGGCACAGGAGGAGGTAAAACCAGGCATGTCAGCTCAGGCTAGCAGTGTAGCTAACCCAAGACACTGGTCTTGTGAAGAGTACAAGAAGCAGGAAGGCATATTATGTCAACTTTCCAGCCTGATCTTCAGGCATCTCAAAAAACTTCCTGCAAACAGATTGTAACCTGAAGTTACACCTGGGAGGAGTCCAGACTCTAGAGGGCTGGAGTCTGCAGCCCCTAACAATCACATCTGACTTCTCTCTGCTCCCTGCCCCTTGACACTTGCACTTCTGTTTGTCTAAAGGTCCAGCTCCAGCCAAAGGAGACCAGAGTCACCAGCACAGGCTTTAGCTAGGGCACTCCCATAAGAGGTTAGAGATGTGGGTCCAAACTCCTTGAGAGGGAAATGAATCAGTCTCCCATCTTGTGGCTGTTGTATTTTGCCCCAAATCTGATGTTGTCAGTGTGTATTCAGTTACATGTAAGCTTATAGGACTGGGTTCCTGAGAGCATTTGGGTATAGGTATCCTGAGTTTTCAGACCCTGCCCAAAGCTCAGGGCTGACAGGATCAGGTTGGCCATAATGGTGATATTTGCAGCACATGTAGTAGAAGAGTTTCAAATGTGCAAAGTGTAACTGGTGCCAGCAGACAGGGTGGAAATGCAATTTGATCCTGCCCTCACTAGGCATTGAAATTAATGATGGATTGGCCATCTCAATTAATTACTCAATTAAACAACTCTCATCCTAAGCAGCCGACTTAATTCTCTCCCTGATATCATCTGTGTTGTACTGAAATAATTATGGAATATCTGGGGCGTAGCTAAGAACGAGATTTGGGATTAGACTGCTGTGAGGTGATGACAATTAGACAAATTTCTTCCTTTTCTTAAGCGGATAAGGAGATTTCATGTCATAGGCTGGAACCATGGATATGTCCCTGCCTTTGTGAAGTATGTGGAGTCACTCTAATCACTGTTTATAGAAGTCCTATCACTCCATCCCTGTTTCCTGTCTATCTCATATCTGCCACTGCAAATTAAAATAATACATTTTTGGCACTGTAGGAATCCTATGTGTTAAATAGTTTTTCCTCTGGAAAATTATCAAATGGCATCCATGAAGCTTTAGGGTTTTTTTCTCTCCATACAGATATTATAAGACACAGGGTGAACAGAAGAATAAATGAATAATATAAATATTAGGAAGGATTTTGTAGTAAAATAGCAAAGTTTGATAGAGTGTGGAGTCCTTAAGGAGTACTTTGGGTATATTCTTTCCACCTACAATGCACAATCATTAAACACTATAAACAGAACAGAGAGGGTTTGAGCTGTTATTTTGAGAAAAATAACAGAGCTGTGCAGAACATCCAAAATTAGAATGATCAAAAAAGCATGCCCTTCCATAACCCTCATGCTGTCCTGCTTGAGCTGTTATTTTGAAAGCAAACCTTTCACTGGCATTCATGACCTTTAAAAAGGAAATATATTGGGCTTTCCTTCCTACTGTAATCCCAATGTCCTTATCACCTATGTGGAGGCCAGAGAGATGGTCTGTTCTCCTCCCATGTCTTTGTTATCTTAAAGGGTAGCAAAGGGCCACCTTCAGCTTGGTTCTTCTAGCCAGCCAGCTGGCTCCCTCCATCAGCAGTTAATGGCACCACATGTACCTCAAAAAAGAAAGGACCAGGTAAAATGTGCACACATGATTGGAGAAGGGCCATGGGAGAAGAGGGTTGTATGGAAGAGATTTCATAAAAAGTTTCCAAAACAGATTAAGTTTTAATGAAAGGCTAGTTTTTCTCAAACATGGAAGAGTATTATTAGTCCTCTGCAGGACCATTGCTTTTTGTATTTCTTTTGTGCTCATTTCCTTGTTTCACACATTCAAAACTCATAGTGAAACTGAAGGTTGCTAAAGTGGTAGGTACCATGTCTTTCAGTAAGACATGTTATATCCTATAAGAACTGAAAGAAGAGGATCTCCCACAAAGTGACAGAAGCGTGTATATACATGTGTGTGTGTATGTGTATTTATAAAAATATATCTGCTACCAAACACTTCTCTTGGTGTCCAGTTATTAAAAGTAATTACCAGATAATTCTTTCCTATTTGTTTAGAAAAGACGAATAAATTTTATTTCAGCTGAAGTCTGAGCAGATTTCTTGCTGGAAAAGCTGCTTGGCTGTAAAGACTGATTAATCCTTATTAGCCTCTATTACTTTAAGCTAGCTTAGTAGTGACTTAGATATTTTCCTCTGAACCTAAGTACAATTGAAAACACAGTAAAGGAATTAGACATATCAGTGCTATTCTTAGGACACCACTGTATTTATTTCTCTGAGACCAAACAAGAAAAAAAAATAAGAATCATATCAATAAGACAGAGTTTTAAAAGGTTCTTAAGGCAAATTGCTGAAGCATTGGAAGGAACTTCTTTTGATATATCTGCATTGTGATTAGGGAGTTCTGCTTTCCAAACTGCCAGAGCATAAAACCTCTGTTAAAGCATCGAGACTGTGCTGAATATGCATTTATTGTCCAGAAAAATTATCACTTGCACATACATCTCACAATTTAATTCAATGAGGGTTCATTTTTTAAAAATCAGTTTATTTAGTTTGAAGAGAAATGTGTTTATTTCCTCATTTCCAGCATGGAATGGCATTTTTATCTGATCATATGAAGTACCTGCAAGAAGTAATTTAAGATACCTTCCTCTCTGCCTTTGCACTTCACTTGTGGTGCCAGACTTGAATCTTCTCCTTGACTGAACAACAAAAATACTTTCCCTCTCTGATCCCCAAAACACATTCTGCGTATTGCTCTTAATTATTTTGTTAACTTCTAGGAAGTCTTAAAAATAAGCACTAGTTTTGCCAAAACTACAGAAAATCTGAAATTGAAAACAAATTTTATCTTGCTTCTGCAATTTTCATCAATTGGAAAAGAAATTCCTATGGTAAATATGGAGGAAAATACTTGAAGTTAATTATTTTAAACTGAAAGAGATTTAAAATGCTAGTTTTACTGAATTCAATAAACTAGCATATGGAGAAGGAAAGACAGCTCAGACTTAGCCAAGTATCACCAGCAGATACCAGAACAGAGACTAGAATCACAAATAAATCAGCGATTAATTTTTGCTAAAAAAAAAAAAAAAGTGAGAAGAAAATCAATGTAGTTTGAAACCTGAAGTTCTTAGCATTTCCCAAACCACTCTAGTACTAATCCTTTACCATGAGTGATGACAAAGACTTGCTCTGGATACTAACTCAGTTCAGATTTTCATCACAAGGAAAAGGAAACCAAAATACCCCATCAAACCACTGTCATTCTACAGCATGACTGTATGAATGGCCAACCAGCATTATAAAATGAAGTTTTGTGAGAAATCACCTTATAGATTAATATAACTGTCTCTATAAATCCCTGCCCACACCTCCACAACCCCACCCCCAATCACTCTATCCAGGACTTTTTCCCTGGAAAAAACAAGTATCACATACAAAAACCTGGAAAATTTAATAGGAATTATTGTTGTCTTTTAAGAGGAATGGCAGGCAAGGCTCTGGTCTGAGCATGGGAACATTACCCAGTGAATTCTGTCACGACTTACTATCCTAACCAGATTCAGTGCCTTCCAGTGGGAGCCTGTTCATTGTTTTTTAGCAGGAAACAAACTAGTCAAAATCCTTACAGCAAGTCATTAGGGTGAATCCTGAGTCCTGATCATTTTCCGGCAGAATCCAGTAATAGCCATTCAACTGCATTCTTTACCTGTGGCTGAAGTTTAGGTGGGGTTCACTTTCTGTGGGATGCAAAAAAATCAATTAATGTGTTTGGAATGAAAGATTGGTATTTCCATTTTTCTGGCAGAGGAAAGAGGAGCTGATGAGCACCATTTCTCTGATGTATGTGACTCTTTCTGTGACATCCTGACAAAACGCTGCCTACAGACATACAAAATTCTTCTGGAAATCTCGATGGCTTCATATTGTGAGTGCAGCATTATGCAGGAAAACTGTTTGATAGAGCATTCATGCTGGTGTGATTCCTTGCTGTGGTTCTATAGAAAAAAATATTTTCCTGCACATTTATAAATGGATGGGTTCATTTCTGGTGAACCTATGAACAAATTGTTGTCAGCTTGCTCTTCCAGGAGGTCCTCTACAGTTTTCTGGAATTCCTATCACAAGACAATGGTTTTGGACAAATACAGGATGATCTTCATAGCTTCAGAAATCTGCACTAAGGAACCGACCCAGCGTGGGCTGGTGCCTACCAGATGGTTAAAACAACTTCTGCTGTTCCTTAGAAGCTGACAGATGCTCTAAAAACAGGTCATTCCTTCCCTTTCCACCTCCTGATATTGTTTTCATTATACATGTACTCTAAATACTTTTAAGAAAAAGCAGACTAGTGGAAAAATACTATGCTAACTGAAAGAATTGTATGACAGACTCCCCCTTTTCAAAAAATGCTCTCTAATAATTTTTACCTCGAGCTGAAGCACCAAGCTGAAACACTACATGCTTTAAAAAGCAACTCAGAGAAACAACTAAACCTGAAATAGTCAGTTCATTCCAATACATCCATCTTGGATACCTTTAGAGTATAAGTTTCATTTAAATCCAGTGTATTGAGTGTTGAGCACATGCACTTTCAATTTGCAAAGTCTTTAGTGCCAGGTCCAGCATAGAGCCCACCATGAAACAGAAAGTCTTCCACCACTGCAAAGAGTCTAATAGTCACATTGCAACCCTAAAAGGGGAAAACTGAAGCAAAAGTGGCTATTTCACAGTCAGGAGTAGCAGCAAATGAATGAAAAGGAAGACTTGAAGTGATCTTGTCCTTCTCTGGCAACACATTTGCGGCTTGTCAGAGGGGCTGGTGTCAGAATAAGAAGGGGAAAAGCCACATGCTTCTCTCCCAGAGCCACCACATCTGGTCCTCCATTGTGGGAAGACCAACCTTCAAGATTCTTCCATGCAGGGAAATTAGGTGGTGCCTATTCTTCATCAGGCCTTCATCAGAGGACTGAGTGGGTGATGCCTACTTGCTGTGCACTAGTATCCCTTCTACTACAGCATCATCCAAGAAAAACAGCTAAAAATGTATGCTCCTTCTCATAGCCTTGCTTTCAATTTCGAATTGGTTGTACCTGTCTCTAGCTCTTAGCAAAAGGTGAAGTTATCAGTGTAGGAAACTCACTTTACCTTGTAGCTTTTAGTAATTAAACCAACCTTCAACTTTGTATTTTTCAGTGTTCTCTGAACTCTAGTGCTTCTAATGAGAATATGCAGATGAAAAATTGGGTGCTTCCAGGTCTGCTTTTTTGAAGATTGACAAGGGAAAAATAGGTTTTCAGGAAACACACTTTTTACCCGAAGATTTTTCCTTTAAATCAAATTAAATCCTGCATATCCACAAAGTATAAGGAAACTGTGTTGGTGTTTTAGCTGTCATGGTAGAAGAGGGAGGAAGGGAAAAGAAATTAAAAACAGGGTGGTATTTTCATCCTACATTTAAATAATTAATAATGGGGTTTTTTCTAACACAAAAAGCAGGAAATAAGAAATGAAAGTTAAAAAAAAAGGCAATTATTCACGCAATTTATTCCCATAACCTCCAGAGCACAAAAACATTTTCTTTTACTACACAATTACTTAGCTTAACTACTACCAGTGACGTTATAAGTTTTTACAGTACATTAAGAATTGTTGGTTGAGAAAAAAAATGCTGTGTTTTGCTTAGCAAGACCAGAGTAACATGTATAAATCCATTTCTTTTACAGATGCAAGTCAAAAAGTTTTTAGTTTGGAAGGAACTAAACCAAACATTAAGTAATATTTTTCATTGGATTGTTAGTATTTTAGAAGTAAAGCAAGAAGGACTAGTCCCTGCCAGATAGATATAAACAAAAAATACACATCCAGCATGCAACTCCATGTGTGTTTTAAATAACTGCTGAGGATTAACTTAGGCCTCTTCATTGGATAAAAATCTGAATATCAGGCATAAAGTGCCACTGCATTTTTACAGCAATGGAAAGCTGCAGTCCCAATTTCAGAATATCAGATTTTCAGCAAAAAGAGAATAATCCCAACTAAACTTTTGTCTCTTTTCTCCCCCCCAGACTTGTTTCTTTTTAAAGGCTTTGCATTATTTGTGTCTCTGTAATTCTTCCTTCTCCAAGATTATGTTCCTTTCTTTTCAGTGGTCTTCTGAGATCGTAAGCTAGATCATGGAAAACTACTGCACCTGACAAGAAAGTAACTATTTGGTTTTAATAGGTGGTTTATTTTTAAAAATTGCTTGGATTATAAAAGTAGTCCATCAAATAAATGAATAATTTGACAAAAATCTGTAGCAGTGTCACAGCACTTCTAAGGTCTGTTTGAAGGAGCAGGTTGATTGGATCAGGTGCTACTGAAGAACATGCATTGGTGCTCAGAAACTATGGATCATTTTTTATCAGCTAGTAAGTAAGATGTTGCCTTACACACTGTTGATTTGTGTCCTTTAACCACAGCCACAGAAAAACCCTATTACCTTATGCAGCCTCTACTTATGGTGCCGTTCTGCTGACATGTCCAGAAGAGTGGAGCAGTCCACCCAGAATTCTTTCTGCACCATTGAGTCTTTGCGATCTCAAAGACTGCAAACAGTGCAAGTGCTGTCTAAGGTCCATACTCTCCTGTCTCAGTACGTGGGGCTTGTCTTGGGTTGCTTCCATGATTCATCCCCTCATGCTTATCCTGTTCTAAATTGTGTAAATCTCTCTGGCACTACTAGGAACAGCACCTTAAAGACATGACACTACATTTATCTGTGAGATGCACATCATGTCTTTCAGACCACCACTATCTGCTCTGCACCCAGATAGTCCTAAACAGGCTCTTGTTGATGAGCTTGTTTGTAAGAGTGAAAAACAAGTAAAAAAACCACCTCCTTGAGATTCAAAGATTCAAATTATCTCCTGGTTAAAAATGTACATTAGACATGCCAAAATGTTACTAGGAATGTAACTCAGTGCTACTATTCTGTACCCGAAAAGTGTCTGTAGTTTACACCACTAAAGAAGCTGGTCCTACATATAAAAAGGCAAATGACATTTACAGAAAGACTTCCCCTAATTTCTATGCTTTTTGAACCAGACCTGTTAGCTTGGGATTTCCATGGGCTACAAATTGTTTCTGTAACCTGTCTGCCATTACTGGTATAGCTTTGTTTTTCTATTTCCAAACAAAAGCCATATTTTTTATATTTTATTTCATTATAATTGAGAACTCATCAAATGGAAATAATGGCTTTAAATAATTCTCTGAGGAAATACATATACTGACTGACCATTTACCTATGTATGTTATATAGATAAATATGGCTACAAGCAGTAGAAGCAGTAAGACTTTAAGCAAAATGAACACAACCTGTCTCTTTTTATTCTTTTTGTTTATTGTGTGAAGGTTTTTTATCATTTTAAGATTTGAGTCATTAGCTATTAACAGTCCAGTCTCTCACAAATATTGGGGTGAATAACTGAAAATTCGTTTCACAAACATTTAATTTGTGCTGTAAAATGTAGTAGTAAATCTGTACCAAATCCAGAATCAGACTATACTTTTCTCTGCTTGTAAATATCTCAATGATGTCGGAATAACATGTCAGCAAAAAAAATAATCTTCCTGACACCTCAAGAAAGATATTAGTTCTGTTCCTGTTATACTAAATCATCTTAGAATTATTTTGGCAATAAATTATAGAGGTGAAAATAAATAAACTCCAAAAGATTGCAAAGATGTATTTTTTGAAGGAAAGTAAACCTAATAGGTAAAATCTAAGAATGAAATCCAAACTTCAAGGTCTGTTTTTAACTGTCAAATTAATAAAAATTCCTTTAGAAAAGCTCTTTCTCTGTGCTCATTATTGGGGACTGGGTTTTAAAATAGTATATACTGCTTTCGTTCACCTACCAGGATTTGAACAAACTTGTTCTTATTTATGTATTTCAGACAATGTCTCAGAGAAAGAATTCATTGTATACATGATCTAAATCAGGAATACACAAATGTTTGTCATGTTCAGAAACAAAATCTGTACCTAAAGGCTGCAGCTTGCTCTTACCTACATGCTAAACTGAACTTTCTGGAGCTAACCAGACCAAAACTTACAAGTGATTGCAATCCAGACTAACACCCTGCAGTTTGAACAAAACACCAGTACAAACACAGAGCTTATGCAATTTTTTGTGTGTGTTTGGAAGACTCCTATATGTCTCACTGGATGTAAAAACTGGTATTCCAGGTGTTTGGCATGTAACTGCCAAAATAGCTATCCAAACCATCTCTTTAATTTGAATCAGTGTATAGTCACATAAAAATAAACCCAGATATCCCAAGCTGAAGATGTGGCAAATGGTTTTCATGGCAAGACGTGGCATACATTTGTTATTAGCAGATAAAAAATTGTTTGTGGCTTAAATATAACCAAATAAACTATTAACTGGTACCAAACTAGGCTGAGTGGCAACATTAAGCTAAAGAGTTCAGGAAACAAGTTATTTCTATCTCCTTTGGCAGAACCCCTTCTGGCTGCTCCCAAAGCAAAAGGAATCTACAACTTACCCAGAAACTGGGCTGAATTTGTGGTAGATCATTCCTTCTTATGGAAAAACTTGCAGAAAGACACCAGACAGAGGCAGAAAGTCCTTTCCACTAGTTGTTTCAGTGAGGGGTGGGAGCAGAAGGCTGTCCCAGGGCGGAAGCGCAGCCCAGGTACCCTGGCGGGAGCAGGAGCTGGAGTGGGGCAGCTGGAGCTGCCTGCCAGCCCTCTGCAATATCTGCCCACCATTTGCAGCCTCTCTGCCTGGGCTCTGGGCATCCTGCAGAGGACCCTGCACTTCAGAGAGCAGCAGCTTGAAGAAATACTGAATAAGGTGAACAAATTCTGCAAAGAAATAGACACCTGTCCTATTTCTTGCCCCACCTCTGCATTCTGCTTCTATAAAAGTGTGCAGGGAGGGATTTTTCTCAGGCAATATTTGAAACATACGCTTGAATTCAATCACTCATTTTACATGGCAATTCTGATCATTCTGATGTATTTATGAACAACATGAAAAACATTAGTGATGTCTACAAAAATGCAAACAAGAGATATACAATTGAGTCCATCCTACTACTGCTGTGGATGATCAGCCTCAGTGTTGTTATGTACTACACAACATGAACTTTTTCTTTTGTTTAGTTTTTTTTCCAAGTGAGATCCAGGAACCATCTTACCACCTCTTAAATGTCACTGTTCCTAGACTAATCATATACACAGATGAGTAGAGATAAAGACATGTAATCCTAAACACAATGCAGTTTGAAGGGAACAAAAACAGCCCCAGTAATTCTTCTCCCAATAAAGCACAGGTTCGTGTGTTGGAGCAGACTTCATTACTGGCAGATGATAAATGAAATACACTGATTTCTGTATGACACAGCTCTTCTCTATATTTTAGCAACGGCCCAGTGAATCTTGCTGAAACTGTCGGGATAAAGTTAGTGAAGCCTGTAACAAGATTCTGGTAGCAAAATTCACAGCAGGTTATATTTTGAATATTATCAGCCTCATTGGAAAATACTTTCCTATCTCCATAGGTTAAACCATATAGTAATAGCACCAGTATCTAAAAACCAGACTATAAGTATCTCTAGCGTAAATAGACTTTTTGTTAATGCATATGGTTTTTATTTTTCTATCAGTTAAATGTGTATCTGATTAACGCCTGTTCTTAATACAAAAGCAGATATATATTGCACTTCCAAAGAGTTAACCATAAAAGCATTTTACTTAACTTACCAGTTGTTGAAGCTGGAAGGAGTCTTGCCCTAAACTCTACCTGCTCTCATGTTTGTAATATCTGTCTCTCTCTCTCCTGCTGTCTCCCTCCCCCCCGTGCAGAGATTGCAGTAAACTTAGAAAACTAGCAGGGACAATGTTTCAAATGACTTAAGAAGGAGAACAGGAACAATCATTTCGTTCTCTTTTTTTTTCAGATGAGTACAGTACCTTCAGAAAGAAGGAAGGAAGGGAGGGGAGAGGAAGTCAACAACCCTTTGCTTTCCTGCAAAAAAATAAGGAAACAGCAGATAGCAATCTCGTTTTCTCTCAAACAAAATGTTTGGAAAAATAAATATATCCAATCCAAAAGGAATTCCTCAAGTATTATATCTGCATTATTGGCTTCATAAAACCTTCTTTACAGCTTGTTATGTGCAACCACATGAAATGAATTTCCGAAGTAGTGGGTAGGAATAAGACACCCATATCTTATGCAGAACAATTAGCCGTAAGCTTGCATAGATAATGAAGGCTTTTACTCTAGAGAAAGACTAATCATAGATGTATACGTAGATCTTGTTTCCATGGTGATATAGGTAAAAAAATGCCTAAAACCCCTCTTTACTGTGATCACAAGAAAATAGCACATTGGCTAATTATAGAACGCTGTGGGGGGGAAAAAAGGGGGATAAAAGGGGTCAGAAAAATGGCAAGGATCATAGCTTGATACTGGCAGTGCAGTAACGAGTAATTGGTCTCAAAGAATGGCAGCATAGAAGGCATACTGATTCATCCAGACAAAACCAGTGTACTATGTTCTAGAACAGATTTTATACTTTATTTGTTTCTTTCTTTCTTTCCCCATTAAACATATTTTGACAACCAGATACTGGCCAGCTGGCTGGAGTTATGCTTGGGTTAAGTTTAGCCCATTGTGCTCCACTGTGTTTTTGTTTGCTTGTATCTTTTCCCCTAACTTTATCTATCATCTGAAGGTCACTTATAGTGATTAGATGCTCCCTTTCTTTCCCCATTAATTTTTTTCATTCTAACGTGCTTGCCAGTAAACACTTTCACACTGTCACAGGAGCTATGTTTTTAGTTTGTCTGGTAATGCAGTAGTGAATATGGAGCTGCTTCTCAACAAGGAATTCAGGTTGATTTCTGTGAAAGACTTTTTTAAAAGCCTTTTCAAAAGGCCCTCTTCTACACACTTTGCATCCAGACTTCACTCTGGAAGCAATATCTAGATCAATGCTGCTGAAATAACTTGGATTACTGCTGTAAATCCAGTTTTAATGGAAGGACAAGTTGGTATGCTATCCCATAGAGATTACTGTTTCATTTATTGTACGATAATGAGAATTGATAGGCTCTAAACCAACACAGGAAGTAGCTCTTTGGCACCTGTGTTCCTTCATGTGATTCCTGGTGCTATTTCCTGAAGATATCTAGCAATTATTTGGTTGGAGAGGCTTTTATCTTAATATGTAGAAACTGAAATCTTTGATAACGTACACCAGCGTTTGACAGAGCAGTGCAAGGGCTATGAGTGATCTCTGGCCTTACACCACCACCAGGGTTTTCAGCAATGGGCAAAACCATAACAGGAGGGTGAATTTTAAAAGCAAAAGAATGCAATGCACTTAGATTATATACTGCAAATGAAGTCCTTAATTCTCCCTTGGGAATGGAGGTCCTAATTGAAGATATCTCCTGTGCATACTGAGCACAAGGGAAGTAAAGCGGCACGGAAGGCCACCAAAGTAATGTATTGTACTGCAGGGTCAGCCTAAAAGCACAAAACACGTAATTTTGTTTCAAAATTGTTTTTCATGATCTTGAAGATAGTAGCAGCTTCCAGGCCATTCCAGATTGTTTAATTTATTTATTTGCCAGGCACAACAGGCTAATGAGACACTGTAGCCTGGCATTATGTAGCATTTTGTTTCTCTCCATTGGGAACCCAGTGAAGAAGCATATTTGAAAACCTATACTGGTTAAGTTAGGATCATTCTTAAGTAAGTCTCTGAGAGTATGGGATAGTCTGTGTAGTTCTCTGTGAAGGACTTAATTGTCACAGTCCTATAGTTCTTGAAAGAGCAGCTTCCCTTTCCTTGAGGACTGCAAAGCTAAAGCGCTGGACACAAATATCTATGAAGTGCCTTCAACAGGTTATAAGACTTTGCTATCCTGATTGAAGCGGACTGTGAGCGGCCCCTGCTTCAGCAAGGACAGCAGGAGATGTGAGGTCTTCCTTCACTTAATCCTACCTCAGATTCCATTGTCAGCAGCCTTTCCACCATCCAAGAGGTCAGGACTTACTTAGCTGCCCCAGCCAAGACCAGGTAGAGTAATCTTGCTTCCCACCATGCAGCCACTGAAGTACTTGACCTGTTCTTACTTTTGCCAATTTCTCCCAGCTGCTGCCAGAAAATCACAACCCAGTGAGGAAGAGGCACTAAAACTGTGATTTTCATGCCAGAAAAAATACCTTGCAAGGTCATGTCTTTTGCAATGCATGTCTTTTGCATGTCAATGTGCCATTAATGACTGTGGAGAAAAAAAAAAAAGCATGTACAAAATCACCAAGGAAAATATAGGTTGGATATTAGGAAAAAGTTTTTTATGGAAAGAGTGATGAAGTACTGGAATGGTCTTCCTGGGGAGGTGGTGGAGTCACCATCCCTGGATGTGTTTAAAAAAAGATTGGATGTGGCACTCAGTGCCATGGTTTAGTTGGGGTGTTAGGGCATGGGTTGGACTCGATGATCTTGAAGGTCTCTTCCAATCTAATGATTCTGTGATTCTGTGATCCTGTATTCAGTATTTAGAATAATGCAAACCAAGTAACAAGGCATGAAACTATGATATTTACCCAAGTTTTAAGGGACAAGTTGATGTGTTTTTCAGAACTTTTCTGGAAGAAGTGTTTGCCTGGTTTTTTTTGTTTCTTTTTTTACCTTTTCTCACTCTACTGTTATCAAAATGAAGGCACTGATACAAATTCAGAGAGATACAGTGTCAGCCTCAATGCAGTTAGATGAACAACATTAAGTGTAAGTACTTCCTGGGTCCAGTACAGAATGTTCTGTAAGCAATGGTCATGAAAAAGCCATTATTGTGTTCATGGTCAAGGTAAGTTCTGATGACCAGGAAGATTCCTCTAGTACCAGTCTGTATGATTGGACTAGACTTTTAATTAGATTAGTATATATTAAGTTAAGGCCCTTATTTATTTTTTTCTTTTTTGCTTCATTAAGGAATAAATTGTGTTTCACAGTCTCCTTCCAATGAAAGCAGGGATACTTTCCTATGTGTTCAAAATAGGAATGGAATAAGCAAGTTCAGCCTCTGTCCAGCACAATCAGAGAGAACACAGAGGTAACTGCAGCAGTAATAGTATCCCACTTCATCCTGAGAAAATGAAACCAGAGGCAAAAGCCAGAAACATTTACTGGTTTTCTTCATTGCTTTAGGACAATAATTATATGTATCTGAACTGCCTGTAAAAAAATAAGATTAATATCTTCCTTCCAGTCTACAGCATACCTGTGGGATTTTAGCTGAGTAAAAATAATACAGTTCACATTCAGAGACAAAAAACCTGAAGGACCTAATTGTTTTGCACAAATCAGCCTCTTCTGTGCTTTCCTGGTCTCTTTTCTGCATTGCATATTTAACATCGATTGTTCAGGAACAACCTGGCAGAAGGCTAATGGGACCAGAGACAGTCACAGGCTGAGTCTAGAGAACTCCTGTGCTGCAGCACATGGAGGACACAGCTCCAGTTACCAATATTAGGTTATGTTTTGCAGTTTATTTTATTGTGACACAATAAGCCTGCATACGCTGATATGTGTTTCATTTAGTTTCTCAGCTTATAAAATATTAGAATGCTAGGAGATATTCCAAAGGTTTTATTTTACTGCCTGTCTTTCATGATTATAGTATGACCAGAGTATTCTCATGAGTATGTGTTTGTACAGCCAAATTTACTACTGTTTTATCAATGTATTTCTTACTTTTGAGACAGGTAACGCCTCATCACCACTTTAAAGAACAATTAATGTTTGCAGACTATAACTTTTGGACCAACTACATATGTCAATTGTTTTGGGGAGAGAAATGTGGAAATTTGTATCAAAGAGAGTAGTGTTCCTGGCAATAAACACCTTGTTAGAATTTAAAGTGGCCTTTACAACTTATCCTGGGCCAAGCTCATTTCTGGTAAATGACATTGGCTGCAGTCTTTTAAAGACATGCTTTTCCTGTACTCTGTATGCAATCATCACAACTACCTTTACTAAAACAATACGATCAAAAGCTATTTTAAAATATGATGGTCTGATTAAGAGGATGTGTTTTCATCTTTCAACATACATGAAGTTATGAGAGCAGGATTTTGAGGCTTATTCAGGTCAGAGGTGGACATCAACTTGGCTTTGGTCAGTATGTTTGAATTTGGTGTCACTTTGAAGGTCTGTAACGTGTGGAAAGTTGACAAAGTATCCACCAAGTTTTTTTTGTGGTTTCTCAAAATGGCCATTTGACCGCAGTTTTACCTGTAGTTTTACCTCTACTTAGATTGGAAAATAAATCCAGCATTTTCTCTGGTCTTTCTTGGTTATGTTGCTCAATTAAGTATGCTCATGGACTCTGATGTCCCATTAACATACTATAGCACCTGAAACTACTTAGTATGTTTACAGGTGAAGTCTGGGCAACTATTGTTGTAAAATGTGTAAGTCTTCACAAAATATGAAGAAAAGACATGTTTGCATATTCTTCCCTGTATAGTGATGTTTCTTACCTTGTTAGGTCTACTAAGTTATTACTAGTTCTTCTGGAAACCTGATATTCTATCTCAGGATTAATTTGAAAAGAGTATGAATTTATCTTTTTCTTTTCCATCAGTCTCCAGCTGCTGTCATTTTCATTTTAAATATTTTAGCCACTTAGCTAATGTAGTCTCTGTCTTATATGGAATGAATGGCATTAAGGCTCTGTCTTATATGAAATGAATGGCAGTATTGTTCTTGAGATATGCTTTTTGTGCTTTAGTTTCTGATACTTTTTCCAAAGTATCCAGTGATTGTGCTACAGCTGAAGTCCTGTGGGCACTGTACAAAGGCCCTTTCTGAGAGCAAAAGAATGAAGTGCTAGCTGGTGGTACACCGCTGATTTATAGCTGCTAGACTGTAGAGACAAAAAAAATCTTGGGAAATATGTACTCAATCCCAGTGTGAATGTTGATAGATTGTGTCTCTAAGGCTTTTTTGTAGCATGAGTGTGGGAGGGTGAGAGAAGGAGAGAGAGAATGAAAGAACAAAAGGAAGGAAGGAATAGGGAAGGAATTCGGAAGGAAGGAGTTCGGAAGGAAGGAATTTGGAAGGAAGGAAGGAATT
>VWZW01004118.1:143964-155536 GCA_013397115.1 Edolisoma coerulescens
TTGTTTGTTTCCTTATTTTGTGTTTGGCATTGGATTTTCTTGAGGGTTTTTTTTTTCCTCAAAATACTAGGCAGAGCAAACACTCCTGAAGTCCTCATTCATTTGATGCTCCTATTGACTTCTGTAAGACTTCCCCATAACTGGAGATAGTTGTGTTAGGCCCCACCCATGTATTAAAGACTACAGCTAGTAGTCACAATGTAAACTAACTGACAGTAAATGACAGAGCATATGGATTGACACATGAGTTTACAGTACTTCAAAGCTGTTATCAGTAGATAAAAAGGGAGTGTTAAGACATGTAAGCAAGAATAGTTAGGGGGGGAAAAAAGCAGACCTCTTAGGTTTGTTAATTTCCTCTGATCTTCCAAAAGTTTAAATGGGTTTTGTTTTCAGACCTTACTCTTTTTTATTTTAACAAAACGCTTTTGCTGAGACTGCTTTTGTTTTGCAGAAAAGCATTCGGTTATGATTTAAAGCACAGGAAAAAAAAACCACTTATAGGAAAAACCTCAGACTACACCAGAAGTCTTGTCACTAGGATTTCTTCAGCTCTACATTCACCTTCGGTTCATCAGAGCTGCTCACTTTGGTTTATACACCATAAGCATACCCTGATACAACTCTGCTGGCACTCATTCTGTATAAGCATACTGCCAGAATATCCCTTCTGAGAATATATCACTCATGCAACAGTGTTGCAGGGCTCCTGAATATTTCCAAAGAAGCTGTCTTTGTCCTAAAACTTCTTTAATGCAATAATGCAAAAAACAACTCATAGATTATGAGGAACTTTCTTTCCTTTTCTTTTAATTTTCCCATGTCTGCTTGAAATATAGATTCTCTTTTTATCTTCCTTGCCAACAGGTGTCACTGAGCCAGATACATGGAGAGATAATCACAAAAAGATCAGCTGTGTGTTATCAAAAACAATTTGCTTCTATAACCTACTAAGCAAACAGTCTTCAGTCTCTGGTGCATCTCATTTTCACATCAATGCAATATCGCCGAAGGATAAGATTTGAAGCACTTTGCAATTGCAAGACAGATCACAACCTATTCAGGAATAAAGTGAGAGATAAACACTTCATAAAAGTATCAGCCATTCTTGGAAAAGACAAAAAATGATCATTTTGTATGCTTTTTATTGCACCCTATGTATCTTTGATATAACAATCCTAGCCTCATTAGTCCCTTTGCCATTCCTTTGGAAGACAGAGCAAGCTCGAGCATGGTTGTTCGTGTCAAAGGGGTCTCTTCAGATGAGTACCACAAAGAACATGTGGGTGCAAACACACAGCACTGCTGCTGGAGCTCAGGAGAGTGGAGCTTCTGCAAATGTATGGTCTCAATATTTTGGACCACGTTGGACTTGTAACTGCAGGAGACAATGCAGAAGAGCTTGGGGAGAGCCTGGATACCTGAGCTCCCACAGAGTTATTGGAGAGAGAGACAGGGCTGTTCAGAAGACTAGTCAGAGCGCATGCATTAGATGTCCAAAACTAGACAGTGTGAACACATCTCTAGGGAGCTTCTGTTGCCTTAGATAAACTCTAATTGTCCTATGAACCATCCTAGGAGCTGATCACAGCTCAAAGGAGAAATTGAATCCACAAGAACCCTCACTTTTCTCATGGCTGTCTCACTTCCCTCTCCATCTGGCCCTAAAATGTCTCTATGCCCTGGGACCCTTGGAATATGAAGAAGAGCATGAGAGAACCTGCTGTATGTCTGTGACCTCCCAAACAGGCTCCCCAGTGCTAGCAGTCATTTTTCTTCCAGCTGGGCTGCAGTGGGGGAGGAATGAGCTACTGGTGACAGAGGAAATGAAAAGACAGACCTGCAGTGCTTTGGGCAGGAAGTGCTGAGGTGCAGAGACTGTGTGGTTAAACGTCATGCCTGGAACAATGATTCATCCATCCCAAAGGAAAGGAATAGTCTCTGTTTGCCAGGTCACTTAGAAACTGCAGCACTGCCACACAGGATGCATGTAGGGTGGAGAAATCAGGGCTGCAACATCTTGAGCAGGTTCTGCCACCATGATGTCATGTCATGAAGCCACAGATTCATGAATCAACCACCTTCTGAAAGGCGTATGAGGAAGAAAAGGGAGAGGTGACGTTTTAGCCCCTCATCCCAAGGCCACCAGGCAGTCCTGCAGAGTTCTTGGATCGGCAGCTGCACATCTGCAGCAAAGAGAGCTCCTGGGACAGCCAGGGATTCCCACCCTCTCTTTCCCTTAGGGAACGCTAGAGTCAAGTGGTCTTTAGTTCTCCCTTTCTTGAGCTGTCTTGCTGGTTATCTGCTGTGTGTCCTGGGACAGCCCATAGAAATAGACTTCCTACTTTTGTATCCTTTTTTGCTACAGCAAAACAATAATATTTGGTCTAGATGTACTTGTGGGGTATTCCCTAATGAATCCATTGATTTTATTTATGTGTTTTGGATAAAACTCTAGATAAGTAGATTGCAGCATATAATCCTGGTTCTTACAGTATCAAAAATTTGACTTTCAGTGGGCAAATAATTCTCCAACCACAAATTTACTGAGGGAACATTTCCTCAGCTTTACAGCAAATCACAACAAAACACAGCACTGTAGTTCCTCAAACATAATCCAGTTCTTGCAAGGTGCTGAATTCACCGATCCTCATTAAAAAGAAGAAGTGAGGATGTTCAGCCCCATGCTTTGTAGGGGCCTCTTCTATTCCCAAGCAGGGAAACCGTGATTTGAAGAGTCAAATAGTGAAGCTAGTACTCCAAAGATGAGTCACTCTCTTCATTGTCACAGCAAATGTCCATGCTTCAGTGTTTTGCATAATCTGTTCCCAAGATAAGTCTTCTCACTAGCTTTTAAAAGGTGTCCAGCTTGTGATTTTAAATGCTAAATTCAATATTTAAGTGCACAGGTTTTTTTAATGTGATTTCCTCCTATTTTGGAATTTAAAAACATATCAAGTAGAGGTGATCTGTATAAGAGTCCTGTGCTAATTCTTCCAGCCTCTGACCTGCCTTTGAGGAGTTGCCGTCTGCCTTACTTTCGTACATCAGGTGTTTATTTTGTCCCGAAGTCATACATCTGATAAAAATAGTGCTCTATTGCTATTGAATAGAAACTCTGTAGTTTAATATTTATCCTCCTCTTAAAGTTTTTATCTGATTATAGGAATGGATTATGCTAAAATGAACATAAATGCTCTATAAAATAATTTTCTGTGTAGTATGGGGTGGGGATCCTACTGTTAAAAGTTTTGAGGCTGAGATGTAGCTAAACACAGAGCTTCCAACAGTCTGTAAAACTTTCCCCTTTTAGAGATGACATTTTCCAGAATTAATAGGGCGCTCCTTGTGATTTGAAACGGGTCACAATGATAGACTGCAACAAATTGTTTAAAACCTACCAGCATGAAAATACTACCCGTTAAGCTTTGTGAAAACTCACAGGAAGACTCTTTCAGCCACCAGCCTCAGCCTTACATGCTTCCCATGTCACATTGCACCCAAGGAAGAAAAATGATACTAACATATAATTATGCTATTACTATACCTGTTTTGCACAAAAACTGGCTGTAGGCCTCTAAGAAAACAGATTTTTTTTTTCCGTTTCACTGCCTGCTTGGCTTTTCTCCAGACAAGGCCCTTTCCAACTGGCAGAGCAGAGAGCAGGCTTTCCACCTGAAATCAGTGAAAGGAGTGCCCATCCCTAGTAGCCATGATCCAGACGTGTTCTCCTCATCTACCCTGAAATCAGGGTCAGCACCATGTTACTGACTGTCCCCAGATAAAATCCATCCTGTCAAGATGAATTGGGGGGGCATAGTTACTCAACACTCTTTGGCATGCCTTAGGGCTGGAAACAAATCCAGCCATGCATGACGTAGGAAAAATCATGTTTCAGCAATTAGTTGTGTGGGGCTTCTGTGTCCCAAGCAGCAAAAAAGAATAAAAATAACATAATTTTTTGGTATCCCAGTTAATAGACCTAAGACTCAACAGCTGGTATTTGGTGTGCTTTTTAAAATCGATCAATTTTTTAAGACTGATCTCTCCCCAGAGATCTTGAAGAAAACAAGGCAATTTTGAATGTTTATAATTTCATTTGAATGGGAGCTTTTTTAAAGGTTCTTTTTACTTCTGTAGGGCTTTGACTGTGAAATGTTAGTTTAGTTCTTTTGAGTCTCAGTTGACACTGGTCTGACTTTTCTGCAATCAAACCTGAGATAAATATGATATATGGAATAATGTGGGTTTCTGACGAGCAAACTTTGTGAACCATGTATTTTAACAAGAAGTGTCTATACTGCTAAATTTCTACATGAATAGAACTTTTTGATTTCCTGGGGAGTATTTAGAGGTTGAAATATCTCATCAGTTATTCCACTCAGTGTTGAGGCTCAGTGTCTGCGATAGATGTAACCAAACCAGCTGCCGTGTACTAGAAATGCAGTGCAGTCATTTTTGAGAAAGGGTATTAAAAACCAGCCCCCTCAATTTGAAACTACAGGAAAATTGAAGGTTAACACAGTAGAGGTAAATCAATTCAACCAAGCCAAATGGAGTAATCTTTTATTATTGTGCAAAGTGCTGATGAGCTTTAGTCAAAGCTATGAATCCAGGATTTCTTACCACCTTGCCTGAGCACAAATCCTTGCTTCAACGAATAATCCGTTACCACTAAGTTATCAGCAATAAGACTTTGAAATAACTTGTTAACCACTTCAGAAGGTTGTTGTACAGGTCAGGGAGTTTCACAAGAAGATCCACAAAACAGTGGGGATATTTAAGTGTGGCAATACATTTTCTAAGAGAGATTGAAAGACGTATTTGTGACACTATATGTTTAGTATGAAAGAGCGGTAAAGGCTTTTAAAGAGCCTTTAGACCTTCTATTTGTCTTGAACTGCTTATTTATTTTCAGTTCTGTTTCACATTTTCTATAGCCTCTGAGTTCAAACTAACTGTATATATTAACATTCTCATCACTTCAAATTTGAAAGAATATTCTTTAGAGACTCTCTTGGTGCTAGTTTTGCATTTATCTCATAGGCAAGGGGAAATTCAGGTTCTCTGATTCTTCTTCAGCTTGCATGTGCATGAAAAATCAGCCATAATCTGGCTCTAGTTGTGGGAAGGAATTTTTTGCCTTGGCGTTTAATTAGGAATAGTGAGATGAAATCAAGAGAAGGAAATTTTAGGATGGATGCCAGGAAAACCTCTGTGACAGCAAGATATTTCAAATTGTGAAATAGTCTTCTAAAGGAAAAGCGGGAAACTCCAGTATTTAGGACTTTTAAGGTGACTGGACAACTATGTAAGGGAAATTATAGCACAGGAAACAAGCAAGCCATGTGGGCAGAAAGGTGTTACGCCTGAGCTAACTCTTGTATTCTGCATCTGCACTTCATTGCATGGAACTGCAGCAGTGCCATGCTGCAAGTTGAAGTCTATCCAGAATTATGACAACCCATAAGAATTATGACAACCCATAACAGCATGAGCACACAAGCCTCCTGCAGCTACCGGGGAACCATAGCGCAGCTGGGGACAGTGGGAATGCAAAGACACCCACCAGGACACTCCTCACATTTCTTGCTTGATGTAGGGGAACACATCTGTATCTCAACACTGGTAGAGCTTCACTTCCATAAATGCATGGATCTCCTTGCTGTCCCTTCCCACTACTGTAAGAATGGTGGAAAACTAACACCAATGTACTTTGCTTGGAGCCAGTTGTATTCTGTGTGGGGATTATAGGTGGTGAAAGTTAACTACAGGAAATATGTAAGTATACGAAAGCTTAGTAGAACTGATGAAAACACCAGTGCTGCTGCCTCTGATTCTGACTCCTAAATGAACTTTTCAGCTTTCCCCAGAGCACTTTGTCGCAACAACAAAAATTATTTGTCCCCCTTTTCCTGAACTGTAACTACTGTGGTACTGAAAATACAAAAGGACAAGACTGAAATAACTGCATGGGGGCAGTCCCTATTAGGGAGAAAGATGGAGCTTGTCTGTTGCTGTGAGCATGTTGTAAGCCTTCCCATTTTGTTTCCCAACTCCTGTCAAAAACACAGAAATACAGGAGTCAACCTAGCACTTCACAGCAAACCAGCAATTGCACTGTACGTCACGAAAATAACTGCTGTTCCTCTGCAAATTGTTTAACATTCATGGGTCATTGGTGAGTGAGTGGTTGTTTTTCTCCTGGATGTGCTCTGCAATATGTCAGTGGTTGTCTAAATATGACCCCTAGTGTTCAACTTGCATGGCAATAATTTAAGAAAATTATTTTCCTTACTAGACTCCCCTAAAGAAAAGGGTCATCTTTTCTGGTTATCCCAATATCTTACCTGAAAAAAAATTACTAAATTATTCCTGATCATAAAGTAAAATTTGTCAAAGATGTTGCTTTCAAAGCACAAAACACTGGAGAGTCATTGAGGATTTTAGAGACAGTTGTTACAGACAGGGAATAATCTACATTGAAAAAGTGTATTCCCATCTGCATGGAAAAATTCTGTTAATGGTAGAGCATCAGTGCAAGCAGTTATACACTTATATGCATTGCATTTAAGGACAGTGATGAAGACTCTATAGTACCATGGCTGGTACAAGATGGCTGCTGAGAAAGGAGTTCTTCATTTTTGTTTCATTCTTGGTGCTGCCACTAACTATCTGGTATGTTTTTCATTTGGTCATTTAAGCTCTGTGTTCTTGTGTTTTCATCTTGACAAAATGCACAGACACATTTTCTCATATGAGGTTTATGAGGTTTAACAATTGCCTGTAAAGTTGAAAAATTTGGATAAAAAGCAAAATAAAATTGACTTGGGACCTGGTATTTTTTAATTATAAGAAAAGGCTCAGAGAAACACTGCATATATTCTATTTGCTTTAAACAATCAGAGGCACAACAGGGGACCTTAGGCTGCAGAAGAGTGCAAGGCCGCTAGATAACACTGCGAGTTGCATGATGTTAAGGGAGGAAGGGGAAAGGTGCAGTGCTTCAATGTCCAGGCTGCAGATATCTAACACCTGCTCTACTTTGAGCAAGGACTGATGCAGTTAAACTTCTGCTTTAGTGATGTTTCTTTCTTCCTGCTCTGATGCTTGTGATATTGCCACATGTTTTTTAGAAGGACAAACGCCAACAATATGGTCGAAACAGAGGCCACTGAAAGCTTAGAGAATCAGCAGTGACAAACTGCTTTGCAATGCAGTCCTTTGCTGATTGTTTTACAGTATGTGAGTCTGTGGATACAAACAAACAGTTAATCACGTCATGATAGAGAGCAGTATGTATGACTTGTATTGTGAAAACACCTAATAGAGCCTCCTACTTCCTGATTGTGTTTGTTAGCACTGTGCACACAAGCGTCTTGCAAACTCTACCACTTTGCATCTTGTTCAGATATGGAATAGCTCCAGCAGGCTCATTTCTCATCTCATCTAAATGCCTTAAGCCGTAATGCATCTCGGATATGCTCTCAAAGCCCTGTGGTTTATTTGCTTGAGTATCGTTATCACCAGAAAAATCAATGCCACTTCAGCTCTGGCCTACAGATCCCTTTCACAGTATGCTGTTTCTTACAGTCTTGTAAGAAGCAGCACACTTTATTGTTATGTAAATGTTTCTTTGTGCCTGTTCAAATTTGATCTCCCTGGTAGGAAAGTATGCATCTCCTGGGGGCAGAAATCATATATTATTTTTAATTTCAGTGCCATACTCCTCTTAATGCTTTTGAGCTTAAAAATTGAGTGCTACCATTTCCCAGTGCTCCCATCTTACTTGCTTATGGCAGTGAGACAGGAATCATGTCCAAACTGTTTCTTTGAAAAGCTGGTGGTGGATATTGTATTCTTTACAGCTTTTTCCTTGATCCCTCCTGCCACAAATGGGGAGGGACCACAGGAGCATGCACGTCTTGCACATAGATATGAACAAGTTTGTACTTACAGCCAGGGTGCGCATGGTGTTCAAGGCTGGAGTTTATTTTTCCAGTTAACATAACCAGTGTCCTTTCTGTCTGAGGACAAAACTCATTCTGGGTGCACACAGTGTGAGAATCTTTTGCTTCCTTACAGCGTTCAGCTCAAGGGTCACATCCCTCAAACAGCCTGTAGCCCCAGCGTCAGAGGAGGGAATTGCCACCAAGGACATCATTTGTGACTTTCCCTGCAAGGAAACACTTAGTTGCAGGACCAGAGCCAAGGGGTCAGCAGGGAAGGTAACCAACCCACCCTGATGATCCCTCCTGCCCTGACCTGACAAGATTCTAGTACAGATAGTGCTGGTGCCCCAGTGTGAGTGCAAGTGAAAATCATGAAGGGCCAAAATATGACTATAGGAGAAGGCACAGCCCCGCAGACAGTGGAGGGAGCATTGCCATCAATAGGACATCCAGGGTTCACTGTGCTAGGTGACACTAAATGAAGGAGCATCGTCTACACAGAGCACCAGCTCCAAGGCTAACTCTTACGGAGTCATGGGATTATGGCTGGGATCTATGGCTCAGATAGGAACTTTTAGGCAAGCACAGTCTGCTGCAGAAACGCAAACTTATTTGGTCAAGCACAGGTTCTGACACTTTGCCATTGAAGGAAAACCTGCTGTGGGCTTCAAAGGGAGCAGTTAAAGGTCCCTCCTGTCTTTCTCTTGGTTTGAACAACGATGATGAAAAACACTCAAAGCAGCAGCAAAATTAATACATGTGGATGTTATCAGCAGAATCTGGAGTTCTGTGCTCTTCGGCTCCTAGGCAGAACGGCAGGAAGCCAGCAGGGGTTTTCTGCACACCAAGCATTCCCAAACATTGTGGAAAATTTTTCCCATCCTTTCTTTCCCAAAGCTGCCTGCTTTTCAAACAGTGATTGAGTGCTGGCAATATGTTTCTGAGTGCTTGGATGTGGGCAGACCTGTTTGTGCTGATGCACTGCAAGGTGAAAGAGATTTTTTTTTCAGAGGATAAAAATGACAGACTTTCAGTTCTCACCTTCTCAGTCCAGAACTTCTATTACTGACAAGTGTTAAACAGACTGTGGGTGTATCTGTAACTATTGCAATTATTGCTAGGTCTTTCCAAAAGGTCCTAGATCAGCTTTTCCCCCCATAGAATACTGGGGTTTTTTAATCTTTTCCAGTTTGCTATAAAGCGTAGAATTTGGGAAGGTTTTGGACACACCTGTGTTGGTCTCTTAGTTGCCTTGCACTTGCCCACGTGCTGAGTTGCTGTGAGGTTCTTGCCTCACCAAGACACAGGCAGTCCAGTCACAGCATCCACATTGTGCTTACCCTTGTCAGTGCCTGGCAATGGCAATAGTTGTGACTCAACATGTTTTCAATGCAGGGTGGAAAATGTTATAGCAGAGACAGGTCATATAACACCACACGCTGGCACTGCAAAGCCATGTTCTCTCTTGTCCAATGACTGCAAGTGCCTCTAACATTTACCAAAATTTTGTTTCTGTCATCACATGTCTGGTGACAACCTGGTCATGTTCTATCTCCATCATTGGAGGGGACATGAGGTCTGTGGGTTGTCTCAACAATCTGCTTCCCACAGCAATCTCCCTGTCCCTGAGAGTCTTCAGCACACTGAAAAATGAAAAGACTCAGTTCATGCATTAAATTTTGAGGACTGAAGATAAAAATTCCACTACAGACTGAATGGTTTAATGTTTAGAGGCAGACAAAACTCAAAAAATAAGGCAGTAAAAAAATATTTAAGGTATATGTGAACTTCTTTTAAAAAGTTTGATTTGATTTGTTTGTTTGCTTGCTTTCCTGCTGTAGTGCTTTCACACTCCCAGAGGCTGTAATACAACTTCTGAAATCTGCTTTGGCCCTGCAATTAGAAGAAGGAAAAGATAATTTGAGTGCATGGATTTTTTATTTTAAGTGTGATGGAAAGGCTCTGCTCATATAAATTAAGCTGTGCTGACTTATACAAGAATATTTGGCCCAACAACTTAGTATAACATCACAGATGGCACATTATCTGTGATCTGACAGTCATTTGCTATTCCATTATGGTGTGAACCACAGTTCGTTAAATAAGACATAAAAACTACATTTTTCTCAAGTTCCAGAAAAATGAACAGATGAATTCTGAAAATAATGACTACAAAGATGAAGTGGTTATGTTCAGCATTAATAATAATAAAAAAGAATTTGCAGCCTAAGCAGAGCTTCTGTATGTCCTTCTGCTAGAGATTGATGGCACAGATAAAACCTAATGTCACAGAGAACAGGATTTCCTTGAGCAATACAAATGAGAAAGACATGTTATTAGAGCAGCATTGCATTCAGTCAGAAGGTCAAGTTCAGTGTAATGCTTTCCATTAAACAAGATCAGAAGTTATATAATCCTGAGCCTGTTCATTTCACAAACAATGTAGAACTTCATTGGCATGCATTACCTCTGCCTGTGTACAGTGTACAGCCTGGAAACAGGACAAATGCAGATCTTAGCAGCCTGAGGGCTTTGTGGCAAAGCTTCTGGGGGAGTGTCAGACCTGGCTCTGAGCCCAGCAGGTACCTGGATATAAAAGTGACGGAGTCGTAACTCCATGGAGGGACTCAAGAAGTGAAGAAAGAGGGAAAGGAGCTCAGGCACTCATTAAACTCCAAGGCAGCCATGTTTCCCATCAGGCCACAACATGACATAAGCAGTGGTAGAAGAAAAATGACCTCTGAGGAATCAGAGGCTACTGCTGTTCCTGTTCCAGGTCCCAGCAGTGGTTGTACTAACCATAATTGTTATCAAGCAGGACAACATAAAGTTCCTTTTTCCCACCTGGATACTAAAGAATGCTTTGGCCAAAGAAATCTCTCCACAGAATTACAAAAGCAAGTTAAAATGAGTGTAGAGGAGAATGAATGCTTTCCCTCTCAGATCAAAATATGAGTAATCAAAAGGACAAAAAATAAGTTATTTTGCTGAGAGCACCTCAGATCACACATCCTTCTGTTTACTGGAGCATATTTAGCATAAGTCCATGTAAGTCATCACTTACCCTGGATTTACTGCTTTGTAACCAAGAGAGGGGAAATTTTCCATGTTCCTTTTGCTTCTGTGTTTTTCTCTTATTTTCTTTATGACTCTCTGCTGTTCTCTTCAGTTCTGCTTGAAGTTAATTGAATCCTTTGAGCCTCTTCAGGCCCATATTCAGACAGAATACTCCAGGTACAAAAACTGAGATCTCATTCACAGTGTGACAGAATCAGTGCTTGCTGAGAGAAGCATCTTCATCTTTCAGATCAGGTCTCCTGTTAACACAAAATATGACAGGCCTGAAACCATCCATCAAAAAAACCTAAGTGTGAACACTACGAAATTAGCCACATGAGGAAATATGTACCTGTACCTGGGTGTGCATGTGTACCTTTTAGACCAACAGAGAATTACCAGATTTGAAGCTGATCGTTTTATTGTTGATTATTGAACCTGTTACATTGCTTCTTACTGCTCTGAGAAAAGCACTTTATCTCAAGCTCAAGTCATAGAGGTAAATAATTCAATGTCAATGGCATCCTTCTATGCTAGAGATACATTGTCATTTTGTTATTTCA
>VWZW01004118.1:160254-189392 GCA_013397115.1 Edolisoma coerulescens
AGCCAGACCTGCTGATGGCAGACGCCGCTTTTCAGGTCACAGGCTTCTGGGAGTGCCTGATGCCTCTCCGTGAGGCTGGGGCAGAAAGTGTGCTGTGGTTGAGGAACTGCGTCACCCAGTTAAGGAGCTACAGGGAGAACTGAACAGTAGTCAAGTGAGCGAGCAAGAGATTGACCAGTTATTTTTAGAGACGCTACAGCCTTAAGATTCTCAGGAGTCTTGAACCTCCATTGTAGTGGAGAAGCAGATGGACTCCGAACCCTGCAGGGGAATTAGTCAAAGGACTGTTAGCCATGGGTCTTCTAAAGATGAAGCTTGGAAGCAGGTCACGGGACATACCAGGAGGAAGGTTCCTCCTCCTTCCCAGAATTTGACAGAGGACTTGTACCTTCCACAACAGGTATGAGGCTCTGGAACTAGAAGGCCAGACAGCTGATGAGGTGGGTGAAGCTCCATCCGGAATAGTGGAGCCCCCTAAAATAACACCAACTCTTAGCATGCATCACAATCTCCTCTGTTAACAGGAAAAGAAAGGTAGTTTTAATAAGGGATTCCCTTCTAAGGGGAACTGAGGGCCCAACATGCAGATTCTCAACTCACAGGGAAGTCTGCTGTCTCCCAGGGGCTCAGATAAGGGGCATCACTGGAGAACTCTCCAGCCTAGTACGGGCCTCTGATTACCATCTGCTATTGCTTGTTCAAACTGGAAATGACAAAATTATAAAGAGAAGCCTGNAAGCCTGAGGGCAAGGAAAAGAGACTTCAGGGCCCTGGGATGACTGGGATGAGGAGCACAAGTGATTTCCTCAATTTTTCCAGTAACAACAAATAATATTGCTTGGAATAGGCAGATCCATGAAGTCAATGTATGCCTCCAAGGTTGGTGTCAGGGGAAAAAGTTTGGGTTTGTTGACCATGGGATGATCTACTCAACACCTGGTCCCAGATGGGACACACCTTTCTCAGATGGGAAAAATAGTTGTAGCACAGGAGCTAGGGGGGCTTGTTGACAGAGCTTTAAACTAGCTTGTAAAAGGGGAAGTGTCAAAACCACTGATGAATGATGGGATGGTGTGCCAAAACTTGAGGAAATGAGCACTAATGAGATTCCTTAATATGCTTCTCCAGGAATTGGTTACAATGTACCACACTTGAAATGTTTCTACACTAATGGACAGAGAATCAGGAACAAACCAGAGGAGCTCAAAGCTCAAAGCTTTGGCCCAGTCCCAGACATTTGACATCATTGCCATAAATGAAGCCTGGTGGGATGAGTGTCTGGAGTGCTCTGATGGACAACTTCAGGCTCTTCAGGAGGGGTAGGCAGGGCAGGAGAGGCGGAGGGGCAGAGCGGTGCCAGTATATAGAAGGGTTAGAATGTATGGAGCTCACGGTCAGCAACGGCAGAGTTGAGATTCTCTGAATTTCAAGGGGCAAATCAAATGCAAATCCCATCATGGGAGTCTGCTATAGACCACCCAGTCAAGACAAGGATGCTGATGATTTATCCTTTGAGGAACTAAGGGATGCTTCCAAGTCAGCTACCCTTGTCCTTATGGGGGACTTCAACTTGTCAGAAATTAATTGGGAGTATCGCACAGCTGGTAACCTTCTGGCAACCTTCTGGGCCAGAAGGTTCCTAAAAAACCTAGAGGAAAACTCCGTGGAACAGGTCCTAAGAGAACACACTTGGAAAATTGTCCTTCTTGATCTACTGCTTGCCAACAGAAAGGGTCTTGTGAGCAAAGTGGAGATTGGTGGCAGTGCTGGCCAAAGTGACCATGAAGGGATTGAGTTTAAAATCTCTGTTGACAGGAGGAAAGTGCCAGCAAAACCTCAACTCTGGACATGAGGAGAGCAGACTTCAGGCTGCTCAGGGAACTAGTGACTAAGGTACCCTGGGAAAATGCTTTTGCAGGTGCTGGGGTCCAACAGTGCTGGTCACCTTTTAAACATCACCTCCTAAGGGCAAAGGAGCACACAATTCCTAAATGTTGGAAGTCAAGCAGGCAAGGCAGGCCAGCTTGGCTGAACAGGGATCTTCTCTTGGAAATAAAGCAAAAATGGAAGGTGTATGCCCAGTGGAAACAAGGTCAGGTGATGTGGGAGGAATACAGAGATGCTGCTCATCACTGTGGGGAGAAAACTTGTGCAGCAAAAGCTCAAGTGGAGTTGAAACTGGCCACAGTTGAGGGGGACAGCAAAAAAGAGATTTTTAAAACATATTAATGGCAATAGACAGTGTAAAAATAAAAGCTTATTACAGGATGAAGATAGTCACATCACAAACAGGGACAGGGACACAGCAGAGGTGTTTATGCATTCTTTGCCTCTTCAACAGAGGATGGATCAAGGGGGTCTCAGTGCCCTGAGCTGGAGGACCATGACTGCAAGAGTGATCAACTCCCTGAAATTGTGCAGGATCTGCTGCTCCAGCTGGATCGCTATGAATCTATGGGGCATGATGGGATTCATCCAAGAATCCTCAAAGAACTGCTGATGTCGTCATAAAACCTCTCTCAATGATTTTTAAACAGTCTTGGGAATCCAGAGAAGTCCCAGCTGAATGGAAGCTGGTGAATGCTGTCCCCGTTTTCAAGGAAAAGAAGGAGGACCTTGGAAACTACAGGCTTGTTACAGTCTCACTTCATTGCCTGATAAAGTTATGGACAAGGTTATTCTAGGAGGTATTGAAAAACACCTAAGGGAAAATGCAGTCATTGGCCATAGCCAGAACAGGTTCATGAGATGAAAGTCCTGCTTAGGAAACCTGATCTGCTTTTACAACAATGTAACCCACCTAGCTGATCCAGGGAAGCCAGGTGATTTAATCTTTTTGGATTTCAGTAAAGCTTTTGATATTGTCTCTCACAGGATCCTTCTGGACAGAACGTCCAGCCCACAGCTGGATAAACACATCATGTGATGGGTGAGCAACTGGCTCACGGGTCAGGCACAAAGGGTTACAGTGAATGGGGTGGCATCAGACTGGTGACCTGTCACTAGTGGGATTCCACAGGCTCCATCTTAGGCTCTGTGTTCTTCAACATCTTCATTAATGACTTGGATGCAGGACTGGAAGTGATACTAAGCAAGTTTGCAGACAATACAAAACTGGGAGGAGCTGCCGACTCTCTCAAAGGCAGAGAGGCCCTGCAGAAAGAACTAGACAAATTGAAGGGCTGGGCAATCACCAACTGTATGAAGGTGAACAAGATTCTGCACCTGGGTTGGAGCAACCCTGGATGTGCAGACAGACTGGGGAATGAGATGCTGAAAAGCAGTGCCACAGAAAGGGACCTGGGGTGGTCTTGGTTGATAGTCAGCAGTGCCCTGGCAGCCAAGGGGCCAGGAGGGCCAACCGTGTCCTGGGGGGATCAGGCACAGCATCGCCAGCCGGGCAAGGGAGGGGATTGTCCCGCTCTGCTCTGCACTGGGGCGGCCTCACCTCCAGTGCTGAGGGCAGTTTTGGGTACCATAGTATAAGAGAGATATAAACTTACTGGAGAGTGCCCAAAGGGGGGCCATGGGGATGGTGAAGGGCCTTGAGGGGAAGCTGCATGAGGAGCAGCTGAGGTCACTTGGTCTGTTCAGCCTGGAGGAGACTGAGGGGAGACCTCATTGCAATCTTCAACTTCCTCATGAGGGGAAGAGGCGGGGCAGACACTGATCCCTTCTCTGTAACAGGACCCAAGGGAGTGGCCTGAATTTGTGTTAGGGGAGGTTTAGTTTGGATATTAGAAAAAGGTTCTTTTTCCACCAGAGGGTGGTTGGTCACTGGAACAGACTTCTCAGGGAAGTGGTCACAACACCAGCCTGACAGAGTTCAAGAATCATCTGGACAACACTCTCAGGCATGTGGTGTGACTCTTGGGGATGTTGCTATGCAGGGCCAGGAGCTGGACTTGATGATCCCTCTTGGTCCCTTCCAACTCAGGATATTCTGTGATTTTGTGATTCTGTGATTCTATTACCAGTTGCACAAGACTCAGTGCTAACTTTAGCCGGCGCTTTTGAAAAAATGTTATGATGTGAATCCAAGTGTTCTTTTTTTTTTTTAAAGTTGCTTAAACTATAAGAAGAAGAAAAAGGCTTGAAATGGGTTACCCACGTAGCTAAATCACTAAATCATTTCAGCCATGTCACCACTGACTCCTCCCTCTCTAACACATAGGAGAGAAGTTACCCATCTTCCTTTTCACAGGCCTTTTATAGGCCTCTCTGTCTCCCATTCAGTATGACAAGCTCAACTCCCAGATCTTAGCACTCACAATGATCCTAGAGAGCTCCATGTTGGATCTTCAACACAAGCCCTTTTCTGCTTGTTCTGGTTATCATCATTTAAACCCAGCTGGCAATTAAGACCCACTCATCTGCCCACTCCCTCCCTCACCAGTGGGACTAGGGAGAGAATCAGAAGAATAGAATTGAGAAATCTTATGGGTAGAAGCAAAGACACTTTAATGGGTAACCAAAAGCCACACACACAAGCAAAGCAAAACAAGGAATTCAGTCACTACTTTCAATGGGCAGGCAGTTGTTCACCCATTCCCAGGCAAGCAGAGCTCAAGCATGCACAATGGTGATTTGGGAAATGACATCACTCCAAATGTGCCATCCTTCCTCACTCTTCCCCCAGCTTTATTTGCTGAATATGATGTCATATAATGTGGGAAATCCCTGTGGTGGGTTGGGCTCAGCTGTCCTGGCTGTGTTCCCTCCCAAGTCCTTGCGCAGCCCCAGCCTTCTTGCTGCCAGGGTGGTGTGAGGAGCAGAAAAAGCCTTGATGATGTGCAAGTGCTGCTCAGCAATAACCAAAATATCCCTGTGTTATCAACACTGTTTCAGCACAAGTCCAAAACATGGCCCCATACTAGCCACCATGAGGAAAATTGACTCTATGCCCAGGACTTGGACACTGCTTTATGTTTTGTTGCCCTTTACATCTCCTAGGGATTCTCCTGCTCTACCTCAGATCAGTCTCATCACCTGTCTTCTTGACTGTGACACGTACAAAAACTACATCTTTCTTAGACCTAAGTTATTAAGTCTTTGGCTCATCAAGCAGGATCTTCTGCCTTGTAATTCACTGTCTGACAATATTAATTTGTTTATTTTGTCTTACACTAATTGCCAATTTTTTGTTAATTAAGTCTCTGTTTGTATGTAGCTGTAAGTTTTGGGTCATCAGCTTGGTTTTGGTTCTCTAAACAAGAACATTACCTCTAAGCAGGAGAATTGGAGAAGAGCACCAAGACTGAACAGCTGTCACTGCTATTATTTACTGAAGAAACAACACAGAGCAAGACTTTGGGAAAATCAGTGCATAGTTAGACTGTGGAATGCAAAGAATAAATAAACGAGTGAATGGAGAAGAGAGAAAAAGAGGAATAGGACAGAAGAAGACTAAGACAGTACAGAAGAAATGAAGAAATGTAAGACACAAGAGGGAAAGAGGGAAGCTGAAATTGAAGTAAGAACAACAGGGAGCCCAGGGAGAAGACAATATGAAAAAATCAAGTCTCTACAATCTCTGAAAGCTCATTTCACTGATGCACCACTATTTTATGAAGTTGAGCTGATGGATGTTACACATTTTGCCATGTTTTTTCACTTCCCTGTAGAGACTCAAAAAGCTATTTCCAACCGCCCATGAGCACAGCAGCCCAGCCTGGGTCTCTCTCACAGAATCCCTGCCCTGGGAGACAGGGCTCAACACCAGATCCTCCCATGCACCTCTGTATTTCCATTCACACACCCCATCTAATTCTTGGCACAGCACAGCTAATTTTTACGATGCTCTTTAGTTTGGATGGTCCCAGTCTTTCTTCCCTCAATTTTTCCTGTACAAACAACAGAATCCATTGCATCTGACATGTCAGTTTGATCTACAAAGGGAAAAACAAACCAATAATCCTGCTTTTCCTTTCCTTCTGTCAGGCCTCCCATTCCTCCTTTGCCAGATGTTTTTTCTTGGACTTCTTCCTAAAGATTTCTGTTTCATTTTCAGTAGAGCTATTTAACTTGGCTTTCTATTGGCTGTCTGTGTTTCTTCTACAGTGCTTTACAAACACCCTGCTAGTTCTTCCATTCTCTTTTGAAGCAGTGAGACATTGTTCCCATGTCACATACAGGGAAAATAAAGGAGTGAAGTTGTGGAGTCCATAGAAAACATTCTGCCTGCACCAGACCACTAAACCACATATGATCTCACTACTATAACCAATGTTCTGTGTCAGCTTCTCGTTCCCAGATTTCTCCTTCTGAGTATCATGGACACAAAGACTTCACTGCCTATATATTTTGGTGATAAACAACTTCCTTTGAGCTTAGAATGCAGTGATATCCATAAGTCAGGAGACACTCAGTGAGCTCCATATCGCCTGGCAAGACAAGTACAAAATCAACTACAAGTACTGCATCCTGGGGAATTGAATAAAGTGTGTTGTTTCTCTCTGCCTTTTTGCAGAACAGTGCAGTCTTGAAGACATGAAAGGCCTGGGTTGGTGGCTCGGTTTGGTTTTTTTTTTTACTTTTTGTATTCTTTGACCAAATGGAAGTGGAGAAAATTTTCAACAAATAGCTTGGGAGAGTAAAAGCTACTAGTTGAGCTTAAAAATGCTTAAATATAGAGCTAATTTTTGTAGATGATTTTTTGAAATACAAATACCTGTAGAAGTACATATTTGTCAATCAAATAACATAAATTCTTTTTTTGGCCAAATGGTGTTCCAAAATGCTGTTGTGACTACTACAGAATTAATTTGCTTCCACCCCTCTAAACAAAAAATCAAACAATTCACACACAGGCTTCATCCTATCTGAAATAAAAATTTCTGTTACATGTTGATTTCAACTCAAAAATAAAACCTACCAGTTTTTACACATAGGGAGTTCCGTTTATATGAGCTATTCCCATTATAGTTCATAAGTAAGATTGCTTTTTTGCATGCTTAACCAAAAACTGAATTTTATAATTGGTATCAGAAACGCTCTCACATCTGGGAACAGAAACAATGTTACTGCTATAATTTCACTGTTTCATAACAAATGAGTAAAATGGATAAGATTTAACTTAATTCTGTGTAATCCTCAAAGTAAACAGCGTAAACTGAAATTGACTAAATAATTTTGACAAAAATCAGTTCTTGGACATTTCAGCAAAAGGAACTAAATTCTCTGATTAAATTGCTCAGTCTTGTTGATCTTTTACTAATAATGTAATCTGGTTGGTCCTTAATTTTTTGGGAAACACACAATTCTTATTCCACTCACAGTAATGTACATTCCATTCTTCTCTGAAATGATCTCTACAAAGAAAAAAATGTTTGTTCTATTGAAGCATCTTTTTTTAACAGAAGGATTTTTTTTTTCAAACCTTCTCTGTCCTGCAGGGTGGTGGAAAAGGTTACTTTTTCTCAACAAATATTACAAGCACTTGGAAGGCAGATGATTTGATCAGATGACGAGTAATGAAGTACGTGTTATGAGCAAGTTGGGGGATTTTTGTCAGCAGTTGCTTTTTTCACTTGGACCTACAATAACTATTTTTGCATTATTAGAAAAGAAGCAGTTAGAGTTGTCACCTGCCTGACAATATACAATTGAGTCAGTTCTGTAGTAAAATCACCATCACCATCATTGCTGGTGATTCATCGACAATTTCTTTGCAATAGTAATGAAGAATATATTTCATTCATCATTGTACATCTAAGTACGCACTTATTTTTCTGATTCACCCAGTCTTTACTGACATTCATATCCCTAAAAGACAGAACTCTTTTTTCCCTGGGCCTTCAAAGCTGAATCTATAAAACACTTGTGCAGAAAAGCAGTATCAGATTAGATAACCTGAAAGGACGTCCTGTGTCTCTCTTAACACAGCTCTACATTAATGTACAGAGAGCCCAAAGTAACACTTCTGGCAGTAGAAGTGTACTGACACAAAATCTCCGTGGCTTTCAGAGCTTTCCTGAGATGAAATAAATTGAAATAAGAAAATTAACATATTTTCTAAATTAACAAGTAATTTCAAAGGTTAAAAAAACTCATGGAAGGAGCTGAAATCCCCTAGTAGTCCTTGTCTTCTCAGTTGCAAATGCATCTACTTTTCTATCTGTCTCAAAGCAATTAACTCTATACATTATTCCAGAGGTCCTTATAGGAAACACATTTCTTCTTAACATTTTCTGTGGGAATAAATTAGAATTACATCTGGCCCTGAGAGATTTCCCCTGTAGATTATTCTTAGCGTTTTGTTGGTCTGTGCTGAAAAAGAGATACTGTGATTATCATCTTCTGATAATTTCCGCAGCAGGAGGGCTCTTGCAAATTCCCACCAATAATTTAACTGTATAACAACATTTATACATTTATTTAATGAGTATTCAAACAAGTTCAGTCCTATAAAGTCATTGCTTTGTGATCTGCGTGTATTCATCATTCTACTGAAGCTCATGTTTAGCCATATTCTCAGGTTGCTCCAAGAGAGAGTGTTGTTTGCCTAGACTGCTAATGTCTTGGAATTGATACTACAAATGGGACAGACAAAGACTTTTTAGCTAGGTTATTCACCAAATGTGTGTGTCCTGGTTCAAGAATCTAAATCTTCATTTCCTGATAAAGACTATTATTTTCCTCATTCTATTTTATTCAAGTTTAGAGTAAAAATCCCACCAATTACTTGCGAATATGACCAATGGTACTTAATTCTTAAGAGCTGCACTGCTTAGCTGTTTGGTATTGATGAGTCAAAGCAAATTTTGGGCTGTTTGATTTGTCTTTGTAAGGCGGGTTTGTGTGCGGATCAGCTGTCTCAGGTGGGAAGGTACCAGGATGGTCATGGTACTCCGAGAGGTGATGGTTTCATTGGCATCACATCATGGTGAGACACATTGCCAGAAGGTAGCCGTGAGACACCCGTCTTCCCAGACCCTTCATAGTAAATCCTCTCCCAAGCACATCTGAAAAAGGGACCATAAAGGTTCTTCCCATACTTTATTTCCTTCGTTGTATTTACCCAAAACATGGTAAATACATTCAGATCTCCAGGACCACCCAGCAAGGAATTGTCTGAGGCACCCATGATGAAGTATCTCCACAGATCTAAATACACACTGTTCAAAGCTCTATTTAAAGACCAATATACATAATAAATACTTCAACTATTTTTTAATTTCTACATCCCTGTAAGGCAGCTGAAATGAGGGTTTTCTGTATTTGTACAAAGCCCCTCTCTATCACAATCAGTATTCCTCTTCCCTGAGGCTTCGAGTTGTGATTTTATTTATTGTTTATAAAGAAGCTGAAAGATCTTTCAAACAAACAGAAAGATAGTTGCTCACATCAGGAGTTCACAATCTAAATAATGAAGCCTTGGGGTCAAACCCACTGCTGACGCAGATCACACAGCTCCACCTCGTTTAGCTGAGTTGCACTTGCACATTCTGACAGCAAAAGCTTAATCTTGTAAAATCAGGTGCTGCTACTGAAATACTTTTGATGTAGTGAACTTGATTAAATGATTTTACAGCAAGAAGAAAAGACTGCTTATCTGTTGAACTGTCCTTGCTTATTTCAGGAAAGTTCCATAACTAAGGTTTGAAATAACAATTTTAAAATTGTTAAATTATTAAACAATTATTAAAATATTAAACAATTATATACTTGCTTCATCAGGAGCATAAAACTTAAAAAGCAAAATGTTTACATCATTCTTCTTTAAGTGGAAAAGCAAGGGCTACAGATTTAAAAGACATAAGAAAATTAAGCTAAAGCAGCACTCTACAGTTCCAAGTGCGTATGTGAGCCAGAGGACTCTTTGTGATGAGCTGGACCTTTCATTCCTCTTGAACAACTTCAACCATCTTGACCTGTCATTCAGCCTATCCTTCTGCCATTAATTTCAAAGAAGAAAAAAGGCTTGACATTCCTTATATTCCATCAATTATCATTACATCCTTAGTACTGCAAGTATAAGCACTAAACTTTGAAATGTGTTGACAGTTGTGGGAATTAATCTCTTCTCAGTATGCATACCACAAGCAAATAACAGATTTTAGATATTTCATACTCGCAGTGAAGATAAAAAACCAAAACTCTCAGGACTGCTGTCTCCATGAGGAAAATAGTAGAATGTACACTATATATTTTCCAGATCAATTCTTCACTGTTTGACAGTTTTGGACAGTTAAGGTCCTTGGTTTGCTTAGTGATTATTGTCCTTTTTTTGACATTAAAACTTACTTTCTTTGTTTCTCTTTACCAGATCTTGTACTGACATTTTGAGCAGTGATGTAAAAGGATATCTAAGCCAAACTCTGAAACTATGAAGTGTTAAGGGAGAGCTGTCGACATCTGCCTCATTTTGGTGGGAGTGGCTTTTGGCCACTGCTGGAGGGACACAGTCAGGGCCCTAACAGAGAGCACAGTGCTCATCTCTGTTCAGCCCTACCTCAACATGATGCATTTGAGGAGTTCCTGGAAGTCAGTATAGATGATATTTTGCTGAACAATTTCCCATGTTTGGCTTTTTATTTCTTTGCAGAGTGTAAGAAGGCTCCAACACACAGCCCACCCTGCAGGAGACCCCCCCTGAGCATACGGCAGGATACAGTGCCAGAGTGAGTCACTTCCATGGGGAGCAGCTAGCTCTTTCTCTGAACAGAGGAAACAAGAATTATATCAATCTCACTTTTTCATTCTTAACGCACTTAGAGTAAGTCTCATAGAATAACAATGGAATCAAAGCTGCATAGCTCCTGCCCTGGTAATCTGTGTCCAGGCTTTTACCTCTGAGTTCTGAACTAGAATGACAAATATAATGCTTGCATGTACTGTGTATATTCGCAGCCATTTCTTAGATTTTCAATAATCTCAGAATATTGAAATCATTTTTTTCTTCAACAGACATACACTAAGTCAGGAATGACAAGCACAGTCACCAAACTCCTTCAGATTCTTCTGTCATTTTCACATCCAATATTCTTAATAATTTCCTTATTGAGCACTGAAGTATGATGTTTATTACTTGATGCTGCAAAATACACTAAATGAAATTAAAAACACCATTAACAAGTTTTTTGTGAATTTATTTCAATTACAAAGAACATAAGTTTATTGCCCTGAGATCTACCTGCATATTTATATTCTGTCAGATGTTTTTATCAGAGGCTTAAACAGACTGCATCATTTCTGTGCCTCTCTCCCAGGCTGTGCTCTGCGGTGTGCCTTCTCCCAGGCCCAACCAGTGGAAAATCAGTCAGCCCATAGGACTGATTACAGTGTGACACTTCTACTTTATCCATCAAATATAGTGAGATGCCAGGGTCCTAAAGAGCGAGAGTGAGATCAGCAAAAACTGTCTGTGAGCAAACACAGCTTTGCTAGCTGGAGTATACTCAGCCAAGGACCTGTCTGCGTCCTTGGTGCAGCTCCATTTGGTTAAATTAGTTCTGCACTCCCTCATGCCGAGTCTGAACTTGTCTGTGGTCAGATGAGGGCTTTGTCATATAGCTATGAACAGATTTCTACATCTGTAACTGTTTGCAGGCTCTGACCCAGGGGTGGGTGAAATCACCACATTCCAGACAAGTTTTTAGATTGTTTCTTTTCAAGGGTTTAACATACTTGGCATCTCAGCTACAATTTTTGTCTACATTAATTTAGATACTAATCACTGCCACCACTTGGTCACCATGATGTCATTTAAACTAGAATCTGATGTACTGCACCACAGTCTCCAGAATAATTCTAAATTAGCTCAAAGTGGCTTGGAATTGAGCAAAAACATGTTTATGTAAGCATATTTTTACATATTCACATCAACAAGTTTTAAAATCATATTCAAATTCAATCCTCTTGCTTGTATGCCCAATGTGACCCATTGACACATTATGTTATCAGAATGTCATTGCAGATTTTGCTTTGATCTATACATTTCTTTTCCTGCAAGTTAGATCAAAGCCAACAGGATCAGAAACAAATCTGAGGGGAAAGAAAAATTAAAAGTAGACCATTTTTGTTCAGATATTTTTCATTATTATTTCTACACTTAGTTTATTTGAAGAGGGAGGGAGAGGTGGTATGCATGTGCAAACAGCATATCGGTCCAACCTACTTAAAGTTAATTGTCATGAAGCTCAGGAAAACAGCAACACATAAGGCCTCCACTTATTTTATGGGTAACATGTTGTACTTTCTGTTAACTTCCAAAAGAAAACAAATACTGTTTTCCTGTAGAAATCTAGATGGACTGGAAAAACAATGGAAGGATGAACAGAAAAGCAAACAAATTCCACCAAGTGGATGTTGATTTTACCTCTCTCTGAACAGTGTCCAGGAATTAAATAACTGAACCATGATGTTATAGCAAGTAGCTGAAACTTTTTAGATTGAGATATAATCAAGTTTGTTTTCACACTTTTTCCAACATATAGACACAAATTAAAAAGACTGACAAGATGCAATAATTTGCAGAAATAGATTTGCTGTTATTTTCTAGCAACACTTGGAATCCATGCTCCCGGACTTCTGGGGACCTGTGGACTAGTTCTACAGTTCCCAAAAAAAGGAGTTAAGGATGTCATCTCTGCAGCCAATAGGTTTATATTCTCTCAATATTCTCTGGAGAATTTTGAGGGATCCTGAAACTGTGCCCAGTGAAACCATAAGTCTCCATTTTATGCTACTTCAAAATTAGGGTATCTCAGACAAGGCATCAGATATAAACAGTGAAATCATTCAAAGTCTGAGTTGCTGGAGGCCCCTTTCTTTAAGGGGCAGCACTGATCGGGTTTGTGCGGCAGTAAAACACACCCAAGTCCCCAGGGACTCTGTGTGAGCAGCACCCCTGCTTGCAGGCAGTGAGGTAAGTTCTTCCCCTGCGGATCCTGCCGGGACCCCTGCCAGCCCGCGGGATGCAGCTGAGGGCGTCTCCTGGGTCCCTGGCTCCTTTCTCAGCGCCCCAAGCCCCTCCTGCAGGCAGCTCTGCTGTGGCTTCCCCGACCTCCCACGTCCCTCCCTCGTCAGCAAGGCCCCGGAGAGCGAAAGCTCCGGGTGCTGCTGGACGCCGAACTGGGAGGTGCCGCGCTGGGACGGCCGTGGGTTAAATGGGGCCCGGTTCTCTCTCTGTTCACACGTGGGGCACAGGGACGCCAGCTCGGGGCGTCTCGGCCCCTCGTACTGAGTGCGCCAGCAGCATATGGTTTCTGTGTTTCACTTCAGCTGAGAGCTGCGCGGCCTGGCCAAATGTCAGGAACTGTGTAAACAGATGTACAGATGATTTTTTTTTTTCTCTTACACAGCAGAGCTGTAACAGCTGTGCTCATGTTTGCTCAGCTTGTTCATGACTGTGTTGCAGTGACTAGAAAGTTTGGGGGGTTGGTTCAATTTTTGGTTTATTTTCCACTTTTTTTTTTTTTTAATAGAGAGGAAGGAATGGCTTTAACCTCCCTAGGAACACAAAAGCCCTTCTACGTTCTTGCTGACAATGCATCACTGCTAGATTTTTTTTTTAAGCTTCTTGAAGCACATCATCAGATTTCTAAGAATAAGTCATTATTACATCTTATGCACTTTTCCAAAATACAGGAGGTTTTCCCAGCATCAAGGGATGGGATCAGTTGCTAGAAAATGTGATGTTTTTAGAGTCATCATTTTTTTATATGGAAAAAAAGCACTCTGTCATACACAGAAGGATCTGTGTAAAGCTTATTCACTGGTGCTACAACTTCATGGATATTATTTTTCAAGTATTTTCTTGTTATAGTCTGTTGTATTTTTTTTTCAGATTGAAAGAGAAAGAGAAATCCACACCACCCAATTCTGACACAGAGAAATATTAAGTTATATGCCCCTTCCTGAAAGCCTCATTTTTATGAGCATGTGATAATTAGTATGTATTTATGTATAAATAATGTTATAATATATAATGACTGTGTGTTCCTAGAATGTTTCTTTGAAATAGAATTCCTGTTATTCTGATAATTCTAGCATTTTTTTATTTTAGTCACTGTGAAATTCTAATTGTGTTTGTAGAATTTGTAGAAATGTAAAATAGCCCAAGCTATTTTTATTCTATTTTTTTAAAATAATTGTAAATTATTATATGAAAGCAAATTTTGTCAGCATTTAAAGTAATATCACATTTTGCATCTTATTGGCTACATGGTAAGTGAATGACATAGAAACAGTAGCATCAGCTTCTTTATTCATTCCACTTCCTGGAGGCACTGATTGGTTTTGTCCTCTGCATTTTATGAAACATGAGAACCTCTGAGGAATGAATCTTTATAATCTAATCTGATCTAATGGAAGGGTGTTTAATCATACAGATATTTTTAAAAATACTGAATTCATACAAGCATGTGTCAGATCAACAACTATTTCATCTGGCTATCACATGCAGAGGAATATTTCTGATATTACATTACATCTGTTAGATCCCATTAGAGAAGCACTTTATTAAATCTGAGTATTTAAAAAGTGATAAATTTATTATTCTGTTAGGAAATTTTTAAAAAAGCATTTCAACTAGAGGAGGGAAAATTCATTTTTCTGTTTATATGGGCAGTGGAAAACCACAATATTTTGAAGTAATCTGATCATTTAATGAAAAACAATGGTTGCAAAAATAACAAAGCAATTTCCTAGAAAGTAGTGATTAATTTCTTTAAAGGATAGTTTCACTATTCAAGTTCAGAAGTGGTTTACAAGAGCAAAGTCGTTGTCAGTAAATTGTGATATTCCAGAAAAACTGGCTAAGAGAATGACTCTCTATAGTCTATCACACAGCAAAATTTAGGACAGTTTTGAGTCCTAGAAGGTTTTTTTTTTAATTTTTTTTTTCAGAGTTTTGGCTTATATATAAATTATTTGTGTTGTCATAAGAATGCTGTGAAGTGCCCCCAACCCTAAATTTCCAATAAATCATTTTATTCACAAATTTTTAGACTCTGAAGTCCCTTAGCAAAGTGCACCAAGTCTGGCTAATCCACTAAATACTAATCTGCAGAGAAAATACTTCCTCTGGTTACTCATGCTAGTCTTTATCAGGTGAGGTTAGTTAGATCTCCACACTCTCCACCTTGTGGGCTTCATACAGAGAGCTTGTCCAGAAAACTTGCTAGTCTTGAGATGACACTGTGATTTCCGGTCCCCTTTAGCAGAACAAGTTAACCCACATAAGGGTGAAGCTTCTTGGTGAAGTAGAAACGTGACCACAAGAGGAGCCGGAGCACAGAAGCTGCTCGACTACAATCCTGCTTTCCTGTTTTCCTTAGCCAGGCACCAGACTGAGCCTTATAGCTGTGCAAGCCAATGCAGGAGCTATGCTGCACCCTTCCATGGTGAGGGTGACCAAGAGGAGATGGGCAGGGCTCTGCACAATGGTGTTCTGTTGATCTGAAAGCATTGCCAGTGGACGATACACGAAGTTAGGTGGGGAACTTAGAATCCCAGCCACCTGCGGGCAGCTCTGAAAGAGCTCTGGCCTTGAGGTAGGTGGCATAGTTATGTTCCCATTCTGCCTAACTGTGTTGTGCACAGGGCCATGGCATTGTGTCGTTCATGCTAGGATCTGCTGTGTAATCTGTCGTGCTGGTAAGGCTCTGAGACATGAGTGGTTGGGCACTTGGCTGTGCACCTGCTTCTGTGCCAGATTCATCCCAAGCTGAACTAAACATCACCACTGGGGTATGCGTGGGATAGCAATGACAAAACTCCCACTGGCCTTCACATTTCACCCATTTACATTGTCTGAATACTGGAAACATGGGAGTATTCTGATCTCTATGAGCATTAGGAAGATGGGAGAATGGAGTGACTGGGGGGCATGGGGTTAATGGGAATATGAAGACAACTCAGTAGCAGCTTTGTCAGGGTTGCTACAGCTGTTCATACCATTGCTTCTGCTCTTTAGCTGGAGAAGAGCTTTCATGATTAAAGCTCTTCATTTTTCCCTGCTGGTGTAGTCAGCCTAGCAGATATTCTTTCATAACACTCCAAGATTTACAGCAGCAGCAGCCTTGCCTATAACTGGACTAAATCCAGAAAACAACCCTTAAACCACTCCATGTAACAGCAGCCAAATTCCACATACCAGTTAGAAAATTCACACAACATAGAGATCATCCAAGTGCTTGAGTGTTCTGATACTGACAAATGTATTCAGTTATTCCATTTTAATTTTCTGCAATATCTTGGCAGAGTTTGAAATACATTCACTTTCAGACTTAAGAGTCACTACAGCCTGGGGTAGGCAGCAGATAAGGCTCCTTTCACAGGATACCTTTCAACACCATCTGTACTTTTCTTTGGGTTGCTAAGATCTGATAACTATAGTTTGAGGACAGCCTATTGTTTTAAAGTATTTATTGGGTTGTTTATTATGTTAGGAGTAAGACAGATTTTTCTGCTCTCATTTCACTGATTTCATAAATAAAAATTGCTACTGATACAAAGACAACCTTCATCAGAATTTCATTTTACGATACTTTTTATTCACCAATTTCCTGACAATTTCCTTAAACTAGAAGCACAAGGTGTGTCTTGTGAAATGCCTATGTCTTGCAATTACAGAGAACTCTGAGGCTATGATATGCAACACTTGTTCTGCAGGAGGATTCACAGTAGCTGTTCAAGACCTAAATGTTCACTTTTCATTGCTAAGAAAGGCTTTTTTATTATTTTTGTGTCTTGTTGACCATGCGGTGCAGCCTCTGATTCAATGTGCAAAGTGCTATTCATTTCAAATCAGATCTATGCATTAGCTGTTTTAAAAAAGAAAGAGAAAATGTTTTAGTCAAACCATTATAACGTAACAGCTGATGGAAAGACTTCATTACATCATTGTATTTGTTAAGACCAGAGGAGACAACTCTGCTGTGGAGACATGCACTTGGGAACCAGGGTGTTTAAATGATAACTCAGATGATAAGCAGTCACCACAAACACAACCTGAGCATCTTGGTGTTCTTTTTGGCTATACACCTTAAGGAGACTGCCACTTAAAATTCTCATTTAAAAAGAACTGTGTGTTGTATAATACAGCACCATAAGAGTCACCTATTAAGGTTCATTACATTACACCAAATGTGGGCAATGTGATTTATAGTTACATATACATATATACACATACATATATATATATATATATGCAATCATAGTCACAAAAGAAAAATGCTGTCTTGTTAAGTTCCTGATGAGAAATCTAGGACCATGAAAGTTGAGACAAGCCATTGACATGGAAGGGATTTGACAAAATATCAAACAGCTTCCTTATCTGTTGTCCACAATCATACACTCAGCTATTTTGAAAACTGTGTCCCATTACACACAATCTGTGGTTTCAGCCTGTTGGTGCTTGTCTGATTTATTCAGCTCCATGAGAGACAACCAAGATGCTGGCATTTATTTCCAAAGTCACTCAATTCCCTTCAGAGCTGTGAAGGCTAAGGCATCTCTGCTGAGCCATGAAATGGTTGAGATTGGAAGGAGCCTCCTGCTCAAAGCAGGGTCACCAAGAGGAGCCTGCTGGGGCCATTCAGAGTTTGGGTTTGTGTTCATCCAAAGACAGAGAATCCACCACCTTCCTGGGCAATCTGTTCACTGACTTGTGTATCCTCCATAGCCTTTATTCAGAGTAGCAGTTTCACTGAAGTCACCAGTATATTCACTTGTAGTCCCCCCGGCCTGAGAAGGGAAAGTATGATGACAGCAAGTGATACTGAGGTAGTGAACAGTCAGCGAGACAGACAGCAGAGTCACAGGCAGATACATTACTAAGCAAACACAGGAACCAACTGGCAGTGTTAAGTGCTTAATATTAGAAAGTTTTTTAAAATAGGTTGTGTGGAAAGAAGCTGTAATACACAAAGGAAAAGTATATTATTACTATCATCTCATTTGACTGATAGTTGCCTTACAGTTGACCTACAGCACTGGCTTTAACCCTTTCATTGCTGTATTTAATTGCTATATATTTTCAGAGCTGTTTCATCCTCAGTCCAGCCTGTCCTTGATTAGAGATCTACAACGCAAAAATGTGAACTGTTTCCCACTAAAAAATATGTAATATGATGTCTAAACACTCAGTCTCTTTCTAAATCTTCAGCTTTTACAGTTATAAAAGGAATCTTCTGGACCATACAAGTGGTAGTGTTCTTAAACTCTCTGTCTATAAAAGCTTTTCAGAACCAAATTTTTCTACTGTTATCGTCCTGGGATTTGACACTGCAACAACAGCAACAAAACTTGACATATATTTCTCAGACTTAGGAAAGAAAGCTCTGTAAGCCATCACTGTAACTCCCAATAACAACAGCTTAGTAGAAAATACCAGTTTTTCCTCTACATACGTAGTGCTTATTTTTTTAAAAAGCAAGTGATTTTTAAGTGTCATCATAATTGCCTTTCTGGTTTTTTGTTTGAGGTTTTAATGTCCATTTTTAGTGTTATTCCCAGTCATAGACAAGTTAGTTTTGATACAGCTGTTTTAAAATAAAATTTAAACAAAATAAAACATTGCATGCTATGGATGACCAGAAAATAATCCCTTTGTAGTAAAATGGAGTTTTAATGTGAGTCAGAAAAAAAGTATTTTTTCATGAAAAAAAGTGTGAAATATTGCTGATGTTTTCTGAAAAACATAATTTTGATGTAAAATTCTCAGATGGCTAAGCTGATTAACATTTCCTGCTGATTTCTAAATCAGAAAAGAGAATGACAGCACAAGAAACAGCAACTTTCCTTTTTATATTACAAGATGTAATACTGGTATCTAAATCCACTTTCGCTCGAGATATACCTGAACTCATATACACCTGTATCTAGATCACTGCTCAGAGTACAAATGTTTCTCTACAATAAGCAACTTCCACATGAAACATTTTCAATTGTATTACAAATAGGATCAACACTATATCTATATTCTGCTGCAGATTGTAACAGCCCCTTGTAAAACATCTACTTGTCTCTGCAGAACAGACCTCTCAGACACAGAAAGCAGCAGTATCTCAAAAGCAGCCATCAGCCATAAGTCCCATAAGTCATAAACCATGTGACATAAGTCACACTCGCTAAATCTAAATAGAAGGAGCTTCAGTACAATTCTATTTCAATGCAAATTCACTCCTTGAGGGGCTGGGGCATGGCCTTTGGAGCATGTGTTTATGTGGGTGTGATATTCAAACCCAGCTTTTACACCTGGAGTTTCAGTGCTCATGTCCATTTTAATAATTTATGGTCATTTGCTATTGCTTCAAAAAGCCTCACAGGTCTTTTATTATTTGTCAGCTCCAGAATATGGTGAAGTGTCAAATCTAATTTTTCTCACAGCTCCTGCATGCCAGTAGTTTGCAATCAGAAGAGATACTGGACTGAATCACTATGCAATTTCCATCACCAAAGTAAAAAATTGCTGTAGGGGTTCTGGTCTTCAAATAGATGGCAAAGAAATGCAAAACAGTGTAGTTCAGCAGCACAGGGTACTGCAGAGTTTCATGGTCATTGCTATGTTTTGTGCTGGGAGCTGTACTTTCTGGTAATTGATTGCATAAAAATTTCTCAAAATTTAAAGTCATATTGAAACAAAACAGAAGCTTGCTTAGTACATGACTTCAATTTACCAATTACACATAAATTCTACAAGCAATTCTGGTAGATGTTGGCTACTTTACTGCCAGCACTTCCATCCAAACACTTGTACCTCAAAGCTGGGGAGCTTCGTTTGGTGGAGAGCCACAGCAACAGAAAGAATTGATGAGAACAATGCTCCAAATGCATACCTGAGTATGTGCATGTGCAAGCAATCAGGACTCCCTGAGCATGATCCTGCTAAGAGGTGGCTTGGCATCTCCTCCCACAGGTTTCAGCAGACCTGGGCCAGCTCTCTCACAGCCAGGTAGCTTGTTGGTTGCCATCAGTGGCAGTGAGCCACACAAACCCACATCCCTGCTGATGGTACTGCAGGTGGCAAGTCTCTGGTGCAGGGATAGGGTTACACCGCTCAGGGCAGAAAAATCTGAGATTTTTCTGGAGATTGTTGTGGTGGACCACATCTGCAAGAATCCTGCTTCCAAAAATCTCTTTGGAAAAGGAAAGAAGTTGTCAAAGTTATTTGGAGCAGAGTAAGACTTCTAAAAATGCAGTCCCTTGGTCTCACCTTGGGGATGTGCTAATAGAAAAAACAGCCTTAAAGAGTTCCTGATGTATAGTAATCGGAAATTAAGTAAATGCTTGAACACTTAATAGAGCATTATATTGAATGGTTGAACAAACATCTTCTGTAGCTGAGGGAGTCTGTGCACTTTCAGCTCATTAGTATCTATGTGAGCCCTTCAAAACCTATATGTACAAATCCACCTTTGCTCAAGCTCAGGTGAAGGATGGGGGGCAGGGTGACAAGCTGAGATGAGAGAGAGCAGATGGAAGGGGATCAAGAATGTCATTATCCTTACGGAAGTTGAGAATAGTTTTCCTGTCATCACGCACCAAACAGATCTCCAATGATGGTTTGAACATCCAGAACTGATGATTACATAAGTTCTTGCATCAGGACAGATTTGAAGTTGCTATACTGACTGTCCCAGTTACAGCTTTTAAAACACTAGGCATCGTCCCCCTATAGTAAATAACTGCATATACAAATTGTCAAATTATATATTGTATTTTATGTATTACAGAAATTATGTATTGATATCTCATAACGGGAGTTTTAAGGTATATATTGACCAAACATGCAAGCAGATACCTGACATCCTTACCATTTTCAAAAGTACTGCAATAGTAGCTTTATGTATTCACATTCCTGTGTATCTTGGCAAGGACGGTGACGTAACCTCTGTTTGTGTAAATAATTGTAGTATAGTGGTTTGAGCCTGTGTAACATGGTTGAAAAAAACAGAGGTGACAGTAAGACAAAAATCATGCAGCTGTGAGGTGGCACCAAGCTCGCCCTTGAAGTGTTGTTGTTTAGATTGCTTTTTTCTTTACTATTTTACAGACAACAAAAAGACAAGTGAAGTTACTGAAGCAGTAAATAAACAAGAAACAGAAAGGATAAAAAGACCTCACAATTTATCCTGAAAGGAGAGAGTCAATATATTTGTGTTTCTCATGAAAGTCAAAGCTTATGGGCAAAACAACTCATCTAAACAAAAAAGCTTAAAAAACGTTTGCACGGAAAGACGTAGGTATGTGTCTGCGTACCTCCACATGCACACACAGGCACACCCACATATAATGTACACATAGAAAAAGTCTCGTGTGACAAGATGTTAGCTTCATCTGCTTATATTGATGAGATCATGCGGGAGATGAAGTCATAGAAAACAAATTGGAGTAACAGGTTTCTCATTCACAGACCTGCTACAAGGTGTTTTAAAAGTCATTGTGTTTTCCTCTTCTTCTTTCTTTTCTATTTAGATAATAACGTAAATCCCAAGCCCTTGACAGAGCTTGCTGCGTAGCTGCAGAATGCTTTACTCTGTGGAATCCCAAACTAGTTGAAATCTCTTGGCTTTGATGTAATAACAGTAACAGATAAACCCATTTTACTATTTTCATAAATGCAAGTGCATTTTCAAGAACTGAATGTCACACTCTCCTGGATGTCTTGCAGATGAGCTGCAGTATACCACTTGAATTTACCCTTATGTCAAATTTTGGATCCTTGCAAGGCTGCTTAGGTACTGTGAAAGGTTCAGCCAAATAAACTTCTAAGGTCCTTTCCAAAACAGGCTGATTTATGATGCCATGATTTATCAAATGAAATTTGGACCTCTATATGGCAAGTGACAGCAAAGATTGAACCAGTTGGCCAAGTTCATTCCTCAGATGATGGATTTCAGTGAGACTGGGGAGCAAGTTATTTCATCCAATGTCTGTGGATATAATATAACCTATTTTGTTTTGCAAAACGTTCAGTAGGAGCAACTAGAGGATTTCACAGAGTAACATATCACTTAGAGCAGCAATGGGAACAGAATGGAGGTCATCATACCAGGTTAAAATTTTAATGAAATGCAGCTTCTGTATCAATGCTATTTCTCCTACTGATCTTAGTAAATGTAGTGATAAAGATAAAATTGAAAACCTGAACAGATTTCTGGGCCTTCATTATCTGAATTAAAAATGAAGAGGAATTGTGTTTTAAAATGGTCGTTGCCTCTTAACAGGACATTTGGAAGGCTGAACAAGGCAATGGGATTAAGTAGCAGACTCAATAAAAAGGAACCAAATAAATTTAACTGATGGAATGAGGAAAAAATAAGACAGTCAGAATTCTTCTGTTCCTGGATCTTCCTGATCTTCCTGGATCTCTGAGTCTAACTTGAGATAATGATAGTAAACTCTCAGTCATCCTCAGGTAACATCTTCAAGGTCTTGAGTAGTTGGTGAAAAGTACTGTAAAAGAGATGTTCAACACTTTAAATGGCAGACTGTTTAAAAACAAAATCCAGATGTGTAATTTAATAACTTGACAAATTATTTGTCCTGGTTTTCAGATGCATTGAAAATGTGCCGTAATCTTTCACAAGAGTTAGCAGCCATGATAGTTTGAAAAATAAGCTTAAGTGAAGGTATCTACATCTGTGCAGTCATTACATTAATCAGTTTTAACATGTTATCTGCAAATCAGGATTCAAGCAGTTTGTGTTTGCATTATCTCTTTGCATGGGTTTTCTCTCTGAAAAAAAGCACGTCTCACAAAATGTTGAAGACAGCTTCAGTTTTTGGTTTTGTGATTTGGGTGAGTGCTTGGAAAGCTAAGAATGCCAGACTTCCTCAAAAAGAAATGCATTTTCACAGACAAAGCCAATGACTACATTTTCAGAAAGAAGCAGAAGGAATAATGGAAGAAATTGTCCCATATCTTGTCTCTAACAGGAGATCTTTCTCACATCCCTCTCTACTGTTACTAGGTAAAACTAAAAGTTATCATCACTGCCCCTAACAGCTTGACACACTATTCCTTCTTCTTCTTTGCCAGCAATACCTTACCTGGCTGCAGACCTCAGGACAGAAAGATCTTACTTGCCACACATGATCCATTGCACATACCATCTCTGTGCTACCTAGCAAGGTACATTTGTTTCATTCACAATTTCAAGTAATGCAGGGCACAAATCTGTCAGCTTCTTAAGACCACGGCCTGGTTGAGAGGTGCTTCTGTCTGCAGAGTCCCTGGGAAATTGTGTAAACTGGTATCTAGCCAGGATTCTGGCCTCCAACCAGAACACTGCCCAAATGAAAGGCATTTTTCTATATTTCTACGCTTCTACATGATGCTACGGAGCATTGCTTCCCACCAAGATGCTGCTCCAGTTGGTTTCTTTCTGCAGGGGTTTTTCTGCATGAAAACTGCACTGCAAGGTGTGCTTTACATGTGGGGCTATGAGCACACAGAGTTCAAGTATAAAAAAGGTACTATTTCTATACTTCCGGAATACAACACCACAAGCTTTCTTTGAGAAGCTCACCTAGATGATCCATTGAACTCCATGAGTTTCAAGTGCCCTGAGCAGATGTCACCCACTGCCCCATAAGCTCAAGCCAAAAGATAATATTGATTACATGAATTTCCAGGTCTGAGCCATGCAGTGAATATTCTATTGGCCTCACAAGTTCAGAGATCCTAAATGTACAGCTAGGCATTGGGAAACACCTGGCACAGGGAATTAAAAGTAGGCTGGGTGAGCAAGACGTTAAGGCAAATTTAGACAGGCCAAAATTCCCTGTACTTACAAAAAGTCAACATGGCTGTTGTCTGTGCTAGTGATAGAATTAAACTGAGAAAATTTGCTGTTTTAAGTAATTCACTGCTAGTTGTAATGATTCTTCACTGCCAGTGCATTACCAGATAAATGACTCATCATTTACACTACAAGCAACTGGGTATTGAAGCCACTCTTCCAAGTGGGTAGAAAGCCAGCTGCTTCGATAGGCATGCTGTAGACTCTGACTCCTGGATCAGCATACCACTCTAGGAGCCTATAGCTGAAATGTGATGAGCACAATCTGCTTCAAATTAATCCTGATTACAGATAACCTTCCATTAAGTTTTTAATATACAACCAAGAGAAGGCTGCTCCTCTACAGCACTTTGTCTGATACAGGAGTCTTTCAGAGCACAAACTACTTACTGAGGCAAAGATTAAAATGAAGAATTGGTCACAGCTGTACCTTTCACCTCTGAGTGAAATGCGGGACATTTCCAACCTTAAAGCTCTTCTAGGCTGCATGTTCTCGTGATTTGCTACTGTTGGCAAGGCTTGGTGATGAGTGCAGCATAGGCCCCTGTAAATGCCAAGGCTGCAAGCTGATTACAGTGCTGGAGCTGTTGAACAGTTGCCAAAAAAGTCATGCCTCTACAACCATTGCACTGCTAAATGTTGTTGTTTAACTTTGTTAAAAGGTTTGGGAACGACTAGACAAACTGTTCATTCCTTTTACTCACATATTACTCAGACTAAGTAGCAGTTTTTTCTAAAATGCTTCTAATGTTTTCAAGAGTCTGCTCAAGGAGTAACTCCTACTGAGGATGACTAATAGCAGTACAGTTTGGGGCTTTGCTCTCTGTGGTATTTTGCAGCTTTAGGGATTTCTCCTATTCAAATCAAGTGGACATTTTGTCGCCAATTTCAATATGACTTGACTGTGTGGGTATTAAAGAATTCAAATTAATGCAGTGATATAGAAAATTCTCCATTAACACCTTGACTATCTAAGAACTCTGTTCATTACAAGACAAGAAGTTTGTAGAAGAATATTGCCCAAGGGTGTTCGAAAATTTCATCTTTAGTGTTACCAAGTATGTTTTTTGAGTTACTTTATTCAGCTGCTTCTTGTACCGGTTTTGACAGACATACGGTGAAATTTGTCCTTCTGCCCAGAATGCAAAATAAGTCCCAGTTCTCAGACTGGCTTTCTCTCAATCCTTAAAGATTTTTCTCTTAATGATTGCTGTTATAGTACTATACATAACTTTCATGTGTATCTACCATCTATCATATGGAAGGTTTCAAATCAAGGTTTCATTTTGTAATTATATTGTTGGTCTGCTTCAACAGAAACTGAACTTGAATTCTACTATTAGGGTGTTTCATATGTTTCTCTGCTCTCAAAAATTGTCTCCTAAACAGTTCCCTGTATCTCCACATAAAGTACTACCACCGTAAATTTGTACGAGCAACCATAGAAGGAAAATACTTGAGCTGTGATAGGGAGGGCAGTTGTTTTGTGGCTTAACTGTGAGTAGAGTGGCAGAACTTTCTTAGCCCTTCCAAAAGCCCTTTAGTAGAGGATTTATTTCACAAAACTTAATTTCTTTGTGTAAAATAAACCTGTGTTACATATTTTTAGATTAAATAATTTCACATTAATATGCTATAAATTGACCTGCTGTTGCTTACCTGCAGGAAATCAGATTTTTAAAGTTACATGAACAAAACAGTTGATAAGCAAAATAGCAGTTAGAAAACTTCAGCACTGACACTGACAGACTCAAATTAGTTTCTAGTTTTGGCAGGGAGGCTTGAGATACAAAAATGCAAAATTTCTGGTGAGACTTGATATGAAAGCACACTCATACATTCTTGTGTAATTCTTTTTGCTGAAGACATGTACAATACTAAAAAATTCTAATCCATTCAAAATACTCGGGCCCTAAAGTGGTTCTTCTTGTACACATTAATAGCTTATATATGGAGAATTTTGTAATTCTGTTTTGATCCTCATGGATACTGCCATGAAATAAATCATAACAAAGTGAATTCAGCTGGAGAAGTTCTGTAAAACTATGGAACTGGGGCACCAAGGCCAGTGCACAGAGGTTTTCATGTCCAGTTTGTAGTTGGCTAATTGTGTGTATGCAGAGACGCTTGGGCTGAGACTCTAAGCATTGCAGCAATACAAATCAACAAGATTAGCTGCTGGACTATCTTTTCTCTGTATGTTTCAGGAATAAGCATGATATTCAGGAAGCTTCTATGTGCTGGTCAGATGCCTTACTGTGTCCAGAGTCAGGATGAAAATCATGTTCATCAGTGACACAGAGAAAATAATCAAATCATCTCAACAGAAGGTCAGTTTTACTTTCCTGCTAGATGAAGTGAGAAACGAGAAGGAAGAATTATCCTTGGAATGTTCTCAATCTCTTCCTCATTCTGACTCCTGAGTTTCAAAAGCCATAAATCATAGTCAGAGCTTCCAGGGTGTTTTTCTTTTAAAGAGTCTCCTTTAAATACTCATAAAATATTTAACAAACGTTCAGTCTGGGCAGTGAGCCAAGAAAACATCACTAGGCAATGCCACAGTTCAGTTCAAGACCCCAGCCCTACTCCAGTAGGTCACTAGACTGTGGTGGTCCAGACCAGGGCACTGAGCAAATAGTTGCAGACAGAAGCCGCTGTCCCAGAGGAGGAAGGAACACTGTACCTTCGCAAGCGTGTAAGCAAAATTCACAGGGCATGGCTGAACCACAACCCATGATGCAGATTTCTACAGGGCACTAATAATACCTGATGTTTTCTGCATAGGTATACTTCTCATTATATTCCTGTGGGAAAATTGTTCTAAATGACCAAGTTATTTCTGTTTTGTTTATACCACATACATCACACATATAACGTACCATCCCACAGATAAAACATCTTTGGATTAACTTTCTAATGCATTGAGGTATTTTCCAAACTACATTTGAATATTTAATCTTCTATTCAGCCCCTTCTTGTGTTGCATTCGATCATCCCCACACTCAATACAGAGCTGTCAAATACGGCCGTGTAGCATCAGCTTATTTCTTTCTCCAGTTTTCTGATTTTTCTGTCTCTGTTCATACTGCCTTCTTGCCTTCTTTCTATTTAGATTTTTTTCAGAGACCCAGTTTATTTATGATCTCACAGACACAGTAATCAGCTGTCTTCACCACCCACATGTTTAAGATGAAGAAAGTGAAAAGAAAAATGGTGACATTTTCTAAGGGAGTGTCAGAACATTCTAACTTGTCTGCATTTATTTCCTAAATAGTTCAGACAGACACACTGGGGTTTGGTTTGGTTTGTTGTTTGTTTTTGTGTTGCTTGTAGGGGGGTTTTTAATACAGAATTAATTTTTAAAATGTAAGTAATAATAATAATAATATTACTACATATTTCAGAACAGTACCGTCTAAAAATTTGTGTGTTCTATGCAGCATGCATGTTGCATTTAAATATATTGCATAAAAACACAGACTTTTATATCCTGTGAATATATAAAGGAATTCTTGTCATGAAATTCCCTGGAGAAACTCTCCCTGGAGAGTTTCTAGTGTGAGGTGTATGGATGGGTTTTTTCTGTTATTTCTTTATCAATACACATAAAATCCATTGCTTTAATGACAGTCTAAGAAGGTTTTTCTGGGAAATAGGATATGCTGAGCTCATTGAAGCAGTGGGGATGCCCTCATCTAAGCCTTTAAAGAGTCTGAGAACCTCTGTGCGTTCAAAGTCTGCAAATCATAGAAAATATCTTCAGTGAAAGGGGGCATAACTTGTCTCTTTCCAGAGAACATTATCACAGATTCTAAGAAACTGCTGGGAAGATTACTATTGGTAAAATAAGCCAAATGTTGGCATGAGCATGTATTTGCGACACATTCTGCACCTCCCTGCAACTTTATTTCATTGTTTCATCAGTATCAAGCATCACTCTGCTCTCCCACCTGCTGGGGCTGGATGGCGTGAGCCCTTTGGAGCCAGTTGCTGCTGCTGACAACTAAGGAGGACCATTTGTATGTAACTCCTCCTGCTGCACAACTCCTGTTACGACCGCAAAGACAAGTCCCCCAAAGTTTTAAACCATGAAGTTGGTAACACCTTAACTTACTTTCTGGTATAGCAAGAACACAATGTTCTGTTCTGGGAGATGGCTGTTTCCCCAAAGTGTTCTCGTTTGCCTAACGCATTTGCTGAAAGATGGGACATTATCAGCCTACGCATAAAATGCGGGACTGGTGTTATTTCTCCAATATGCATTATTCATTCAGAAGGAGAAAGCTTTTCTTGTTATTAGGAAGTTGATTGGGCTGACTTGCTGTGTCTATTATTAATAAATAACTGAAACATTGTTTTAGTCATCTAAACACAGAACAATGAATTTTATTTGCTTAAAAGCCAGAACCAAGAGAATAACCAAAAGTTAATTTTGGTAAAAAAGAATACAGTAAATTACACAGAAAGACAAGTTTGTTACAACACATTTTTACCTGCAGAAAGGGAAGGGGGAAAAAAAAGAAATTAAGGTGGAAAACAGAGTTATGACAGTTTAGGGTACTGAAATTCTACTTTTGAAAATACTCTTTGTGAAAACAACAGGGCATAAAAGGCAGGCAGGAGAAGGCCAGGATCAAACAGAACAGCATCACAGAATGGTTTGGGTTGGAAGGGACATAAAGGTCATCTAGTTCCAACCCCCTGATGCCATTCACTAGATAATGTTGCCAAAGTCTGATCCAATCTGGCCTTGAACACTTCCAGGAAGGGGCATCCATGGCTTCTCTGGGCAACCTCTTCCAGGGTTTCATCACCTTCTGAGTAAAGAATTTCTTCCTAACATCTAATCTAAACATCCCATATGCTGTATTTCAGTTTCAAACCATTAGCCCTTGTCCTGTCACTATCTGCTCATATAAAAAGTCCCTCTCCCTTGTTTTTATAAGCTCCCTGAAGTCACTGAAAGACTGCAATGAGGTCTCCTCAAAGCCCTCTCTTCTCCAGGCTGAAGAACCCAGAGTTTCTTAGCTTATCTTCACAGGAGATGTGTTCCATCCTTTGGATCACCTTTCTCACCATCTTCTGGTCCTGCTCCAACAGGTCCATGTCGTTCTTCTGCTGAGGACCCCACACCTGGACACAGTACTCCAGGTATGGTCTCATGAGGGCAGAGTAGAGGGGGATCTAGTCTAGTTGATACCCTTCCTTGCCCTGCTGGCCACCCACCTTATGCTGCAGCCCAGGACATGATTGGCTTTCTGGTCTGTAAGCACACAGGGTCATGTCCAGCTTTTCAGCCCCAAGAACCCCCAAGTCCTTCTCTGCAGGGCTGCTCTGCTCCCAATGAGTTCTTCTCCCAGTCTGTACTCATATCTGGGATTGCCC
>VWZW01004118.1:189425-228164 GCA_013397115.1 Edolisoma coerulescens
CAGCAGTTTGCACTTGGATTTGTTGAATCTCATGGGAATCTCATGGACCTATTTCTCAAGCTTGTCCAAGTCCCTCTGGATAGGATTCTGTCTTTTCTCAGCTTCGTGTCGTCTATAAACCTGCTGAGGCTGCACTTGGTATCACTGTTGACACCATTGATGAAGATATTGAAGAGCACCAGTCCCCAGAGAGAGCCCTGAGAAACACCACTCCTCATTAGCCGCCGCCTGGACATAGAGCCACTGACCACAAGTCTCTGGCTGTGTCCATCCAGAAAATTCCTTATTCACTGAATAGTCCATCCATCAAATCCATGTCTCTCCAATTTGGAGATAAGGATGTCTGGTGGAACTGCATCAAAGGCCTTACAGAAGCGTAGGTAGATAACATTGGTCAGTCTTCCCTTGTCAAATGTTGCAGCCATCCCCTCACAGAAGACTACCAGATTGGCTAAGTGAAATCATGCTGGCTGCCTCAGATCACATCCTCCTTTTATGTGTCTTAATATATTTTCTAGGAGGATCTGCTCCATGATATTCCCAGGCACAGAGGAGAGGCTCACCAGTCTGTAGTTCCCTGGTTCTTCCTTTCCTACCTTTTTTAATATAGGAAAGCTGTTTCCCTTTTTCCAGTAATCAGGGACTTCATCTGACCACTAGGACTTTTCAAATACAATGGAGAGTGGCTTGGCACCAATATCAGCCAGTTTCCTCAGGACCCCGATGCATTCCATTGAGTCCAATTGACTTGTGGCTGTCAGAGCTGATCACAGCCAGGCAATGGGCTGCAGAACAGGCTCTCAAGTGTTCATTGTTTCACCCCTTCATGTTGGACTGCAGCAGCAGCCAGATCCCCAGAAGTTCAATACATCTATCATGGGTTAGAAACAGCATTACAGCTGCCCTTCCCTGCCCTCCTGCCCCGCATCAAGACAGACAAATGGCAGAGATTAAGGGCTGAGATAAAAACAATTTACTGGAAACAACAATGAGATAAGAAAATGAATTTCACCGCTTCATGTTGGACTGCAGCAGCAGCCAGATCCCCAGAAGGTCAATACATCTATCATGGGTTAGAAACAGCATTACAGCTGCCCTTCCCTGCCCTCCTGCCCCGCATCAAGACAGACAAATGGCAGAGATTAAGGGTTGAGATAAAAACAATTTACTGGAAACAACAATGAGATAAGAAAATGAATTGGAGTAGCAACAATATTAACAAAAAAAAAAAGCGTACAAAGAGAGGGGGATTTACATGCAAAATATGTTCACCCTGACCCAATGTGGCACCACCCCAAGACAATGCGCGAAGTGGTGGATGAACCCTCCCCCACCACACTTTTCTTTTCAACAGCAATCGACACACCCCTCCTCCTTGGAAGTGAGAGTACCCCTCCTTCTTGGAAGTGAGAGTAGCGGTGTGTATGGTGTGTACGTGGTATAGAATAACAACCTAGACATGCCCAGACAGCTCCAGGCTCCACCCCCTCAGGCTAATGTGGAAAAATTAGCTCTGGCCTGGCCAAAACCACGACAGTATCTCACAGCACTGTGACATTTGGCACTGATGATTTTAACATGTGAAGTATTTTTTTCAGTTTTTACAGAAACATAAATTTGGAATCACTCCCCCTGTCACAGAAACCAACTGCACAGAAATTAAATGCTTTTCTTTTTGTCATGCTATCTTAAGAGCATTTTACTATACTGTTTTTCTTAATTAATTCATAGTTAGAGCTTGAAAGTGTGGGAAGAAATATTTAAAAATACAAAGTAAATCTCTTCTCCAACATTATTTAGCTGTGGCTTTGCTGGGAGTTCAGAGAGACTGGCAAGGCTTTGGTCTCCTCACTTTTGCATATTCAGGTAGTACGAACCTTCTGTTTCTCTCTGTGGTAACACAGATTTGTGCTACTTTGAAGATTGCAACCTAAATCTATCTCTCTGTCAGTGTCCCTTCAGTAGTGTTAAAAGAAACCTTTGTAAAAACGTTTGATATTTAAAGATGTGAGCTGGATGAAGTAAATAAAATTATTATTTTATACTTTATAAATATTATTTGATATTTAAACATGAGAGTTTAGGATAAACTGTGTTGGCCAAGAATTTTGTTCCTAACATGTCTACCTTCTGTATTTCCTACAATCTGGTGCACATATGTGCTTCTGCAGTTATGGCTGTAGTGACACGTTGCAGTGATATTATGCCTGTTAACAAGTGGTTGTGTCAGTTTTGCATGACACACGTGACAGCAAATGAATGGGTAGGTGAACAGTCTGCGTAAGCCTACTTGCACCAGCTTTCCAGTGGGAAGTCCCTTCTGTTTGGAACTAAAGGCACAGAGATGTACCACAGTTTTGATTGTAGCTGTCAATATTCATGTGATAATATGTATTTGTACTTCAGAAAGTGCTGAACTCATGGACTATGAGGATTACAGATGACTACACTTTATTTCTTTGGGAAATCTGGGAAATCTATTAAGAGACAGAGCAAAATATGTGATACATTCACAGAAATTCTGCAGAGTATGGCCAATTTAAGCAATGGCTTAAACAAACAAACAAACAAACAAAACTGAAATGCATTCAGGAGTTACACACTCACCCTAAAAATTAAGTATAGACTTCAGGCTGGCATTTGATATTTAATACTTTTTAATGAGATGCTTAAATTAGTGGGTTTTCATTATTCCCGAAGTACACACATTTTTCAATGCACAAGTTACTAAAAAGTAACTTATTTTAAGAAAACAAAAGAGTAGAGTACAAACATCTTGCAGTCTATACATTCCAACATACATAGTCAATGGCAACTGTAGTGGCAGGTCTAACTCTAAGGTGCACATAGCCCACTCCTTCTTAGCAAAAAAAAGAGCTAAGACAAACACGGTTATGTCAGAACTCATTCTTACAGTAAAAGTACAGGTGAGCTCTTCCATCTCAGCAGAGGAAATACCTGTGTAGAGTCAGTTTCTGTGGCATCGTGGAACTTCCTGCCTTCCAGCTGGTAACTTCATAGGACAAGGGAGCATGTTTACTCGAGAGAAGTCTCTCTGCTCACCAAAGGCAAGCCACTACAAAATACATTTTCCAACCTCTGGTTTTTTTCCTTTGGCTTAGGATTTGGTGGCTTTTTGTTTGTTTCTGTGTGTTTCTGGTTTGGTTTGGGGTTTTGTGGGAAGGAAGATTTCTTCAGTGTCCCAATCCCAAAAATTCACACATACTTTGCATGTTTCAGACAGAGCTTCTCTTGTCCATAACAATCTTGAGTACTAGCTCTTTTTTTTTTTTAATTTAACTGCATATTAATACATCTGCCTGGTCAACTGACCAGGTAGCTGCCCCTACTATCTGTGATGCATAAGACCTGAAAACCCAGACCTGGCCGAAGAGAAAGAAAATGCTGGCCATGAGCTGCACAGTCTTCTCCCACATACTGTGTGTTATTTGGGTATTGCTGATCTTTTCCTCCCCCTTCTATTTCATTAGCCTTGGTATCTCCTTATGTCTTCCTGACTTCACTGCTGTCTTTTCTTTCATCATGGAGCCTGTTTTGCACATCAGCTTTGTAGCGTGACCTTCAGCCTTACCTCTGACAACAGCTCCTGCACAAATTCTTGGAAAGGTGCCAACTTTACCTACTGGCTTCTGGAGATATCTCATCCTACTGAGCATGTCACTTGTCACTGGCCGTGTCTGCCCAAATCAAAATAAATATTTCCCTGCAACAGCAAGCAGGTAATAGTGTTATATTTTCCATGTTGAAAATTAAATGCGGAAAATGCTGTCTGTGGTGAGTGCTTTCAGTTGTTCCTTTTTCTTTCATAAACTTCCAGCTCAGTGTAGCCAGAGGAGCCAACTGCTGGGGCATCACACACAATGTGAAATTAAATGTGATTTTTGACAGGCCATTGAATTGTCTGAACAAACATGTTTTATAATACACCTCCATACTCGTCAAGACAGAGTGGAAGTTGAGACATCACCATCAAAGATCAAAATCCTAAAATGGTAGTAGAAACAGATCCCTTGTTGCTGCAGCAGCTACTACCCTTCACTGGCTTTTCAACTCTTTCACATATTTTTGGTGGGAAAGAGACTAACAGAGTGAGAAAAGAAGGTAGATAAGGGTGGTAATTCTGGCACCAAGTGAGCAAGCAGGCTTTCAGTTGGCTATGAGCGGAGTTTTTGCAGGGTCTCTAGAACAAAATTAGCTTCCAAGAAGTTTTTGAAGGCAACCTTGCATGTCAAATGATAGATCCTTTCATCTTACCTGCTATCTGTTCTCCCTCACTTAATTGTACAAATCTTTGTCCATTAAGCACTGAATTCTTAAAGCAGCAAATACAGTGAAATACAGTGAATATACGTCTTGTAGCATTTTGTTACAGTGGGTGTAAGAGACCAGAGCCTTATGAATTTTGTCTTCACTGAGTACACCAAACTCTCTTCAAAAGAGCAGAGCAAGTCTATGCCAGAACAATTTCTGGGATCAGAATCACATTTACCCAGCATGAGGCAACTTGCCTGACTAATGTTGTAAATAGCTAGAGCCAGGGTTAGGCTGATTCTTTCTTAATTGGAATAGATAAAAGTTATGTGTCTTGTAAATGCTCAAGTTGCTCTGTCAAACAGAAGACTAATAAACCCAAAGAAGTCCTATGATTTATTAATAGAGTCTGACTAACGCAGTTTAGTGCTGAGAATGGATTGAAGGCTGAAAAATAAAAGTCTTCCTCTTCTGGGCATCTTACATAATGCAACTGTGTACATGAAGAGGAAGTAAAAATTCACACTACTGGCAATCTGATACGCCATCGATGTGTCATTGTTGACATTCCCAGAGAAGTAATTTTACCAGCATGGGCGTGTCAGATGTAAGGAAATAAAATTTGGATTTGCTGTTCTGGTTATTGCAAACAGAGATCTCTACTGTTAGTAGCCAGCCTCCTAAATACCCACCATTTGAATCAGCACCTCTTTTTCTTTCACAAACCAGACCTTTTTGTGTTCTTCAGCACTCTTATTTGTGATTTTTTGGGAACCCTTTGGAGGATGGTTTCCCCAGCATTATGCTGCATACAAGCTGCCTCAGAATTGACCTCTTGAAGTTCCGAAGGACAGAGAGAAAATAGGATATAAAATGGAGGAGGTAGAAAGGGAATAGATATGTATAAGGAAAAGGAAAAGAAGCTGAAATAATTTTCTAGGAAATTAACTATACCTGTAGCCTTAGTCAGTCCCTGGTGTCTCATTCTCCCAGTAATGCAAATATGTATCTTTTTGTTCTATTGAGTCAATGTAATTATGTACGCCTGCTTCCCAGTCTGTCTAATTTATTCACAACCATTTCTTTTCAGATGGAACTTCCCAGAGGTGAATGGTCCACAACTTTAAAATTTTCATTCTGGTTTCATTGAAAACCTCATCAGTTCATTTTTGATTGCTCCAAAGCCTCAAATAATCCTTTAGCCCAGAGCCACTGTAAACTTTTAAGCAAAGTAACTGGAAAAAAAAAATCAATTTGTCAATTTGTCTAAAACTGCTTTTTCATTCTTACGCTCCAGAGAAATTCCTGTAAAAGATACTATATTATAATTTTAATAATTCCTGGGTCATTTTAGTATACAAGCTTGCTTTGGTTGCCACATTAATTATCAGATAGCTATAAACTAGGAAAAAATTGTTCCTAAAAGCATTTAGCATTTCAGCAAACACTTCATGATGTTATCAGCACTGCAATTTTATTCTCTCAAATTAATAACTGGAATTATATGCTATTTTATGTCACTAAATTATGCCAATATTCAGGTAAATTGTGTCCTGGATTTTTATGGTATTTTTATTATATTGATTTCCAAAATATATTTTGGCATTTGCAAATCCAAACATCATTTTTAGTGTCTCAGATTTATTGAAAAAATAGTTGAACTATTGACCCAAGAAAAAAGCCACAGAATAAATTTGTCAGATTTCATGAGACAACTCAGATATTAACTTGCAGGGAAACAGCAGAGTACTTAGAAAGATAAATTAATTATTTAACTGTAATTTCTTTAGTCATAAAATAATGCAAATTTCTTATATTAAAGAAATGGTGGTTCTTCTCTTTCTTTACATTTCCATATCCATTACAATGTCTCTGAATACAGTCTAAAAGTTACTTTTATGACATACATGTCGTTCATTCTATTATTAGGGGCTAAAAGGTATCCAAGAAATGAGGTCAATGTGTTTGTAAGTGCTAAAACAAGTTAATCTTTAGAAAGTGAAGCTATTTCTTATCCCATGGCCAAATACTCTCTTTACTGACTCAAAAATTAGAAGAATGATTAGGTAAGAAAAAGACACATAAATAGGCATTTTTAACTGATAAAATGGGACAAGGTGGTTTGTTATAAATAAAAGGCATCAATACTGTTATGTTCCGGTCATCTCGCTTTCCTGATAGGCTTCTTTCAGCCTTTATTTCATTAATTTATTGTCAGTATAAATATATTTTTTTAAATTGTGATGTGGAGCTGTGCCTTTTTATTTATAGTAAAGACTTTTCTCTTAATTACAATGTTAAATATAGCTTCATGAATGGACAGGAGCACAGAGTATAACACAGTGCAGTCTGGGTTAGGGTCATCAACAGATTATCTCCAGATTATCTGGATTACATGATTACCTTTGTGAAATGTAGCTGTGTTACAAATTGAAAATTAATCAGATTTTACAAAAACTATTATTAAGTCAAGATAACAACTGTTGGCCTACATGTGTTTTAAGTCATGATGTATTTTAGGGTGGATTTGGTCAATAATACAGTGAAGCACAAAAAGAAAGCTCAAATTTTAAAAAGGTCTTGCACTGACTGTACTGAGTAGTCTTAGTATAGGGGTTTTGCTGTTGTTGCCCTTTCCATTCCCAAGTGAATTTCAAATATGTCTTTATCTTGACCATTTTTCCCTCCTACAACATTCTTCCAACACTTTTAAAAAGCCAAATTCATTTTTTCTTGGCAAATTGGAGATTTGATTCTCTTTGGAATACAGTGCAGAAAAAGGCTCAGGCTTTTCCCCAGCTATGTGAAATTCAGTGTAACGGGTCAAAAATGTTGTGAAGGGAAAGAACTCCTTTGGAGTTCTTCTTGTGAACCAAAATGTCCCTTCCATAAGATCTCATGCTCTGACCAGAGGAAGCAAGTCCATTCTAAGGGATTCTCCAAGAAGACTGGCGCATAAAATAACCCTGCTCACCAGCAGCTGAGTGCAAAACTCACTGATCTCTCTGCATTTCTTGGGAAGAAATTACTTGATGAAATTGTGGTGAAGACAGAGTTCTGCGCTGTGCACATATCTTAACATTCACACACACAGACATTGAAACCCTTTCTGCACCTATCGTGTAACAGAAGTTACCTTTTAAATAAGGGACTGGGAAATAAACAAAACACACCTTCAAAATTAAGTATAAAATTTCCTTGCACTCTTCACTAAGAAACAACCCATGTTACAACGGTATTGCTAACATCACTTCTTTAAATAGGATATGTACTAGAAAATGTAAGCACAGAGACAGTTAGTTCTGCCTGTGCTTACAGTCTGTTCTGACTGTGCACTGTGGAACTTCAGGCCAGTGAAAATACTGGCTTGGATATGAAGGTCAAATTTAGTTCAGTCAAATTTACAATAAAACAAACGTGAAATCTGTGGAACCACTCAGAAGAGACAGTTGAATGACACAAAAATACATGAAAATAATATCTTTCTGTTTTTAATCATTAAGTACTCCATGTGAAAGGAATTGTATTTCTCCTGCCCAAATAATTGGTCCCAAAGTCTGTGGGTTAGCAAGGTTAATAGAGAAACACATACATGGATCATGATGAAGTCAACCTGGAAGCTCCTCTGGACATGCTTAAAAACTACTTGCTATTTGTAATTTACCTATGTGTGATCTAGGATTTCATTATTTGTAAAGCAATCTAATTACTATTTGCATATCTACCACTGAAGATTCTCCTTATTATTTGTTTTAATTTGCATGCTCCCTATGCTTTTGGCAAAATAATTTTGACATCCTCAGATGTGATCTTTAGGAAGTACTTTGTCAACAGCTGTCAGAGCAACCTCAGAAGTTCTGGGGGAGACCAAGCGGGTCACAGGTGATTCAGGATTTGCTCCTGTAATAGCCTGTTAACAGTGGTCATGAAATGCTGAATTATTTGTCCATTATGACCAGGCCTGAAAATCAAAGTCTTTTGGCTCATTGCCTTGCAAAAATCAGCCTGCAATTTTCTAGCTGTTTAAGCTTGAAAGTTTTATGTAGATTTTAGTAAGTTAAGAGCCTTCAATCTGCAGTGTATACCACCAGCTGTCAGACACTACTATGGAATTTGAGAATGCCAGCCCATCAATGGATATATGCAGAATCTTTCATGCTTGCCTCTGTGCATAAAAAGCTTAATGGCCTGGACTTCACTGCCATATATTTATATTTCAGATTTTACAGAGAGAAAGGCAGTCATATATTCCACCATTGTGATATATTAATAACTGGAAATAGAACATCATTGTTATATAACAATTTCTATCTTCTCTTACTTCATTATTTTCATGATTAGAATTTTTATTAAAAGGAAAACTATTGGTAGACTACCGCTGTGATATTTTAATTGCTACTCTGGGTAGGATTACTGATACCATTTCATGGCACCAGCATACATGTCTACAGGATTTATTACTCAGCTCATGTCTGCTCTTTTATGGATTTCATCCAAGAGATGCTTGAATACCAAGCTCTTGAAATGTCTCCCTTGTGGTGATTCAACTGCACTAAGCTGCATCAGCAAATAGCATTGACACGAAGGCAGCTACTGTTACATTCCAGCATAGTTTGATTTAGAGCAGAATTTTTTTAGATGTATTCCACTGTAACCCTTTTCCACCCATTACTTAATGCAAGCCAAGTCAAAATATCAGTTTAATGGCATTAAAAAGATTCTGGGATTGCTCTGAAATTTTATCTTGCAAACATGAAAAAATAGCAGCACATGTATGATTAATCATGTGAAGAATAATCAAAATGCACTATATTTTCTTCAAGTCATGCTTAAGTACCTAAAGAAATATGGTTTAAGAAATCTCTAAACAACTACCATTTTTGTTTACATATTCTGTTTCAATGATGAACTGAGGATATCAAATAACATTCCCTGCTGCATGCATAAAAGTACTTGTGAGTGAAAATTTGGGCGAGGAATCATTGACACATCATTAAATATTTGGCTCTAAGCCTTACACTGGTACGTCAACACACAGTGAATACAAAGCAGGTTAAAGGAAGAGGTCAGTATACTGCTAGTTCACTAATCAGCCACTGGCCTCTTACCAGAAACAGCACCTAAATCTCATTAAACTGCTCTTTATCTAAGTGGGGGAAGAATATACATCAGCTGCCTTCATTGAAGGACAAATGGCATACAAGTGCTAAGACTCTTACTGCTCTCAGTGGTAGAGGCAAAGAACAAAAACATAAACACAAATGGCATCTTTCAGGTGTTATATTGCAATTGTTAAATAATGGAAAATACTGGAACAAGAAAAGACAATGATGAAATCTGGTGGCAGGTATGAATGAAGCATTCTCAGTTTCGTGGTTATAAAGTGCAAATCTCAGATCTGATAGATTAAAGTCAGTTATATCATGGCACAAGTTTCCAAAGCACTGTATGAACTTCAAAGCAACACTAAATTCTGCATGTCAATAATAATTCATTTATGGATTTTGTTCTGGGAAATTATTAATTGCGCTGAAATTATTAACTGTGCTGAACTGATGCTCTAGAGGTGGGATATTATTTGGAAACTACCTCTAATTATGTACTACAGGTTAAATAGTGAAGTAAATCCAGTTTATGGTTGATTTTGGAAACATTACTATCATTACATTGTCCCTGAAAAAAGCACAGGAATAACAAAAGGAATGTCTTAAACACCAAAAAAAAAAAACCCAACCGAAAAAAAAAAAAACCAAACCACAAAGGTAGTTTTCTACAAGCAAGTCTCTTAAAAAAACCCCAAAAACAATCAAGAATGTGATTTCTTATGAAAAGACCTTGCTATAAGAAGGCTAATGATATCCTGGGGGTATTATAAGTATTGCCAGCAGGTCAAGGGAGATGATCTTTCTGCTTTCCTCAGCACTGGTGAGGCTGCATCTTGAGTGCTGTTTCCCGTTCTGAATAGTGCATTGCAGGAGGGATGTGATCATACTGCAGAGAGCCAGAGAAGGGATGTGAAAATGATGAGGGGAGAAGAGAACGCTCAAGGGGAGTATCATCAATGAGTTCATGAAGGAAGGGTACACAGAAGAGGTGTCAGGGCTCCTTCCAGTGGTGCCCAGTGACAGGACCAGAGGCAGAACCAGAGAAGATTCCTTGTGAATGTAAGGAACAACTCTTTTTACTGTGAGAACGACTGAGCACTGGCACAGGTTGTCCAGAGAAGTAGCAGAATTTCCATCCTTGGAGATCGTCAAAAGCCATCTGGACGTGGTCCCAAGGAACCAGGTCTAGATGACCTGGCTTGAGCACAGAGGCTGGACCATAGGACTTCCAGCACTGCCTTCCAACATCAACTATTCTATGTATGAAATACATTAGGATTTGAAAAATATCTCCAAAAGAAAATAAAGCCATTTCTGAAGTTTATATGGAATCATATGCTGTTATGTATTCAGAAATAAGATTTTTCTCACCTAGAACTGCCATAGCCATATGCTTCTTCTCTTGACAGCAAATTATTTACTTCATCATTCCAAAATCAATCATACCAAAGGAATGAACGAAACATTAAATTGACTTATTGTAACTAAACACATTTTCTGGTTCCTAATATTATTTTTTTTCTAATTGGAATGTTGAGGGGTTTTTTTGTTATTTCTCAGAAAGGATGCAGCACAAAGTTACAAACATGGGCAATCGGTCTTGAAGAATTATATCTATAAAGAAAATAATTAGCATAGGTTTTAAAGAAAGAAAAATAAACTGTTTTCCAACTGGGCAGTAATACACGACTTGTGAGAAGAAATGTCAGTAACGACTTCATTTTTAATTGGTAGGGAAGTGAATATATTTATATGTGATGAATATAAGTTCTATTTAAAGATGACAGGCAGAAAGGATGCTTACCTCCCTATGCAGAGGAACAAATAGGTTCACTAGTATGCAGTATTTCCTATGGAGTAAGCACTCTGGCTGTTGAGCTCTGCTGCAAGCTGCTGTCTAGGGAAATGATTTCCAACCTGAAACTACTGATGATCCATGTGGTCATGATAAGTGGTCACAGACATACAGGGAACAGTACAAGCCAGCAAAAACAAATATGTGGCATTTAAAAATCTAATGTTAGACTGTGCAAAAAAAACAAGGGGAAAAAGGACACAAGAAAATTAGAGGGCTGAGAGAAGTCAGTTAAAGTCTGTAGGAAAGAGTTTGCAGTAATGCCAGGAAAGCAACAGAGTCTAAGGTCTGCAAAATTATTACAAGCTCCCCTTATGACAAGAGGATCTACATATAAACTAAATTCACAATATGAATATGACAAAGGATGAGACACTTTAAGAATTTCTTAAGACACTTAAAGAATTTTCTTAAAGAATGGAGAACTGCTTGGGACTGAAAACTACCTTGTTCTTAACTTGGAGAAGAAAACTAGATTTTAACAGCCTAGAAAGATTTCAAACTAGAAATGTTAGTGTCTAAATTTTTTATACTTATATTGATTTTTTAACAGAAACAAAAATTCCAGAATTGTAGAATTTTGCCCATTATGGCTATTCTTCCTTTCAACAACCAAAATTAGAAAATAGCACTGGATGAAGATGAGAGCCTTTTACTTCAGGCCAGTGAAAGAGAGCCACAGACATTGCATAAAAATAGATTAAGCGTATAGATTTTCTCTTTGTAAATGAAAACATTGTCTAATAACAGTGCTACGAAGATTGAAAGATACAGACAGCTGACTCTCATCCCTGATGGGGCACATTCCTTTCCTCAGCTCCCACATCTCCAAGGGAAGTGTGCCTGATGCAGAATGAAACACCACTCTGAGAGCCTTTGTGTGTCTTCCTGGAAGTATCCTTTCCAAAGTCCAGGATCTCAAAGTCATTGGAAAGGCATGTGGGAGGGGACCACAGCTGCTGTGTCCTCCTCATTCCTTTACCTTTGAGATGGAGGTGAAAACCAGCCATATTACATGCCCGAAGGTATGCAAAGGGAATAAAAGGCTATCGTGTAACCTCCACACCTCCTTTTATATCTGCAATAACGACCAGGTACAATTTGCTCACAAACAGTGAAATTATCATTGCTTTCAAACTTCAACAGTGATTTCAAGGAAGATTGTGCAATAAATGCCTTCCTTAATCTCTGGAATGATTCTGGACAGCAGTCAAAATGCTTCTGAAGATCATGATGAAATCCATGTCAAATCAAGAGTTCTGCTGCCATTAAACCAAACTTAATGTCTCATATATTGTAAATTAGCTCAGTTAACATCTGTTAAGAACAATGATTTTTTTCAGGCTCCTCTCTGATACTTTATAAAAGGATATTTTGCGAGGGAAATGTCAGTAAATCTCTTTCTAAACATGTTTCCTTAGCGAGAGTTTTTATAGCTTTTACTGGAATGCTTTCCAGGGATGCTTGTCCTTTGACAAATTTCCAATATTCAAGTAAAGTTAAGTCAAATTAGTCATTCTTTCTTTTGGGGGCTTAAGGAGAGACAGAAATTTTTTTGCTCATGCCTAACATGTTCACAATTCTGTCTTTTTTTTTAAATCAGATTTGAATTCCTTGGTTCAACAGTCATTTTTAGTGGGGAGAAAAGAGAATGATGCTTTTTAAATCACAGTGATTGGGTCTTGCTAAAAAGATGCTATTAGACTTATCGAAGGTGGTTGCCACAGCAGTACTGTGATAACACAAGAGTTCCTTTGGAATTATTTTTCTGAGTTAAACATAAGCATTTTATTGCATATTTGGCCTCATGATTATATCTAGGTGGATATTCCCATGTTTAAAAACTTGATGTGCTTGAGAAATTCAATTCTTTGGCCTTTTGGTCTACATTGGGCCCTGAGTGAAATCCTAGTACCACAGAAAATGTGGGAATGCTGCCAATGCCTTTGATGAAGCCAGAATTAATGAGGGACTATGTCATAATTTTATATTTACTATACAACTTTCCTGACTATCTAGACCCAACCATGACTTGAATGCTGTAATATATTTTAAATTGCGATTGTGAAACACATACGATTTCTTCTGTATATTTGTAAGCACAACAAAAAACCCTCAAAAATTTAAATAGAAGAAAAAAGCAACCTAAGTTTGTTTGTAATACTGAGATGTTTGATAATATAGTTCTTATGCTTCTTGAAAGTTATATTTGCAATGTCATCATTTTGGCTTTCAGCACTAAGTTATTTACAAACATGACACGCTGGAATGCAAACAATTTATTTCTCTATTTTTATGTCATCATGGCTGAGTACTTGGGATCATGTATCCTAATGGTTCAGTAACTATTTCTTCTTAATACAGCATAATGTATAAGAGGACACACAAATGACAGCTGTGTCAAACGTGGCACAAATCTAGCTGACCTGTCTACAGATTGAATTTAATGGTTTGGGTTTTTTTCATTCATGAGATGAAGATTCATTGAGGAGAGTTCTGAGAAAGAAATAAAATTATTATGTTACTTGAGAAAAATACTGCAAGCATGTATTTTTATCAGAACATTTAGGGGCACATATAGGTGTGTCCTTGGGTATCTCTTGCATCCAGAACCTTGAAAATACCCCTGATAATTTTTTTTAAGTATTTGGTATTCACTCTTGACCCCAAAGACACTCTCTGTGTGTGGGACTTCCAGTAATCCCACAAATCAATAATCTCTGCAACTTCTAGACCACTCTTTCCCAAAATCTTTTCAGCCGAAGACTCTTTTCAAAAAATTAGTGGTATTCCACAGAGTGTTCATTCAGCATCCCATTCCTGTCACCACCTCTCCTTTTCCGTCAGCTGTACTGCTGGTGCTAAGACAACTCTCACCCAGCCAGGGTCACCAGGCAGGCAGGCAGGCAGGATCCTGCATCAGCATGACAGACAGGTCTGCCCTGGCTCCCCAGCACACCTGTCCCAGGAGCACAATGCAACAACACCCAGGCTGCTTCTCCAGGCCAAAATAGCTTCACCAGGTACACTCCATACCTCACCATTTGGAAAGTGGTGTTTTCATAGAATCACAGAATCATGGGATGGTTTGGATTGGAAGCGACCTTTAAAAGTCATCTCATCTAATCCTCCTGCAATGAGCAGGGGCATCTTCAACTAAACTTAAGTGAGGCATAATAATTTTTGGTTCCTGTTGTTAGCACAGACATTATCTTGAATAATTATAGAAATGGACATTAAAATAACCAGCCTCTCAAAATCTCATGGAAGATTTCCACTTCCTATACAGTTTTCCATTAAGTTGACATGGAATTGCGAAAATTGATAATTTAAAGATTTTTGAATTAGTAGTTGTCATGCATCATAATTCTGAATGTAACATTTGAATCATCACAAGCATGAACTGAAAACATGAGAAAATCCTACTCTAAAACTTGATCATACCCAAACAAACAAATAAAACCACTGAAGATTAATAGCTTTGTTGTTGAAGTCTGTTGAAATCAAACTCCTTTAAGGCTTAAATTCTAACAATTCATAAAAACGTAAATCAAGGAGTAACAAATTAAGTTATAGAACACTTTGTAATAAGAAAGAACTAGATAAATTAAAAGGAAAATGAGAGACCTGGCAATATTTCTCTTCCGTTTCTCTGAGTCCTTTTTATTCCCAGCTTCACTGCTCACAAATATTTGATATCTACCTGACATCTTCACTTATTAACTCTACTTATTTTCTACAATTTTTTTTTCATCTTTCTCAAGTTAGCCAATCTCTAACCTCTCATAATATTTTCTTTCAATCTCCTCCAGCACAGCTATCTTGGAGATAACCCACATACAGACCTTCACCATTGGTTAATGGAGTCACCAGCACTGCTCCTGAAGAGGAAAAGGGGCTTTCAGCACTCTTTTACTGCTGTTGCCTCCACTCCCAGTAAAGACAAAAGTAAGAGGACTACGCCTGTGTCTATACACCACAAAACAAATCTTTGACTGGTGAACACTTACATCTTTTCTGCTGGTTCTACTACAGTCCCTTTTCCACTTGTGGCAAAGGAGCTGGAAAATAATGCAGTCATAGTGACAACAGATTACATTCTTCATGCAGCTCATTTAGTGCCTTCAGATATCTCCAAAGATTTCTTCTCAGAAATCCTGCTGTTTCCAGATGGAAAAATTAACTTTATTAAACATGAATCAAACAGGTTTCACTGTTTCATTGAAAAAACTTCAGTGGCCAACCAAGAATAACACGAGGATTTCAGAAAGTGTTCATAAAGAATTTTCTGTAAAAATGGTACTTAGACAGATGATGAATAGTTTTTTTACGTCTGCAACTGCTACCAGCCTTGGTTTACATGTTGATGGCCTGCTTCATGTATTTTTCCTATTCTTTTATTTAACATACCAGCTTTTAACCTTTCTGACCTTCACCAGCCCAATGAAACTATATGCTTAAAGAATATATTTAATTTGTTTTAAAGTTTAAACACATTACACTTAATACAATTTGACATTTATTCTAGAACATTTATATTTTAAATTCCACTTAAAATGTACTTGGCATGCTATGACTAATCTCAGAGAATTGGCTGGTGTAGATTGCTTTGGGCAATAACAGCTTTAGTTGCTACTGCTAAATTTATCTTCAATTGTGAATCAAAACCTTTAGGAAAGCAGCTTATTCCTTTGTAGTGATACAAAATAGAAACTAAGTTGAAATAGATCTCAACAGCTAACACTAAACACCATCTTGCCAGAATGCAGTTGAAAAAATATTTTTAGCTAAAAAAAAGTGGATCAAATTCTTACAAGCAATGACACAAACACAAAAAATTGATACGAAATTTCTCCTAACAGTGAGTCCCCATATGAATAGAGATAGTTCATGAACTTCACTAAAAAGAAATACTCTTTGGATAGGTAAAACAGCAGTGATATTTTCAGACTCTTGCAAACCAGGAAATAGTTAAGTGTGTAACTTTGCACATCCTGAAAATCTACTAAAAATTTTGTCCATGAAATTAATTAATCATGCCTATGAAATCAATTAAGTAATCTGTGTTATTTCTGTCTGACCTGGAACATTGGTTAATGTATTTCTCAAAAGTAGTGACCAGGTCTTTGCCAAGATTATCATCTTACTTTGTTTACATATATAATGCTTCCAAAACATGTAAACTGCTTATTGTTGAACAAATCCTGCTTTATTTTACTGTAGTAATTAACTGTACATGAATATATATATTTAATTTACTACTTAAATCTTCCTTCCTTCCTTCCTTCCTTCCTTCCTTCCTTCCTTCCTTCCTTCCATCTTTTTTCTTCTTATTTCCTTAAAAACAGTGTAATAATGCAAATACTCACATTTACATCTTGTTGATCTTATTTATGGCAGTAGTTATTTGTCAGATTTCTCTCCTTTTTTTGCTAGGTTTTTTAATCTCTGTTATTTCTTGTCTAGGGAACACAGCAACTGCTACTACTCTGACAAATCTTCCAGCATTAAGCAAGAATAAATGTCAGAGACTCATAATTTTTGGGTTTTTTTCCTGGCTTTGATGATCAACAAAACAGTAATATTAGCATTTAAACATGTCCATGACTACGTAAATTGATGTCTCACTGATATGTATTGGACAGTAACGCCTCTTCTGCCTGCTGTTTTCAAAATTGCAAACTCATGCAAAGACCAAAACACCTTTACATTAATTTCCAGGTGTTATTCAATCCTAACTTATGCTTACTTATAAATGGAAGACAAAAATTGGAACAATCACAGGACACATTATCAGCATCTGTAAAGCACCTCAGGTTGTTACTGATTCCTCTGTACAACAACCCAAAAACTCATTTAAGTCATTCTTTGTAAGCCGGAGGGCAAATTTTCATGGGAACTGCACAGCTTCCTTTATAACTAAGAAAACTGCCCTTGCAGTTTTCAGATGATGTATCTCCATGCTTTCAGATGATGAATCTCCATGCTTGATCCTGTCAAGAAAAATCAGGTGTTTAAAATCCAATAAATGATAACAAATGATAGTGAAAATAACTAAGTGTGCTCCTAAAAAAAATCTGCAGTCATACAGACAGAATTGCAGCTTCAAATTAAAAAAAAAAATTTAAATGTATGTCTGTATAATGCATCATCAGTGCAATGTAGACATGATTAAGCTGGTTTCAAATAAATTTAGGAATTCTTTAGCACAGACCTTTGGCTTTCTCAGTCAAAATTATTGTACTGAGAAAACAGATAAATTAGCTCTGGCTTGCTGTGTGCTATCATGACTAGGCTGCATCCAATACCCAGGTACCTCACCATCCCATAAGACTTCAGTGCCTGTATGTGAACATGGAGACAATGCTCATTTTTCAATAACCTGTTTCCTTCATGTTTTGTTGATAGCACCTGAAATGGACCACCAGGGAAGGACCTTCCTTTGTATGGAAGATGTCTTTCACAGATCATGTCAAGTGTGCATGGAAAGCAAAACTATTTAAATGTACTCTGCTGTAATCTGTCACTAGAGTAAAATGGATACATAGATTATAGTTTTATTTGCCTGAAGTACAGCAGACTGGTGCATCAGGTCTGAAAGTGCACTTCAATGAAGACTAGCTAACTGAAAATGCATTGCTTGCTTCTAATATTTCATTTTATTAAAACAAAGAAATCTTCAGAAAGTTGTCAGGAAGTTAGTAATCTGCTTTTACCTTAAATCTGGGTAAAGTCAGGCAAAGGTAGGTCTTATCTTTCATTCTTCCATCTCTTGATCTCTAGCCAGCAGAAGGACACACTGGGCCTGGGTCATTTTAATTATGCCACCAAAAAAGCAGTTCTGCAATTGGAGATGGTGAAGTACAATGGCAGTGTGGTCACACTGGCTTCTCTGTCCCCTTTAGCAGAATACTTGAGTAGTTGACTATGCTGCTTTGTAGCTTTCTTGTACTATAAACTGGTTTAAAGTACTTATATCAGGTACCAGGACATGCATCACAACTTGTGTATTTGTAGTTCCCCCTCCCATACCCATTAAACCCTGTTATCACGAGCTCTGTCCCACATCTTTGGGCAGACAGCTGGGCCAGAAACAGTATTACAACTCTCATTTTAAATCATGTGTGTTGGCTGGACCAACCAGTATGTTGTCAGCGATATACTAGCAGGATATCAAACAGGCAGAAACTATCCCTTCCTTCTACCATTTCCACCATTGCCTCATTAGCCCAGCCCGTCTCCTACACCTAGCTCCCTGCTGTTTGTCACAAGACTTGAACTTCGTTATCTTTTGGAGACCCTCACCTACCAGTCAGATTTGCCTGCAGCTGACCAACAGGTAGAAAACTATCATGAAGAGAATAGCAGAGGATTGGGCATGCAGGCAGACCGTGATCACACAGAATCTTTTCAGGAGGAAAGCAGGCCAGGACTTTGCCAGCAAATTGCTGGCAAAGGTGGAAGTAAGCTATAGGACATATATGTCTGTACTCAAGAAGGCTGAACTGAAAGATACAGCCCAACATACCTACTTCCTTGTTAGCTTAGAGATTTTATTATGAGGTAATGAATATACAGTGATTGTTGCAGGTGTAACAAGTATTAAAGGATAAATCACAATTCAGCATATAACTATATTACAATCTGCTCAGAACAATACACAGTAACATAATACTTGAGGAAAATAACTGGTATTTAGTTTGACTGTGTGGGTAGGAGTTTCAATAGAGGGAAGAAGCCTTTTGAATGTGCACACAGTAGATCTTCCCGCATGAGGAGACCTAGACATAGTACTGAAGTGTTAGTAATTACAAGATTACCAGACAGATCCCATGAAAATAAACAAATTGAGATAAGTGTTGGCGTTATAGATGATGAATGTATTACAGGTATAAAATTCTGGTGTTCAGACCAGTAGTGTTTTCAAGTTTTTCCTCTGCAACAACAATTAGGAAATGTAGCCTGGCACAATGCTAGAGCTGACCTTACGCAGCAACATTTGAGTGCTGACTTAGACAAGTGGCTGGGAGAGCAGCTCCCTTTATGGAAAACACTGTCAAAAGCTTTTGGTTGTTGTGAAATCATAGAGTATGTGGGATTGTTGCAGGGTTATGTGTATGCCAAAGAGGCAGACTGAAAGGGCTGTTTAAATGAGGACTGAGAGAAGACCATGTGTTTCCAAGAGCAGAAGACACACTAGGGGACCACAAGCAAAGTCACCCTGTTTGTCTCAAGAACGTGCTCTTCTAAATGCTATAAGAAAATGCTCTTCTAAATGTCTATAAGCTTTAGGAATTAGGTGAAAATTATCAGCTTTCATTGTTTAATAAAAAGGTAGCTAGTGCTTACAATCAAGGAGATAGTATTGCAGCACAATTAGAGATTGCTACTGTAACTTGTTTGGATGCCCCCAGCGGTGAACGAATGTGCAGTGGTCTTCTTGCCACAACCCCTGGCTGTTGGAACCCCGAATTCAGGGTTCCAACACCTGGGCACACGTCATAGAATTACAGAACACAATGGTTTGGGTTGGAAGTGTGTTCCCCTGGACCTGATCCAACAGGTCCATGCCCTTCCTGTGGTGGGGACTCCAGAGCTGAATATAGAAGCCAGAGGGGAAGATCACCTTCCTCAGCCTGCTGGCCTCATGTTCTTTGATGCAGCTCAGTATGCAACTGTCTTTCTTGGCTGCAAATGCACATTGCCAGATCATGTCCCGCTTTTCATACACCAGTACCGCAAAGTCCTTCTTCACGGGGCTGTTCTCAATCCATTCACTCCCAGAGAAGTCTGGGAAGACCCTGCGTGTGCACTTGCACTGCCTGTCTATGATGAAATCTAGGGTGCTGTACCTTTGCTGTCTGGCCTTTGGCCTCAATTTTTATTTTCTATGATTTTTGGCACACGCGTCAGACACCTCCTGTGGAGCGGCTGCTGCTGGAGGGATGCGGACGTGAGGGAGTGCGGGGAGAGGAGCCCGGCCTGGGAGCCTGGCGGGGCCCAGGGGGAAGGATTCCTGCGAGGAGCCCGTCGGTGCTGGGGTGCCGGGGTGCGAGAGGCCGCGCGAGGCCGGGCGGCCATTTCACCGCCGCCTCCATCCCGCCCGCCGTTGCCGGGGTGACCGGGGCAGCGGCGCCCCCGCCCCCGGCCCCGCCCCGCGGCCAATCGAGGGGCGGCGGCGGCCGAGCGAGGTTCCCTTTGTTCAGCCATTTCGGGGGCCGGAGCGGCGCCGCGCGGAGCTGCAGAGGGAGAGGTCGGGCCGCTCCCTCGCCACTCCCCTGCCGCCGGGCTCTGGGATGGTGTGGGTACGTGTCCGCGTTGCAAGGGGCGGGCTGGGACGTCCCATCCCCGGTAGTCGCCGCCGGGTCCCCCGGCCGATGCCAGGGGCCTCCGCGTCGCTGTTGGGCGGGGAGCTGTGGGGTCCCGGCCGTGGGCTGTCTCTTCCGCTCCTACCGGGGATGGATGGGTGGGTGAAAGGATGGGTGGGTGGAAGGATGGATGGATGAACGGACGGACGGATGGATGGATGGACGGATGGACGGATGGAGAGAGACAGACGGGGCAGACAGCGGCTGGAACCTGAGGGCCCACGGCCTGAGGCCCGGGCGGACCCCCGAGATACCCCCGCACCGTTTCCCCCGGCTCCTCCCGGTGTCACGGCTGGCCCCGTCTTCTCAGCGTTGTAGCGAGCCGGAAAGTGAAAGTCGCTTCAGGATAGAGGAACGTGGCCATATTTCCTACCCTGGTTTCTGGCGTGCGTGGGGTCCCCGCTGTACAGATTTGGCTAGGTGGGGTTTTAAATTTTTGTTCCCGAAATATTGGAGAGGCGAGAAATCTCGTATTTGTCTAGTACTTTCATTTGCATAGGAAGGTTGTTAATTTAGCTACTGGGTGGAAGTTGACAGTGGAGCTTGTGAACCGCTTGTGGGATGACTGTACAAAGGACAGGAACGCATTCTGGGTTGGTACAAATGGCTTGATTAGTCCGCGAGATATTTATCTCCTTGCTGTGAAGGTAATAATTTGTCTCACTTGACTTTCTGCTCAAGACCTGAGAAATCCTCCTACCGTGAGGATTGTTCTGCGATGTATTCAGGCCACCACAGCTTCTTAACCTGTTTGCTTGTCCTCTTGCATAGTTAAGTAGTCCTTAATGTGGCATTCGAATACATCATAGGTGTGGTTAAATCCTTATAACACACATTGAACAAAAAGTTGACTTGTGTTCTTTCTGTAAATGAGTAATTGAACAGAAAAAATAGTCATATTCCCGAACTCCTCAAAGGAGCCTTTCATAGAATTGGAAACTGAGCCCATAAGTCTTCATTCTACATCTGCTGTGTGAAGTGTAGTTATTTTTGAGTGATATGTGGGAGGATGGAGGAAAGGTGCTTACAATTGGGAAGGATAGTTTCTGTATGATTGAAATTACTTTAGAATGCATTTTTCAAGGTTTAGCTAGCTTATACTCAAAGCAGGATAAGACGAAAGAATAGTTACGGTGCTGCAAAAACAGGATTACAAAAGCAGTCTATTGACTGTGTTAAAGGAGGGGGGCTCTGGTTAGAATGAATATTGACTAAGGACCATGATTACTGTTGGATACAGGCAATGACATGTTTCATTGACTAATACAGGTGCAAGCACAGCTGCTACATTGAGCTATGCCTTGTGACAGGGAGGTTAAAACAACATAATATGGCTTTATGAATGTAGGCTTTTACTGGATTATCTGACACACTTTTCTGTTCTATTTATTTAGAATCCAGTTTAGGAGTCCTTGTATGTGGGTACTCAATAAAGCAGGTATGTGTGCTTAATTTTTAGCTCCAGGGATGGAGCTACCTTTTAGTCAGGTGATAGGTATGCACGGAACTGTTCAGCAGAGTGGCAGAGCTGTGGTAGAGTATATCCTGTTCATACTTCAGACACACCAAGATGCAATGGCTACAAAGGAGAGTGGCAGAAGGCCAAGTACAATCCTCCTTCATCCAAGCTGATATTCAGAATCTTTCCAGTTCAAGATTGGGGCTGAAATAAAGACTGACATTTTATCTTTGAAATGTCTTAATAATAAAGATCCTCTTTCATAGACCCAGTGTTGTTGTCAGTGTCATAAAACAAATTATACAGCAGGTTTGTGAACTTGGTTTGCACTGATCAATGCATTATTATCAAGTTGTGCCAGTAACATGAAACAGGGAGGATTTTTTTTTTTTTGCTTTGTTTTTGAAAGGGTAGGACTGCTTTTCCAATACTTTCATGCCTTAAGTATGTTGTAGTTGTGATCAGTTTCGATCACAGAAATTAATTTTACCCATTAATTTGGTTCCAAATTCTACAAGCATTTAAGTACATATAACAGCAGTATGTTTCAATTACCAAATCCATTGCTTTCCACTGTTTTATATATTGATTTGGATAGTTTAGGTAGCTTTTCTACATATATTGATAGATTTCAAATATATACTATACAATATTTTTATTGCATGTATTGTACATATAAAAATAGTATATTCATATACAAATATATTCATATACAGAAAGATACTAGTATAGCTGTATTATACAATTCATACTGAAATTATTTTAAATCTCTCATTGAAAGAGATACAGTTGTGTAGATCCACTGTTTGGCTTATATATGTGACCTATCATGTACGTGACAAAACACTGTACATATTTATGCATGTGTACATGGATGCCTTTGAATATGGCATTTTTAATAACATTATGAAATAAACCTCCAAATGTCACTTTTAGCCTTTAGGAGGTTTTCTTTTCCAAACCAGGATCCAGAGTGAAATTTAAACAATTTTAAAACAATTGTTTGTTAATTTCCTGTGTACTGAATGCATTTGAAATTTTGAGTTTGTGTATATGTCTGTGTCTATTGTATATGTCTATGTGAGTCAAATCTCAAGGCATAAAATCAAATAAAACTTGTGTTTAAAGAAAATTTTTGAGTTTTAAACTTTGACTACAGAACAGAAAATTACCTTAAATTATTCTCCTATTAAGTAATTTAATTTTGTAGAGCATTTTCTACAAGCCGTTGTGAGATACCCTTAAATGCTGAAAATGCGCTGCTTATGGTGAGCCTGCCACTAAGTGCATTAGTTTAAATATTAGGTTAGTGCTCTATATGAAAGCAGGAAAGGCATGACAAAATGTTTTTGGCAGAGAATAGAAAATAGATAGTAGGTGGTACAAAGATGCAAGAAAACTTAATGTCTTAGAATTCAAAAAGAACACGCAGAAATGATGGTGAGACAGTACAGACCAGAAGTTCCCAAACTTACTTAGTAGGTATATGTTCATCATCAGTCACTTCTGGCATCCAGGGTCACATGCCTTTCCAACCATGCCAAACCAGAGCCTCATCTATGGCTCTTCTCCCACCTTCCCTACTGCGTGTTCCTATCATTCAAGCTGGGATTGCAGTCCAGTGCTCACATTTAAGCTTCCCTATCCATTCGTGCACCCATAAAAGTTTATTCTTCATTTCAGACTTCATTCACATCCTTTCTCCTCCACATACCCAGATCATCAACCTTCACTTCCAGCAAAAACAAAGTGGAACCTTGGCTTCCCCTGCATGCATGCACCTCTTTAATCCTGTTCTTCCTACTTCACCATGTCTTGGTCCTCTTCCTCTTCTATCCTGAACCAGAAGTGCAGGTCTGCATGGGGACAGCAGAGCTATTCATTATGTTGAATGTGGGTGGTGGCTGCAGTAGTTCCTAACTATTCCCATGGATTTTATGGAGGCCAGGGGACCATTGCTGTGCTGTTGTGTAGGAACAGTGAGACCTGGAAGCTGTGGCTCAGTTAAGTTTTGAATGTAGCATGGAAGCAGGCATAAGTGGCATCTGCACTACACTTTGACCGCCTCTTTTACAGACGAGGAAGAAAAGTCAGCAGCAGACAAGTGTGGGAAGGCAAGAGTAATTTTCATCAGAGACTAAAAAGCACACATCTGCTTCTTCTACCAGATAAGCTAAATCAGTGCAAAAATCCAAACAGATATTTCAGTCTGTTTTATGTCAGTTTTGCTTGAGTCAATTCATCAGGAAAAAAAAGCCAACCTTAAATTAAAAGAAATTATTCTTTCTTGTGCAGGCAAGCCCCGAGCCATGTCTCTGGAAATCAGGACTGCAGTCCATTAAGTGTAGTGTAAATAGATGAATTTGGCATAAGAGGTGGAAGCTTCAGTTGTTGAATCTGGCCCATGAAAAGTAGTTAAAACCAAGAAAGATGAGCTTTGAATGGGAGCTTTTGAACGGGAGCTTTTGAACGAATGGGAATCACATTAACAAGAATGCAAGACTCGTAGTTGTGTTCTTTGCTTGTATGTGAGAAAACAGTCATCACTAGTCTGAAAACATTGGCGTCTGAAGCAGAGATCCTTTTGGAGCCCCTTGGAAAAGGAATACACATAGGCCAACTGATGACGGGAAATGGTTGGTTTAAAAAAACGTAATGTTGTTTCATTATTCTCTCTAACATAGAGAGCATGTATGCCCTAAGTGCTAATATATGTGTGTTTGTATATCATATGTTCAGATATCTTCCTGTCTTAAAATCTTTTAACCTTTCATAACTAAGAATTTATTTGGTCATTTGATTACATTGACAAATGACTTGAGACACCCTCCTTCCAATGTCTTCCATGTATCTGTAGAAGACTTTGTATAGTCTCCTTCTGTTTCTCCACTAAAAACTGGGTAATGCACTGAACCTCACAAATCTTTGCTTCTGGAGAATCCCCTATTCTCCCAGGAGATAACTGTTGGTTTTCTGAGCTGATGAGTACTTGTAATATATTTTACGATCTGTGATGATAGTATGTTTTTCAGTTTAGCAAGGAATCCTGTCAAGTTAAGCATGTCAAGTTAAGCATTGTCCATTCCAGTGATTCTCTTAATTTCTTGGTGATTACACAGAATCAAAATAGTAAACAAAAATTAAATACAGCACAATTGGCAGTACTCACAGCATCCCTCATTTGCATTGTACATTTCAAGGTACGCTTTGTTTTGGTTGCTACTTCCACTTGCAGTCTTTTCAGATGTGGGGTGGAAAAGATGATGCTGATAAGGGAATTCTAGGTTAATCTTGCATATAACCAGAGTTACATATATTATATATATATCTTGCATATAGTCGGAGTTCAGCTGTTGGGTGGATTTTTTTTGTTTGTTGTTTCTATTTTTATTTTTATTAATTGCTTTATGAAGTTTTAAAGATGAAGTATTTCTTATGAGAAAATTAATAGACTATATGAAGCTGCATTTTTTAGTATTTTCCCAGTTAAGAATGTGAATTTTTGTATCAGCACATGAGATTGAGAATCAGCAGACATTGAGGATACTGTCCTTGCTTTGTTTCTTTTTTTCTAGGTAACAGGGCAAATGGATCATAGTGAGGCTTTGATAATTTTAGCTCCATTGGGGTGGGATTTTCTTTCTCTTTTTTTTTTTCTTTTTTTTTTTTTAAGGTTAAATGAGATAGCAGAGGCTGCCTTTTGGTGATCTCATTGTAGGTCTTGCTTTGGGTAATAATGCAGATTTAATGGAACACAAGGACAATTTCTTTACCACAATTATTTCTTGGAGCTTAGGAGGAAGAGTATACCCATGGAAACAAATAACTATCCTCAATTGTGTGAGGGCATACAAGTTGGACTTAAACTGTGGTGGAAATTTAAAATGTTGGACTGTGAATTATTCATAATCTGACTTGCTAGTTTCACAAATAAAATGTGATACTTTTATATATTTGGTTCTTATGTAAAATTCTACAGGTGGAAAGGGCAATATTAGAGAATAATATTTATATTTTTCTTCACATTTTCTTCTTGCTCTTGTTTTATCAGAGATAATAGCAGAAATCATAAGTGTTAGAATTAAGTGTGATAAAGTGATAAATAAGAAGGTGAGACATTAAAAATTAATTTGAGAATTTGATACCTATGATAAAATGTTACATGTCAAAAGGAATTCTAGAAGAGATGCTGTAGTACATGGTTTTGAGCTCTGCAGCATCCCTTCTAGTGTCTTCTGTGGAGCTTACGAAGAGGTACCTCAATTTCAGAGTGGTTAGATACAGTGTAATATTTTCATTGCAATTTAATCCTTGGGTCCTCCAGAAAGTGATCTCAATGTAAGATAATAAAATTCATTACTCCATTGCAACAGTACTGTGTAGATTAATTACTTCAGCCCTATTATAGGTAGGTCTGAAAGAAGGCAAACAAATTTTTACTTGAGTGAAGTTCAGCTTCAGAAGTTTACATTTTCAGTAAGTGTTAATTAGAGAGAACTATTTATTATACAAATGTCCTTTTAAGATTATGCTAATTTAGTTATAAATGTGTTTGAAACTGACCTCTGATTTCCTCAGTTAGACTTTTAAGTCCAGTTTTGAAATCCTGAAAAAATATTAAAAATCAATATTGGTCTTAACCATGCTGAACAGCTTTAACACTCTTGGTGTTAAACCATTAGGCAAGGCCAAGTTTTTAAAAGTGTTTTGATTTGTATATAAAACACCTTGTATATAAGACATTCAGTAATTTGTCAAACAGTCAGTTTTGTTATTGAAGATAATTTGAAAGAAGTTAGAAAAACCTGGCTGCCATATCATGCAGAATTTTTTTTTTGCAATTTAATATATCATTTTATACTTAATTTTTAGTTATGGTAGTGCCCAGAAGCTCTACATATAAGGCTCTAATGTGTCAGGCATGTAAAAATCCAGCCTTTTCTGCATACAGTTTACAACTGAATTACAAAAGAGAATATAAATGTTTTCCAGTAGGCAAATACAGGGAGAATGAGAAGTATGAGAGAGACTTAAGACCTCTGTGAACATTTCACCTAAGGAGAATTTCTACATAAAATGCGAGAAAGGGCAGAAAGTATCTTGGAATGCCTTTTGTATTACACATTTTAAAGGGCATCATATGAGAAAGCATGGTGCAGGTCAATAAATTGATCCTCAAGGTGAAGATCATAAAATCACTAGGAAAAAAAGCCCAAATTCTGCATTATGGTAATGTATAAGATCTGTTATATGGGGGAGAGATGTTAATATATTCTCTTCGCTATAGACAGTTTAGCCTGTGACTGTAGTTTCAACTCTTCATAGCTTTATGTTTCATGCAGTGGTTGCATTACTTTTTTAAAGACAAAGATGATATGTAGAATGCCAGCAAGTTTATTTAATGGAGTTGGTGAAGTGATTTGCAACCTGTTTTTATTAAAAATGTATTTAAGTGGCCTTCAATTTATTAAATGACCTGTGCGTTTAAGGCAGACTGAATTATTTTAAATTAGAATTTCTCCACTAAATCAATTTCTTTTATCTTTGGGCAAGGGAAAAAGAAAACCAAACCTTTAAAAACCTTGAATTTTTTGTTTTGTATTGCTTGTTTTGTTAGTAGCATATTAAGGGAATTAATTTACATATGTATCATTTAGATTAAGGAACTGATCACAGCAACTAGTCTCTGATTCAAATACATTCTGATATCCTTCACAAACTGACATATAAGTACTTAGATGACTAAAATATTGAAAACATAAGATTCAACTAAGAATTACAATTAAATTCTTCATCTAATTGCATTTTTATATGTTCAGATTCTTTAAGTCTATCTCGCTTTTCTAACCCGAATGCATAATGTACTTTTAATTTAATTTTTGGTTCCTAATGTGTCTTCTTTCATGAAATGCTGCATTTGAACCAGAAAGAGGTAAAAGAATCGCTAAGGGGACTGGTAGCAAGTTGATTAAGGCTGCATAAAACTCCTCAAGGAATTTTATGTAATCATTCATCTGTACAATAACAATCTCTATCTGTCTATTAACAGCAATGTAGCCACTTCAGCACAGGAGCTTTAGGTGAGGTGAATTGCTTGCATTCAGACTTCCTTGCAATTTCCTTTACACTGGTTCGATATTGCTCCAAAACTGATCTCACAGCTACAGTTGTGAGAATGCTTTTTCAAAAAACAAGGCTAGAAGTGAGAGAATACAGTAAGAATTGAACTGTTATACTTTTGTTTTTAAATTGCTTCCTGTAATTGTGTCTTTTTTTAACTAGACTGTCTAAGTCCACCTGTCTACCTGTAATTATTCAGTGATCTCTTAACACCCATTGCTGGAAAGGGCCATGAAGATCTGTGTGGAACTCTTTAGGTTTTCTTCTGTGATGTCTGTTGGCTTCAAACTATAGCAACTTGAATATCTTGTTTAATTGGAAGTCTGAGACCTCTCTAAAACCTCATCTTCAGATGTCATATCCAAGAGCATTTAGAATATGACTGAATATGCTTAAACTGAAAAAGTTGAAACATTCTTCCACTGGCTATTTCTACTAGATATTCAGTGTGCATCTATTAATTGAAATAGTCTTCACTCCTAAGATTATGCTGCTTTCCTTGCCACAATATCCAGTCAGTTTTATTTCTTTGGTCAGATGAAAACTGGAAATTTTCTTTAGGAATTTTTAATACTGTTTTAATTTGTATTAATAATCTGTCTTTAATAAGACAGATATTTCTCTATTCTTTTGTAGTTGTCTCACAAAATTTCTGTCAAGTTAATCTTGAAGCACTTGGGTCATACTGTTTGTTGTATTAAACAATAAGAAATTCCACTCATATAATTACTTACCATCTGAAAATACTGATATTCAGAGAAAGCAAAAACATTGGTTTTGATGTGTCTGCAAATTCCACTGTGTATATAGATGCAGGAGCAGTTTGGGGGGTGGCAGTACTTCTGCCTGTATCCATCACTGTTTTTTACTCCTATGTTCATTTGAGGCTTGAGAAACAAGGAATGTACAGTCATTCTTTAGCATTCTCATTAAGATCAATAAGTCCTATTTGCTTATTTATCTTAAGAGTTTTGCTTCTTTGATTAGGGGGGTTGGGGTGTCATCATTTTATTTATGTGTATGATGGAGCAGTTGACTGCTCTCACTGATGAACATTTTCTCTTTTGGAGGGAGCTCCATTCCAGATTATTTCCTCACTCTTTTCCACGAGGATGTTATTTTGGAATTTATCTGACATTAGAGATCTGTACTCAGGCTCACTGGATAAGATTGAATTCCAGTTTCTTTCTGAAGGTTTGTAAATCTTCTTCCACTTGTGTACCTGCCAGCTCATGTATGACTCCACCCATTAATCCCTAGCAGGACAGATACCTGCTCACTGGAGACACACAGGGACTAATAGAAACTGAAATACTGCCATTTCCTTAAAGCAACAGCATCTTAAGAACCTTAGATAAGCCACTCACTGCAGTAAGCAAATTCATCAGCTATGCAGGGAAAAATACACTAGCATTCTATTACAATGACCAGTGATGATGGTTTAGCCAGCATTGTTGCTGTCAGTATTGCACGTATCACCAAAGCACCAGTGTTGTCACCAGTGACAGATCAGACAGTGCTAGTGTCACTGACAGTTGCATGTCTTAGTGCATGTTCTGTGTGTAAAGGTTTTAAAACACACAGTGTTCAGGAAAAGAGTGGGAGGAAAGTAGGTGAGTGTGTGGTTCTGAATTCTGTGTATCCTGGGATGCAAGGTATTTTGCCAAGAAGTAAAAATAAAACCTAATCCTGATTAATCAGGTCTTAAGGCTCCCGATATCATTTTTGCCTTGAACCCTGTACTGAATTCCTAATTATGCCTGATGGGCTTTCCAAAGGAGACTTCTCAGTTTTTTGAGACATCCTTTGTACTCATTTCTTTACAGTTGGTTTCTTTACAGTGGGAGCATACTATGAAAAGACAGTGGTCTGATTTAAACAGTGTAAAATAACTAATTTTAATAATTTAAATTGGAAGGCCAAAAGATTTAATTTTGTATATTTGGTTTTAATTTAGCTTTTCTTTTCCACAATAGATCATTTTTACCTCATTTACGCATCAAAACATACTTACAAATAAATATGCCATCCGACTTGTATTTGTTACTTCTTTCTACTAGCAAAAGGTCTTCAGCACCTTTACAAGGTCTGTTTCTTATTTAATGAGGTTCCTAATCTTTACTGTCTAATGTATTATTATTGTTTATGATTGTTAAGATAGTGTTGTACAAAAAGGAGTTTAAATTTGTGAACTGTTTCATGGGGAATATATCCGTGCTTTATATATATATATTGCTCTAAACTTGGTTGGTTTATAAGTGCCTGCATATTGACAACAGTTGGAGAACTATGATGTATTTTAGTTCATCATGGTGCAGATGTTTTCAAAGTTAGCTTAAAAACAGATCACCGTTTACTTAGATTAAGTTTTTTTAATAATTGTAAATAATTTTAAATAAACAATGCATTCTTTTCATGGCCAAGAACTTCCCCAAATTTGGCACTATCCCATGATGAGGTATAATCTCCTTTATGTTTGCTGGTTTTAGTAGCAGAGATGACTTTGTCTGCAAACGTTATTGAAAAAGAAGAGCAACAGATGTTTATCACGTGCCTGTGCCACCAGGGCTCACACAAAGGCCCTGTCTGTCTTGGCTGAGCCATTTTGAGAGGAACGGGCACCATGGAGTCTCTCACTGTATGACTTCCCTTCCAAGATTTGCAGGGGTTAGGACTACCTTCTCAAGCACGCAGTAAGTCAAAACAGGAATGTTGCATCTGTTAGTGTCTTTCACAGAATCACAGAATCACCAGGTTGGAAGAGACCTTCAAGATCACTGAGTCCACCCCATGCCCTAACACCACCTCAGCTAAGCCATGGCACTGAGTGCCAAGTCCAGTCTTTTTTTGAACACATCCAGGGATGGTGACTTTACAACCTCCCCGGGCAGACGATTCCAGAACTTTATCACTCTTTCAGTAAAAAACTTTTCCTAACATCCAACCTAAATTTCCCTTGGCACAGCTTGAGACTGTGTCCTGTTGTTCTGTCAGTTGTTGCCTGGAAAAAGAGACCAGCCCCCACCTGACTACAACCACCTTTCAGGTAGGTGTAGAGAGTGATAAGGTCNCAGGTCCCTTTCTGCCTGGCCACTGCCCAGCCACACTGTCCCCAGCCTATAGCATTGCAGGAGGTTATTGTGGCCAAAATGCAGGACTCAGCACTTGGACTTGTTAAACTTCATCTTACTGGACTCTTCCCATCTATCCAACCATTCCAGGTCTCTTTGCAGAGCCCTCCTACCTTCCAACAGATCGACACACGCTCCCAGCTTAGTGTCATCTGCAAATTTACTAACAGTGGACTCAATAACCTCATCCATGTCATCAGTAAAAATATTAAACAAAACTGGCCCCAGAACAGATCCCTGAGGAACACCACTAGTGACTGGCTGCCAACTGTTCACCAGCACTCTCTGGGCCCGGCCATCCAGCCAGTTCTTAACCCAGTGAAGAACTGGTTTATTTTTATTAATCTCTGTTAGTTGATAAGAATGAATGCTAGCATTTCAGAGACTGCATCTCTTTTTTCACAGCCTTATACCCATCCATGTATAAGGTTTTCTTCAGCCGTAACTTTGTTTTTAAGATATATCTGCTACTTTTCTCAGATGTTTTCAAAAGTCTGCATTCTGATCTATCATGAGGAACAGGTTCCAAAGCTGTGTATCCTTTTGATTTTTATCTGCGTCTTGGGGAAGCCTGAATTACCAATTAGAAAAACTGATGTTCAGCAGAAGTCCTCCAGCAGATATCAGTTGCTTTGCCTCCTACAACTCAGGGAAAGAAATCTTAGTGTATACTTTAAGTAGGGAGTAGAATAGGGTTCATATGCTCTTAACACTAATCATGCTTAAAAGAATTTTAAGCAGGCAAAAAGTGCATGCTGGATTTCAGACATGAAATTTGACGGTAGAGGTTTAAATAAAACTAGACTCTCAAGAATGATACCTTTCATCCTTTGTACACCCACTTACTCCCTTTACTGTATTAGATTTCAGCTAATTGATCTGGAATTTTCTGTTACAAATCCATGAGGTGACATTTTTCTCAAACAGCTCTCCATTCAGGTTTAGTTTGTTTTCTGACTGCCAGCATTAAAAGCCTTTTTAGTGTCCAACATGTGTGATTACAGTGGGGCAGATCATTAGCCACACGTTATTTTTCCACTTGGTATCTCTAACTGTGGAAATGAAATGATCATAGAATCATCAAGATTGGAAGGGACCTGCAAGATCATCTAGTCCAACCATCCATCCAGCACTACCACTGTCACCCCTAAACCACTAAAGTACATCACCCAGTGCCAGGTCCAGACACCTGTTGAACACCACCAGGGATGGTGACTCCACCACCTCTCTGGGCAACCTGTTAACAATGCTTGACCACCCTAATAGTGAAAATATTTTTTCTAATATCAGAATCTCCCCAGTCTCAGCTTAAGGTAATTTCCTCTTGTCCTCTCATACTGATACCTTTGAAGAAATGGTGCGTCCTTGTCTAGATTAGTTGATCAAAGGCATTTTAGATCTAGAGATCTTTGCAGTTTTGCACTGTCTACTACTTCATTCAGCTGGACTTTTCATTAATTATAAGAATGGTGTTCCATGCTGTCAAAGCAGAATTTGAAATCAAAATGCTTCTGATGATTTTCTAGTTGGTGAAAGCTTGACAGGTTTTTGTCCCTGCAGCTGAAAATGTTATGTATCTAATTTAACCCATGAACAGCAAAAGATTTGGGTTTCAGTTCTGACCTGTACATAAGCCTGTGCTATATGCTGGTGTTTCTTATCCTAACTTGAATTAAGTCTTAATTATTCTACAAAACAAGAAATATTAGTGCATGCTAAGGCTGGTCATCCATTTTATCTGCAATGGTGTGATGGTTTTGTACCTTCATATGTATGGAAACTGTATTGCTGTGCTCTTTCCTCTATGCTCGTTTGATGCATGAGAAGCAGAGGTATTCATTAAAGAGGGAATGTATTTCTGTCAGTAGAGTGAAATTACAGGCTGTTGATTTATCCTGAGTACTATTTCATCTGTTCGATGGGATTCCACAGTGCAGGCTTTTACAGACATTATCTGCAAAAAGAACTACTGCTCCTCACCTTTGAGAAAAGAAACCATGAAATCGTGGATGGTGACTGCAACCGTAATGAGCTCTCCCTTTCACACAGGCAACAGTGTAACAGATTTCGTGACCAGATATGTTATTGTAACTGTAGATATGCTCAGAAAAAGTCTATCATCAAACTGATGGTATTCCACAGACAGCAAATCACATTACAGATTTATTTGCCTTGAATATTGAAATGCCAGTGTTCCAGGAAATTTGAGTTCAGCTTCATTATGAGGTGTTGTACTGTGGGAACATTTGTACATATACACAATTTCTAGTTTCATACATAACATAAGACAAAATGAATTCTGGCTAGAACTGTCTCAGGAGGGTAGAAAGCTAACAAAATTTCTCTCCGTTTCTTCAGCTTCTTATTCTACTCCTAGACCTACTGACCAGAGAGAATGAATAACAGTAGGAAATGAAGGTCAATTAATGGTACACCAATCTGAAGTTATATTACCTGAAAGCCCATACATTTGCTGCTTTGAGTGTTGTCAAATTACTTCTCAGAGGTAGAAGAAATTCTGTCTATAGATAGGAAAAATGTTACTTTTAAAGATAGTCTTAACCCTATGAATGAAGGAAATTCTTAGTTTGGTACATTCCACAAAACTTTATTCCAAGGCTTGTGATTATATGATGGATCATGTTGAGTTTGTTTTATCTTCTGCTAGATGGTTTTCCTCTTGGCCTTTCATCATCTAATGTGACATTGAAGAACTCTTAAAAAATGGGGGTTTTTTTTGCAACCTTAGTTACGAGGAAGAGATTCCACTCCTGCATTTGGCAACTTAATACCCTTTGTGCCAGTCTTAACCACAAAGTTCTACCTTCAACAGAATTACACTTGCAATAGTGGAATTGGTTAGTGTTGCATTAGAAAACAGCTTACAGCCTCTTCTGACTCCTATTTTTATACAACTCAACACAAATACAAAGTAATGTTGAGACCCCATCTTAAAAATATTTTTCTAACATTTGCTTGGGCTTCTGTTTAAAACAATCCTTCTATCATAACCAATCAGCTCTGGAAGAGTAGAAAATTAATTTCATAGACGTTTCAGTCAGGAACACAAAATCCTTTCAAACTGTCTTCACATCAGTCTTCTTGGTAACCTCTCTGGTGCTTCACAGGGTTAAAGTGTCTTCTTTGTAAGACTATTCAAATTAATTGTTGTATAATAAATGTTAATCTTGTATCATATGTCTGAACTCAGAAAGACTGCACCAAACGTTTTAGAATGGATGCTCATTTGATATGTTGCATGTGAGGACTACCAGTATTTTTTTAAAGTGAAAGCTTAGGGCATGTCTCCAGGCACAAGGCATTGCAAAATAGTATAGCAGTAACTATTCTGCATGAGCTCCTTCACATAGACACATTTAATCTGTGTTATGAGAGCTTTTCTTCTGCTTTGCTTAATCTACATCACTCTTAGCATGACATAAAAGGGTTTATACAGAAAGCTATTATGGAATATCTGTTATTTCCTCTGTGCATACAGTCCTATGCAGAGAAACACTATAAGCAGTTTGTGTGGAAATTCAGAAGGCTGGATTTTAGCAATTGATTGAATGACTGATTACCATTATTAAATACCACTATTACAGGTTAAAATGCCTGAATTTTATGACAAGAAGGTTGCTATTAGAATTCTCTCGACATTTTAAAAAAAAAAATCCAATATTACCAATGGAATAAAACGGAAGAATGGCAAAAATTTTCCAAAGGGTAAAGTGGCTGAAACTGTGTAACAATTCTGAAATTAGGACTATTTTGAGAATTAATTTTTATTAGAGAATAATTATTTGAAACTAGTTTCAAAACCACTGGCAATGACAAGTTGTAGTTTCCAGATGTACAGCTTGGAGACTATGGCACTTGAGGGATGGGACATCTTCCTAGCAGTGCAGATCTCAGTTTCTTTTCTGGTTGATTTCTGGGAGGGATTTGCACCAGTCTCCTGTTTCTTTTTTAAGTGCACTTAGACTATGGAGGGATGGGGTGGGTATTCTGTTAGGAATCTCCTGTTTGTTCTGTCTATATGTGTTTTGAGTATCAACTGTCAATTAATACATGTTGCTGATCAGAAGCCAGATTTTAATCCAAGTTCCTGTTAGTATCTATTTATAACATAATGAAAAGCAACAGGAGAGATTAAAAGACCTAGCACCAAATGCACTCTAATGTGATGGTAAGGACACTTTGCAGAAAAAAACTTGGGTTAATCACCTTAGGAATAAGCAAGAATCAAAGCCTCTCTCATGCATTCACAGGTACTACTCTAAAACAACCTGGATTTTGAATCATTTAGGAGTGGTACATATTGTAGCCATTTCTTTTCTCTCCTTGTATGCCAAGTATGTGTCATTTCAGCCTGAATTAATGGGGAATTCTGAGAGAAGAAATGGAAGAGGTCAAGAAAACTGAAGATAATTTCTTAGAGGCTTTTTGTGGACAGTTAGGTAGAAAGCTGCAAGGTCTGTGAAGAGAGAAATATATTAAAGATATAGGTTAGTGTTTGGGCTTGTAATTGGTTTGTTTGTTTGTTTCAATATTACACATTGTGATAACAGTGGATTATGGCTAGTGCATGACATCTGAAGTCTGGATAACAGAGAAATCAAATATTAGCCTCAGCATTTGTGCAAGGCTTCTGTCTTCAAAGAACTTCTGTAACCTGAACATATATAGATGAAGTGTGTAAAATTTAGTTCTGCTGCATTTTGCTGATCAAGTGGGATGAACCAGGCTGTGTTTTGGAGGGTAGCGTTCATGTCTCTGGTATTTCGTTTAACATTGATTCTGATTTCTTTTCTGTACAAGAAGATTCTTGCTTGGGGAAAACAGATAGTAGAAAACAAAAAAGGCAAAGCATACATATATAAATGCAAAGCATACAGAAATAAACAGTTTTCCCTTTTTTTCTGTAATGCTTTCAACCTGAATTTTTTTTCTTGTCTCAGTCAAATTATTTTGACTTCTTCTTCTTCTTCCTTACATAATTTGAAGGACTAGAGATAGGTTCCTCATACAGGTTTCATATATAGAAGCTAAAGGAGACACCTCATCTTGCAGAATACCTTCTCATCTTGATAAATCTCATCTCATAAATTATTCTCACCTATCTTGGAGGATGATCATGTAGAGCACTTAGAAATCTCCACCAGAGGTCTTCTATAGAGGCTCCCATTCATACTTCAATTTGTAGGCCTTTTTCTGTCCTTTCCACTTCAGAAAGTGGAAATTCCTACCAGGATTGAATTCTAGTTACCTTCTTGGAAAGGAAACGTACATTCTTCTTAGTTATGGATCCATGGCATGCTTCTCTACCTGCTCTTTCCTGTTCTGTCTCTCAACCTTCCTTTCTGTTCTCTTCCCTTGTTTCCCATCTTTAATGTTGTTCTTGTTTAGCACACTTGGTTTCCAGATATTAGACAGATATAATCCTTGTGTCATAATTTCTGAATAGTAACTTTTGAAGCTCTAATCAAGTTCAAACAAACTTGATGGAAGTGGGACAGAAGTCTCAAAGAAAAATCAAGTTTCTACAGCCCTCCTGCTAGGGCACAGTTAGGTGCATGAGGCCCACCTTAGCTCTGCCTTGATTTGTTGGACTTCAGCTTTCCAGCTTTCATGTATTCCAGCTATGCATGCATCCCAGAAAGATCTCTCCTGCCCATACAGTGTGAGCCATTAACATCAGTTTTAGTGGTCTGGGTCAAAATCCTTTGTTTTGACATGTTCCTGTACTAGAGGGAAATGAGTGGAGATTCACCCCGATCACAAAAATCTCATGTAAATCTTGTGCCCATTCTTTCCTAGTAAGTGGTGGCATGTCTTTATGTACCTTACTGACTTCATCTTGTTTAGGTGCTGTGAACTCTCAAGAGGTGCTCAGCTTTTGTAGTCTCCCAAAAAGTCCTGTGATAACTACAGCAGTTGCTAAAATAGAAAAGCTTAATAAATATATCCAATTTCTGGGGGTTTTTTTCATAAGCTGTTTTTGTTCTCTCCATTGATTTTATCTTGTATGCTATGCAGCATACTTCTCTGCATATTTCTCTACTCCTTACTCCAGTGTGCATTCTTTCCTGGTTCATCAAAAAGTCTCTTTCATTGTACTCATCCACATATGGAGTATATGTATACCACCTGTCTTCTTGCCTATGATGGCTCCTTTTGCTGCTTAGTTAGAGACGATGCAATACTGATTTTGTCTCCTTCAAGAATAGCATCACATAGTAATAGAAGGAAAGTTAGCTCAGGACACTTCGTAGTACCTTAGACTGGACAGGTGACTGTTGGGGAGGTGAGACAAAGAGCCACATAGCAAATAACCTGGGATGCACCCTTAGGAATCAATATTGCTCCCTGTCCTCAATGCTTCTGAACAGTTGTTACGGCTGAGATGTGTAATGTTCAAACTGAGTTCTGCACTGCAGCAGAAGCAGTAGAAACTAGTTTTCATGTCAAGTGAGGTGCTTACAAACACAGTGACTAAAAGTAAGATTATAAAAAAACAGGGAATTACTGGCTTTCATGTCACGTTTTAGACCAGTTTTAAACAGCATGTATTCTTCCTCCTGTTAGTATATGTATAATACATAAAAATAACTATATACATACATATGTAATGCATATTTTACATATATACATATGAATATATGTATCTAAATTGTTATTTTTAACCCGAGATCTCCCCTGATATATTTTGGGGCTAAGTTTAAGATACGGTAGGTATTCAAGGCAGTTTCTTTTGAGTTTGCACGCCCCAGCCTCCCCCTTCTTCCCCGCGTACTTTGTCCTGTTCCCTCTTTACACGTGGAATTGAGAACATCTGAGATCTGCTCAGTACTCAGACAAATGACGTAGAAGTGCAGCAGGTACCACGTTCCTGGCACCGGGGTCTGCTTTCGTGCCCGCACTTCTCCGTGGGAAGGCGAGAGCCTCCGCACTCGCTGCCGGCCGCTGTCCCAGGGGGCTGGGCCGGGCCTGGGGCGCCCCTTCGCCCCTCGCCTGTCGCGTTCGCTGGAGGTTTCTGTCTGTTCTCGGGTGGGCTGCGTGGGCTCCCCGTTTCCCGTCGGCCAGGATTGAGGTGCTCGCGTTCTGTCGCCCGTAGGCTGCTGGCAGTGTGGGACGCACCAGGGAAAGGCGGACGGCAGCGCCGGCGGCCCTGAGGCGGCCCGGGCGGGCGGCTCCGTGCCCGGCGCTAGGACCCAGCAGGACGCGAGGCGGCTCTTCGGGCCGGATCACAAATTCGTCGTGACTCAGTCTCTGCTCGGCGCGGAGGCAGCGGGAGCAGGTCGGTGTCCTACGTCTATCCGGTGGCTGCTGGGGTGCGTGGGGGCACGAGAGCCGGAGCGGACCGGACCGGGCACTGCCGCGCCCCTTCCCTGGCCCGGCCTTCCTTCCTCTCCTCCCGCCCCCGCCC
>VWZW01004119.1:0-19723 GCA_013397115.1 Edolisoma coerulescens
ATAGACACTATATAGTATATATATATACTATACATATAAACAGCAAATACTAGATATTCTGTAATATATACTTTAATATATACTATATTTACTATATATACACTATATACATGCACTATATATATAATATATAGTGCATAGTATACATAATGTATATATAGTATATATATGCATAGTAAAGTATATATGTTTTATAAACATTTCTACTAATACATATGAATATATATGAATATATGAACACATACAAATGGAATAGATATCATATATTTTTATATTTTTATATCTATCTATATATCAACATATACTTATTTATTTTTCAGCTGAAAATCTTTATTCTCTTTGCATCCTGATTTCCCCTGCTGGTGACTACCTGTCCTGCACTGATTTTTGAGGGTTTGTGGGGTGTTGCACTGAATTATTTGCCCAGTGCAGAGCATTCCCAGGACGTGGGGGGCACAATCCCATCGTCCCGAGCAGAGGCGAGCAGTCCTCACCTGGTGCTGTGCCCAAGCCAGGAGCATCCCTACTTCCAAAGGGTCTCCCAGCCAGCCTGGCTGCCTCTATTTCTCAAAGAAAAAGGAAAAGTGGGGCTGTGGGCAGGAGGCAGGAAGGTTTGTCTGTCGGGGGGCAGCTCCCCAGGCCCTTCTGGGGCGTGGGGAGCCGGGCACCCGGAGCCCCCGGCGGGGAAGTTCCGCGGGCGCCCGCCGGACACTGAGCGCTTTGTGCGGGCCCGGGGCCGGCTGTCTGCCCGCTCCCTTAAGGGAACTTGACAGATCTTAAAAAAAAATCAATTTTAAGCTCACATGCCCCAGTGGGTGCCAAAGCCACTTCAGAGAGGCTGAGAGATGGCTGAGTCGACAGGATTTGACTTCCCGAGGTAGAAAGGTGACAAACTCCATCATGAGAAAGGGGCAGCTTAGGGCCTCCAAGGCCGAACCTGCTCCCAGGATCCGGGGCCCGGCGTTGTATTGAACCTATTTATCTCTTTCATGGGCCCAAGGTACCACGGGGAAAGAAAAGTTGTTCAAAAAAACGCTGGCAGAATTCAAGGGTGTAAATGATGAATTACTTTTCATCAGCTGAAAGGAAACATACTCCGGAACAATACTGAAAGGGAGCAGGAGCATCTGACCTCCTGCTTCAGAGCAGCCAATATCTTCATTCAAGAAGACAACCATGAAATTACACAGAAAATGGGATTGTCATGAACAGCCCCTTGAAATCTCAGTATACAGTCATTACTGCATGGGAAAAAGCCTTCATCCACACATCATAACTTGTAACAGACAAGGGAGGAAAAAAAAAACAACCCACCCTGAAAACCGGCCTTGGAGTTACCAGTAGGAATGCAGAAAATATTTGTTGATTCAAAGTTTTCCCCTCTAGTCTCCCAAATCACTGTAAACAGACATAACAACGTTCTAACCCCAGCGTAAGCCCGGCTTTCTGGCCACAGACAGCTCGTTGGAGCTGTTTTGCAAATCAGAAGAAAGAAAGAGAAGAGGGAAAGCCAGTCTACCGCTTTATTTATATTATCTGTCTTTGGTGACTGATTTATCATTTAAGTGCTTCGAGAAGAGAGTCCAGAAACTGTTGTCCAATTAGTGCTGCCCTCTGAAACCACGTCCTATAAATATTCGTAATTATCAGAATCGCAAAACAATCTTCATCAGAGCTCCATAGTCAGGGTAACAACTGATTTTCTGGGTTTGCCTAGCAAAGTTTATATTTATCCAAATTAGGCAGAGAATAGAAAGCAAACAAGAGGCTGTTGCTTTATTTGAGAATGAAACCAATCACAGAGAATGAGCAGCCAGGAATATGGGGATAAAAATAACACATTTAACTGTTTATTTCTTGATTCTTGCAGATTTCTACATTGACTTTAATTAATCTAGCCCTGGGCTAGTGGGCATGGAGAAGGGTGGGTTTTTTTATTCCTCTTTTATTTTTTTAATTCCTCATTAGGCTGTTTTTTCCTTGGCTCTCTTGGCTTTAATGACTAGTCCCATTAAATAGGTCAATGGGCTGCTTTTATTTCAAGTTTTATATAGACTCATATTCCACTGAATCTTAAACACTGAACACCCAAAGCCTTTCTAGGCAAATTCCTACATTCCTGCAGATAAAGATGCATTTCTTTCTCTTTTCCCTTCCCTCCAGGTCAGCAGCTGACCTTTCATTGTGATGCAGCTGGGGAAAGATCTGGAAGGTTGGCACCATTCTGGGCCAGCCACGTGCAAAAATAACTCCCAGGTAAGTGCTTGGCTGAGGTTTGGAACTGTGGGCAACGAGGAAAGGAAGAGGAGCAGGAGCACCCTGCATTCCCTTAGGTCACCTTCCCTGACCTTTCCCTCTCTGGCTGGATAAATCCGTGGGCAGGACCAGGGGATGATGGAGGCAGCCAACCTGAAGAGCGCAGGGGGATGACTGGAGCAAGGGTGGTGCACAAAAAAGGCCCTCAGGACATCAGGGACATCTCTCAGGGACAAGTCTCCTCCCTTGGGGGGTGGACCAGCCCTTTGCAGGACTCAGATCAAAGTGAAGAGAAAAATGAAAGGGAAGTCACCTTGTGAGAGGGTGAAAAAGACATTTTATCTAGGAAAAGAACAAGTCTTGAGGTTTGAGAGTGGGGAGAGAGAAAATCCTCTGAATTAATAATTTATTTATTCATTGTCAGGAGTGAAAATGGTTTTTTTTAAGTCACTTTGCCTGATGTCAGTCTAGAGAAAAACTTTATACTCCAGCACTGCCCATGAGATGCTCCCACCTCCATTTCTGTGTTTCCTGTGTTATTCTGTAACCCTACAACATGATTTTCTGTGTGTAGGTGTTTCAGAAACAGTCACTTCTTCCAGGTGTTCTGGATATTTAGGAAGCTGCTGCTCTTCTGGCCAGAGGTCTCCATGGAATCCCTTCTCCTGGGACATGAGGTTGGTGCCATGGGTTTCTCTGCAGCAGTGCAGGGTTTCTCTTCTTGAAAATATTTCACACACAAGAGAGAATCAACGCTGTTGACTTCTCTAAATGCTCCCAGCCTGCCTGAGCTGCTGCACCACAATCATATTAATCCAGAAAATGTCCTATGCTGGGAATTACAACTCTTCATCTTCTCCCAAGTCTTTATCAGGCCCTTGAAATGCATTTTTTTCATGCAGCCTTTTAGCGAAGTAGCCTGTTCTAGCACCAAATTGGCAGCACAAAATAACAAGTGTCACTAACGTGCCAGAGAAAAATTTGGCAGAAAGGTGTTTGGGAAAAATTGTGGGCTTCATTGGTCGCCACAGGTAGAAACATAGCACTGGTGCAGCAAATTAGGTGATTATTAGCTACTTGAAGATTCAAATTCAGACAGCCCTTCAGACGCAATTTAAACCATTATTTTAAGTGCAAACTGGGCTAAAAATAATTGGGTTCGCAGCTTGTACCTCCTAAGCCTGTACTCAAGGCTTCTAAATTGAGAATGAATCAGCCCATTTGGAGTTGTGCATCCCAGTCTGGAGGTGTCTGCGTGTCTCTGCTGCCCCTGAAAGGAGCCCGTGCAGACTTTCCTCCCCAGTCTGGAGACTTTCCTCCCCAGCCCAGTGCCTCCAGCAAGAGGAGATGGATCTTATCATCAGGCTGCAATTTGTAGAGTAATTAGGACCTCGACTGTGACAACCTTTAGCCTGTCAGCAGTCGTGGTTTAGCTCATAGTTAAAATGACAGTGGAAACTCTATTGCAGCTACTCTAAATATATCCATATTTTAACTAGATGAGGTGATATGTGGGTTTGCAGTGATTTGTTTAGATATTCAGGGGAGTGTCAAAGGACTCTTTAAACTGGGACTGAATCCATTTGATTGTCTGAAAGGTGATTTTGATTGCCTTTTCCTCCTTTAGAGCTGAACGGCGATGAGAGCAGCTTCCCTGCAGTGGGAAAGCAGGGAATTCCCAAAGTACAACCAAAGAGTGGCTACAAACCTGTCACATGCTCTATTCCACATCAGAGGATGCCTTTTATTCAGATTTAACAAATTAGGCAGGTAGGGCTAATCAAGCAATTTGACCACTGAACAATTTTTAATGCTCCAACAAACCGACCTCAAACTACACAAAGGCTGCGCAGCTGAAATTTAAACTCCTTTTATATACATAGATTTTTTTGTATCCTGCCTACGTTTCAGCACACTTTTAAGGAGTTGCCATTATCCTAATTATAATTAAGCCACTTGAAATAAATTCGGATATAGTAAACAGTGTAAAAATATCTAAATAGGGGAGCTGGTCCATTGATTTTATGACTAAGTTATCACCTCACGTATAAATGCTACAATTGATAAACAATACCTTTAATTCAGCAGTCAAAATGATGCTATTAACTTGGAAAACTGATGGAAAAAAAAATGCTAATGTGAATACCTCTGTTTCTAAGCAGAGTGACAAGAATCACTGCTCCATATGAGCCAATCCAAAGGCAGATTGAACTTTTGGCACACAAATCAGTGGTATAGAGGAGGAATTTTCTTCTCATTGGGAAACGCTCAGTTGTTCCTCCTGGACCAGGGAATTTTCTGTCGAAATCACAATATCTGAAGTATTAACACCAGAGGCAATTAATGGGATTTCCAAGAGTGTCTGGGCCCTGGATGCCAATCGAGTTTCTAGGTGATTTTTAAACGATGTCTAGAACCCATCTGCATCCTTTGGCACCCACAGCCCTTCAAACTGTCGGGTTTAGATGTCTGCCTTGATTCGTGATGGATCTAGTCTGGAGCACAACTAATTGTGACTGACAGCACAAAAAGACAGGTGCAGAATTGAAGCCAGGTCTAAAGCCTTGGTCTCGTGGAGCTGATGGACTTTCAGTGTATTTTTAACGCTTCACTTTCACTGGCTCCTTAATTAAATAAAAATATTTTAGATAGAGCAGCAGAAATCAACTTCTTTGACTGATATGAATCCTGTTTACTCTCCAACTCTGAACTCAGCAGGTTAAGTAATTGGGAGACAGAAAAGTTCCTATATTTCTATTTCCAGCTGGTGGTACACAAAAGGCAGGAAGTTATCTCATTAATGGGGCACCAGCTTTATGCAAATTATAGTAACAAAAAGGCTTCCCTTCATACTTTTCATAAATTACCTAATAAAGTAGGAATAAATGGCCATATTCAAGAGCCTTTGTTGTATTTTTAGCACAAGACTCTTTCTGTTACTGCAAATATGACTAAATGCGCCTTGTTCAAAAGGGGTGTTTATGAAATAAGGCCACTCAAAAGCTTTTATTCCTTAACAGCCTTCAGTTACTTTTATGGCACAAAATTAACATAATTAGTCACAGAGAATAGATGACATAAGCAGCGTGCCATGCACAAAAGGGGAAACCAGTATCTAAGGAAGGTATTTTGAGAGATCAAAAATTTTCAAAGTGCTCAATACTAGAAGGTCCTTTTTATTTGTGCACAGCCTTAAGATACTTTCTTACTCCGTGAAATTCCCATAATGAGATGCAGCAGACAGATGACATTAGCGATGAGCCATTAGAAAGAGGTCAGTTTCCTCTGAAAGATAGTCACTGTTCCTGCTCGTCATTAATTTGCAGCTTCAAAGCAGCGAGCATATGATAGTCTGGCATGTTAAGCAAGTTGCAGTTATCTTTAAATAACCATTTTTTTTCCAGTTATTAGAAGCTAAAGTTTTTAAACTTCTGACTGAAAGCAAAATTAAAGCACGCAGCAGTGTAAAAAGGCTATGGAGAGATTAGAAAAAGGAAATCAAATGTGTTTTAGAAATGAAGTTAGCTTTTCCTCAGGGAAAGGCTGCCTTAACTTTTAGTCCAAGAATTTGGGGTTGGATATCGACCTCAGAGACTTGATTGCTTGCTGGTAGAGGGGAGAAAACTCCCTATTTTTAGCTGTTATCTTCTTGTTGGTTAACATGGCCTGATGTAAAGGGCAGAAACGCACAACTATGGAAATAACATTTACCAGAAGCAAAGATACCCGAGGTTCTTGAAAAAGGTGGGGGAAGATAAATGTGTCTGCTGTGCTCATGGTTTGGTGGGAGCTTTGGTTCATCTCTGCTTTGGCAGTGAAATAGATTTGGATAAAAAAAAAAGCCTGGGAGGCTTGGATTGTGTCTTTTCCATAAATGCTTAGGGAGGAAGCAGGGGTGCAGTGCAATAGGCAGGAGGCAATTCCAGTGTGTGGCACGGAAATCTTGGTGGAAAAAGAGTTGTCATGCCTTCAAATGGTGTCCCATGTCCCAATAGGTGCTAACAAATCCTCTTGTTTGGGTGAAACACCTGATCACGTTGATGCATAAACCCACTGAATTAAATTCTAATTTATAATAATGTTTATAGGGCCAATTAATACTTTTGATGCCCTCAAACCTGTGTTGACTCCAGGAACTCTGGCACAGCATGAATCTACTGGCAATGCTCTCCTCTATTCAGCACTGTCCAGGCAGCAGGACTAAGCCTTGGCTTGAAGAATCAGCCAGGATTGCTTTAACCAGAATCCTTCTGAGGCTTCACCCTTGACAGCCTCAGCATTGAGCAGGAAGACCAGAAATGAGAGGTATTGTTGGCTGCTCACACTTCAGATTCTCGGGTTTTGTCATTTCCAAGACCTGTGTCTGCCGTTATCAGTGATTTCTATCAATATCAGTCTACCAAAAGCAATTTTGGGAGATGGATACAACGGGGATGCAGCACAGGTTAAAACCGGAAGCTACAAGTTATTCCTGCAGTAAAAGGAAACCAATGGCAAGGAGAGGAGCACAGCAAAAGGAGATGCTGGTAATTTCTATATGTCACGTTTCAGAATGGATTATATCTGCTTTAACTAATAAGAATCTATAGAACAGGATGAGAGAATTATGAGTTAGATGTTCTTGTTAAGGTCTAGCTCAGTTTAATTAAAACACGAGCAATATATATGTGCATTTGTGCACACACACTCTGGGTTATAGATCACACACACACACACAAACCAATATATAAAATACAGACACCCTTGTTCATTATACCTAAAGTTTTGCTTTAAACACAGAGCCTTATACATTATTTTAAACACATTTTTAACACATGTTAATAATATTCATGCTGGTGCTTTGAAAAATCTGCGAGATGTGGTTAATGAAGAGAAACTGCAGCATAAATTGCATGTAAAATATGCAATCCACAACAACATATTTTTTCTCAAGCTGCAGTTTTTTTACATTAAACATCTTTTAGCTTGTTTAAATTTATTCCCTATTGTTTATAAAGAGCATCATCAGCCACCACTGCTTGAAACAACTACAAGTAGTAAACCAGGCAATCTTCTTACTTTAATAAGATTCTTTGGTTAAAAATAGACTTTTAAGTCTATCTCACATTAAAGGATGTAAATCCTAATGAAACTGCACAAAATGTTTCTCATTTTCAAGGGGTGTTTTCCATACAACCAAATACTTCTTTGTTTTATTTTTCCCTGAAATTTCACCAAAGAAAATAGCCAGAGGGTTATTTAGGTTTTGGTTTTTTTGGGGGTTTTTTTTTTTTTTTTGGTTTGGTTTTGTTTTGTTAGTTAGTTTTTTTGGTTTGCATTTTTATTCCTTTTGTATTTTACCCAGTCTCTTCTTTCATACAGCAAATAATTCTAATTCCCTACCTTTTTTTATTTTTTCCCTTGAAATTCTGGTTTTCTAGATATTTATCGTTCCCACTCTTCTCTTTTAGTCTGTCTCAAATTTATCCGTATCTTTTTTGGCCTGGGTATTTAATGACTGTTCATAGTACCACAGTTGGATCAAGTATTATCAAGACCAAGGAATGAAGAAGAATATTCCATATTATTTCGAGTTGCATCCATAGGCTTCCTGATGTGTCATGCATCCTTTTTCTACAGTGTCATAACATTTAAGAGTCTGATTTTTGGAACTGTCCTACAGAGCTGTTGCCTTAACAGAATATCCCCAGTTCTGCATTTAACACTCTGGTTGTTCCTAATTAACCATAAAAATTAACAATATTTTTTCTTCTTTAATTAAATAGGAATTTTAAGACTTTTCTCCAATTAGACAAGGCCTTTTCAATTTTAATACTATAATTTCATGTTCTGCTGTGCCCAGCTCTGGGGTCCTCAGCACAGGAAAGACATGGATCTGGTGGAGAGGGTTCCAAGGAGGGACAAGGAGATGGTGGAGAGGGTTCCAAGGAGGGACAAGGAGATGCTTAGAGGGGTGAAACACCTCTGCTGAGGAAAAGCTGAGAGGGATAAATGGGATATTGGGAAGGAATTCTTCCCTGGGAAGGTGGGGAGGCCCTGGCACAGGGTGCCCAGAGAAGCTGTGGCTGCCCCTGGATCCCTGGATGTGTCCAAGGCCAGGTTGGACACGGTTTGGAGCAACCTGGGATAGTGGAAGGTGTCTCTGTTGATTGTAGGAATATTAGATGACCTTTAAGGTCCCTTCTAACACACATCATCTGGAATTCCACTCTGCTTGGTGAGTGGATGAGGAGTTTTCGATTTCAGGTTTTTTTACTTTTGGTGTCCAGAAAGCTGCTCAATCCGTCTCATCCACAAGAGATGAGTTGGTACTCGGAAATCAATCCAGGCTTTTACAGCTTAAAAGATTAGCCTACCACACGGAATTGTTTTGCTTTATTATTGTTGTTTTTATTAACAAAATTGCTGGCAATCCCAAGACTATAATTTATGTCAGAATCCTCTTGCGGTAAAACCTCTAAAAACACACATGAAGACAGGGACCCTGACTCAAATAATTTGGTGAAAAACTAGACACAATATTGAACATGACAAGGAATGAGAGGTGACTTAGATTTGTAGATCATCCAGTCAATCATGTTATATTCATATCACGCATCAAGATTTCTATTCATTTTAACAGGTCTCAATTATTTTAAGAGTTGTGTCAATAAATGAATATGTGTTCATCTCTCAAGCTATTCATCAGGAAGCTGATTTCTTACTGTCCCCATGGAAGTCAGAGATACGGAAAAATGGGAAAAGATGGCCTTGGAACAGACATGATGTAAGTATGGATGAGGGGAGGAGTGGAGGGGAGAGGATGGATGTCACCTGAGGGGTGGCATTGCTGAAGAAACAATGGACAACAAAGAGGGAGAGGTGCAATACTCTGAAGGTAAAGCAGGAAAAGGGTGTAAGGATAGGCACCCAGGGTTTATGCAGGCCCTACAGAAAAGGAGAAAGAGGCAATCCCACAATTTTATTGAAAATTGACAATTTTACTGAAATTTTCATTGAATTGCTTTGGAAACCTGAAAATTTAAATTGGTAGAGAAGGATAAACACTTTTATTTCTGTTGGTTTTAGCTCACAAAATTGTTGTTTGTTTCCACGTCTCTATTAACACAAGCTGTTGATTTTTCAGATTCACATCCAATTTATGTTTCACCCAAACACCTCAGCTGGTGAAAGTGCAGAAGCCAAATGAATAATTTCAGATTTGAGTTGAGGCCGATCCAGGGTAAAACTTGACTGTGGTTTTGCATTACTTCTTTCAGTGATTTCCTGTTTGAACTGTGCTTGCTTTTCCTTTCAGGTGTGAGTTTCATTGTATTAACATCACTCAGAGGAGCAACAAACTGCAGCACGTTACTTAGCCCCAGATTTTTTGGTTCTGCAAACTGATCTCTTGTTGTATTTGCTATTTCACTTGCTCATTTGTTCGGTACCTTTTTAATTTCTTGGGACATCCCTGAATCTTGCAGCTATTAGAATCATCAAATTGTTATTTGGAAGAGACCTGCAAGCTGAGCTCATTCCAAGCCCCTGCCATGGGCAGGAACACCTTGCACTATCCCAGGTTGCTCCAGCCTGGCCTGGAACACTTCCAGGGATTATTTCCAGGGCAGCCACAGCTTCTCTGGGCAATCTGTGCCAGGGCCTCACCACCCTCACAGGGAAGAATTTCCTCCCAGTATCCTGTCTAAACCTCCTCTCTGTCAGTGTGAAGCCATCCCCCCTTGTCCTNATTTCCAGGGCAGCCACAGCTTCTCTGGGCAATCTGTGCCAGGGCCTCACAGGGAAGAATTTCCTCCCAGTATCCTGTCTAAACCTCCTCTCTGTCAGTGTGAAGCCATCCCCCCTTGTCCTGTCACTACTTTCTCTTGTAGATCACCTCTTTCCATCTTTTTTGTTGGCTCCTTCAGCCACTGGAAGGCCATACTTAGATCACCTCCAAGCTTCTCTTTTCCAGGCTGAACAACCCCAACACTCTCAGCCTTTCCTCACAGCAGAGCTGCTCCATCCCTCTCATCATCCTGGTGGCCTCCTCTGGATGTTCCAGCAGCTCCATGTCCCTCCCATGCTGGAGATCCCAGAGCTGGATTTCTGCTCAGTTCCATATCCAGCAAGGAAATCTGCTGCCCTCCAGAGATAGAGATACAGCTGATCTTAAGGCTGCAGCCAGACCTTAGACTCCACACCTCCCTCAGGATCATATTTGAGCTGTTTTGGCCCTTTTTACTATTCTTGGGTTACAGAGTAACATTCTCAGCTTTCAAATTATTGCTGTGTAAAGGAAAGAAAATTAGTCTAATTTTTTTTTTATCTCAGCTAAAGAAGAGAATGAGTGCTAAAAGCCACAATTCATAAAAAGGTGGAAAAAATTGTTCCAAAGTGTCCCAACTTTGAGCTTTAGCTCAGTAAAGCACCTGCCCAGTTGTGAGCATATTTATGTTTTAATGTGCTGTGGCATCAATCACAGCCTGAGCAGACCAGAATTCCATGTTTCCCCCACTCGTGGTGGAGTTTGGTGCTACAGCAGAAAATAAAGGAATTGGAAGAAGAACCCTATTAATGCTGGCTGCTCTAATGCAAACCCGGGTTTCATTTTTAGACTTCTATTTTCTACTTTAATTATATAAATCTGAACATACTTTCGAGATTATGAAATAGGAGCCGGGAAGCCAGTTATTTTTCATCATTTATTTTTAAAGCAAATTTATCTTTGAATTGTCATCTGTTAAAATTCCTGAGAAGCAGACCACAAATGAGTACAATATGAACACGATTTTCCGTGCCAGCCCAATTCGAGTAAAAGATGTAAAGATTTTTTCTTTTAGGTTTGCCTTTGAACACTTCAACTGAACACAAAGTGTGACCAGCTCCACCTAAGCAAGCCTTGGGTCCCTCTCCAAGTTTACAGTGCACACTTGCACATGTACATACAAAAATTACAAAACTAAGCCATGTATTGGCAACATAAACTCAATCAAATCTTCAATTTAATGGACTCCAAAACCTTGAAATGTTCTGCAAAGGGAACAGCAATGGGAACACAGGAAAGAGCTAAAAAATGCTGTCTTGGAAATAGCACAGAGGAGGCTCCTAAGTGCTTCCTTGCCTTTGTGATAATGGCCTAACATGAAATGTCTTGACAAGGAAACTTGAAATTTTGTTTCATATTTTGGATTTCTAAGAATTTTGGATTTCTGGTAAATTCTGCGCATTTTGCTTTGTGGCTACAGGATTCTCTTCTCTCTCAAAGCCCTCTAAGCTCTTTTTTTTTCTTCTCTCAAGTCCTATTCATCAACATCTCACAACATACTGAGTCCTGGCTGTCCTACGTGGACAAATCCTTTCTTCTGAAGGTGCTGAAAACTGAAAAGTTTGGAAATCCCATCCTCAAAACTGGTTCCTTAACTAGAAAATTGATGGACACTTTGGTTAAGAATGGACATGTTTATCTGCACTTGTTCACTTTATTCTGCTGAAGAGCTTTGGAGCCAACCTCTTTAATCCAAGGGTTATCATTTCCAGGCTTTGGTTATCAGCACAACCACGAGGCATTTTTCCTACACAGACTGCCAACAATATCTATGTAAAATTTCTATTTTTAATAATCCTTTTTGCATTAATAAGGCAAACCTAGAAGTGTCTCACCTGACTGAGGATCCTCAAATGGAAGTTCAGTATCCTGGCATTTTGCTTGTCCCAGGCAAAAAGTTTTCTCACCTTTGGACCTGCTTTAACCCAATTCTGTGCAATAATATGATCCTTCTAGTCAAGTGTGTCTTCTCCAAGGATTCTTTGCTTCTTTTCAGGCCATTTAAAGTGTTTTTTCTTTCCCTTACACAGAGAAAGAATGATTATAAAGTGTATCCTCGTTCTTCCTTTGTAGCTTGCAAATTTGGCATCTAACCTATGCCAAAAATGATTGCTTTTGGGGGGTTTGGGGAAGGATTCTGACTGGGATATAAAGAGGAAGGAATATAAGTAAGACAAACATTTATCTCTCTGCAATTTGCATACCATCTTTAGCTCAGCTATGATTTAAACCAGCACATAAAGCCCCAAAATTGGTCTTTGAACAGCAAAGTTGAGCTTAACTGCAGCAAGGCTGTAAGCATTGTTAGGATATATTGGAACAAAAGAACTTAACATTCATTCTTGGCTCCCCTTTCAAATTTATTAACTTCTTGGTGTATTTTTGCATGAACTTTGATGACTGAGTCATCCATATCTATCTCCAAAGGGCTACAGTGACAACTTAGTGCTTTGATTAAAGGTTTCAGTGTTTATTTAGTTGCTTTTATCGTGCTTTGGATTCTCTGCTGCTAAATACCTTCCCTTGAAGCCAGAATCCATATTTTCAGGTCTCCATCTAAGCAACCTTTTGGGACAAAGGAGAGTTCCTGAAAGCTTAAGTCCAATATACTGCAGCACAATTATGAGTTGAACAGGGAAAGGAAATTGGAAGGAGCAACTGAAGATATTTTACTCTTATGAATTAGTACACAAATACAGATTTATAGCCTGCATATGTGTTTTGTTTTTGCTGATGGCTGTAACTAAGGACACCTGTAAGTCAGGGGAAAAGGGAGAGAATGAAAACTAAAGGGAGGAAAAATGTAATGATATGCAGCATTTCAGAGCTGATTTGGAGTCTGTTATGTGTGCCTTAAAAACTTGTTTTTCTTTTCCTGGAAAACCTGTATCATTTAGCTGGTGTGCCTTAGTGTAAAGTATGAAATATAATGATTTTTTAAAAGATTCTTACAGCGTTTCCAAAGGAAATGTTGAGCTAAGCGTAGAATTTGTGGGATCAGTTAGCTTATAAATAATGATCCTTTATGCTGGCATTGGGAAATCCATGTTCCCACAGCTAGTTCAATAAAGCAATTAATATCAATGAATGCTGAAGAAAGCAAATCTCCATTCACTTTTGTCTGGATTAGTTAACATAAGAAAAATCCCATCCCTCTCCTGGAGTATTTAACCTTCTCCTAGGAAGACATGCTAATGAAAGGTAAATAAAATGTGCTGCTTGACATGTGTTTGCCATTCCTCCCCGCTCCTCGTGTCACACACTTTCCCTCTTACAAGACGATCCACATTTTTTCCCTCTGGAAATCTTCACTGTGGTTATTTCGTTTCAGGCATCCCTCTGTGCCAAACCTGTCTTGTCATTCTCCCTCGGCGTTCCTCCTGGTGTTTCCAGGCTATTCCTGCTCAGCTGAATTTCATTAAAAAGGGACTTCACCTCCAGAACTCACAGATAATGTGTCTCAAGCACACACGGAGCTGAAATCCGCCACGTAGAGAATTCCTGACTTACTTGGCACTGCATTTGATCCAGGGGCAAGTGCTTCTCCTCATTCAGGGCATGTTTCTGTAGCCCACGTAAAGCTGTCCACTGAAGGAGAAGTAAGGTCTGTCGAGGGAATGGGTGTGGTTTCACTGACCTCATCCCACAGCCACGAATTTGTGCGTTCAGGCTTTGTAGATCAAAATTTCTGATAAAACAGAGTCGTAAAACCACCCTGAACTTTCCCTGCGTTTGGCTCCGTTATCTGAGATTTCACACACGAGCAGTATAGAAAAAAAAAAGAGCTTAAAAGATTTTTATCTCAGAGCAGCCAAGAAGTGTGGTAATAAGGTAAAGGTTGAGAAGCATTGTTGGCATAAGAAATCCCCTCCCTCCCCTGGATTTATAACACACCCAGTTTAGTAAGAACTGGCACTGCTGAGCATTTTCTGACAGTGCTGGAGTAATATATTGCAAAAGGCAGAGTGGCCAAGTCTCACACCTGAGGAGTAAGACACACTTCATCCTGCCCATGGAGAAACCTAAATCAAACCTTAATGTTACTACAATGCAATTACTCCTCTCTTAGGAGCTCCAACTGCACAGGGTTGAGGTATAAAACTTGTGATTTTGGTGTACTGGAAGAGTTTATTAACCCCTTAAGTATTTGTATGGCCTCTGCTTTTGGAGGGACAGGCTTTTAAAGTTTACTAGATGCGTTTCAAAGGGAAGTAATAGAGTGTGATGCTATGGGTGTGAGGCCAAAGCAAGCTTTGCAATGGAGTTTAATTTTTAAAAAAGTAAATAAAACAATATGTGGAGCTTTGGATTGCTTTTCCTGTCATCAGCGTGTGCTGTGAGACCTCCCTTATGCTTCAATAAGGAATTTTGTGTAATGAGGAAATAGACTTCCCGTGTTTGGGAGATTCTGTGGAAGGCCGGGGTTGCTCTTCTGCAGAATCACAGAATCACTGAGGTTGGGAAAGACCGTCCAGATCATCAAGTCCAAGCTGTGGCAAATCCCCACCAGAGCAGGGCAGACAGACCAGAGCACTGAGTGCCACATCCAAGTCATTCCTTGGACACCTCCGGGGATGGGGACTCCACCACATTTCACATTTTGCATTCCTTTTTCCATATGTGAAACTCTGTATCTTGCCACAAACATTTCTCCTTTCTCCTTGCCGTTATTAATGAAAAACTCGATTTTTATAAAAAACCCTCTCCTAAAGATACAAACATAGAAGGAAAATTTTGGGGTGAGATGTGACAGCGCTTCACAAGAAAGGAGCATGGAGTACGAACATGTAATGCTGCTACTTTTGCATGCTGGTTTTTTCTTCACATAGACTCTTTTAAGAGATCATATTTCACTCCACACATATTTCAGAGTCTCTCCCTCTAGTTCTTATCATGACTTTAATAGTTCATTTCCATTCCATACTCTGTGTTGTGTTACTTTTCTCATGTACCCTGTTTTATACCTCCAGTGAAAGCAGAAGAGAAAAAACAGAGACACCGAGTTCAAGCCTCATATTTCATTTATTACTATGAAGCAAATTTTATCTGGAGATAAGAAATAGAAACAGACATAATAAGGCAAGAGTTAAATTGAAAAACTGGTAACTGCTCTTGTAGCTTTGGGATATCATTCACACGAAGACTGATACCTGCTCAATAGTTTTATTCTTTTATTTCTTTATAAAATTGAGTGGGAGTTTTTTGTTTTGGGGTTTTTTTTTTGTTTCTTTTGGTGTTTTTTGGTTTTTTTTGTTTGGTTTTGGGTTTTTTTTTGTTGTTTTTTACAATATTAATATTGCAGGATAGGGAACACAAGATTAAAACCCCCACAATATTTTGCTTCTGATTTGGTCAAACCCAATAAAAATTTCAGTCTGTCATCATGAAGAGGAATATTTCATTTCATGTCAGCTTGACAGTCATATGTGCTGGCTTATGGTGATACTTTTACAGACTTGTAGCTGAAGTTCCTCGGTCTTTCCTTTCCTGGTAAAAGCTAAAATTTGATGTTGGGTTATAACTTTTTATGATGATCGGCCCAGCAGAGTTATTTTAACGTAGAATAGAGGTTCTGTTATTTTAGGGCAACTTAGTAGAGGCTGACATGTTGGTCTGCAGGAAAAAGCTGGGTCATGAAGCTGCCATCAGATTTTCAGTGATTTTTCTCCTGAGAACTCTAGGGAGAGGTTTAACGTGGCCTCTCCTTTCCTGCTGCACAGAGAATTAAACGCTTTCTTCTCTCGTGGGACGAGGACATGGTGTGTCCTCTCTGGCAGCTCCAGGTGAGTGAGACCCCCCATTTTGGACAGGTAACTCTACGTGGTCTCTTAGAGCCCAACTGAGGGATCATTTAGGAACTGGCTGATTATTTGCATCTTTTGAGCCACATCCGACAGCACTGAGGATTTAGGGTGTGCAAAAATGCCCCAAATGTTGGGTAAGTCCTCAGGTTCTCCTCTTGCAAACTGGGAGTAACCTCCTGAATACTCCACAGGACAGTGAAGGGTATGAATATAGCTCAGTTTGCCAGTTCTCTGCTTGGGCCATGTCTCAAAAAAGATCTTTATTTCCTTTAGCCAGGAGGCATTTGCTTTTCCAACCCTGCTGGAAATCAGGGGACAGGTTTGGCTGGAGTGCAGACAGAAACAAACACCATGTACCATTTTCTCCTTGCTCTGTGACAGCTCTGGTGAAAACTGCAGCTCCTGCCTGATGGAATGAGTTTAATCTCAAGCAGAAAAGAAAAAATAAAAAACAACTTTTAAAATTGCCCAGTACTGTAAAATAAGTATCCTGCTGCACTAAACATATTTTTAAAGATTCATTTACGCTGATTTCAGATAAAAATGTGCCAGTAGAAGTAAAATAACCTCCTGTAGATAATACAGGTAGCCACAAACTTTGGCTGTCCTCTAATTCCCAAACACTTATCCCCACATACACTTCCTGTTCCCTGACTCTCGTCAGCTGGAAAAGTCATTATCTGAAGGGAGAGCTTTGCATCTGTCAGCTGGGAAAGTGATTACTTAAACTGATAGCAATAGCAGTTGTTTTAGTTTGAAATGGCCATTTCAAACATTCATTTTTATTTTTCTTTTTTGGGGGGGGAAGAGGGAAGTTTTTATTATTTGGTCATTTTATTGTTGTGAACATCAAAGAATTAAACAACATGAACATCTCAGCTTCTCGCTGACACTCGGATGGGGAAACTTTGGAGATAAACTGGCCTGGACAAAATAGATGAGAATGACTTTTGGAGAGTTTTCTTTGAATTTGAACAATGACACTAATAGAAAGTGGTTCTTTGCTACCCTTCCCTTCATGCCTCCTCTTTAAGATGTCTCTTCTGCATAATTTTTTATCCTGACATATAGGTGGGAATCAAACACTGCTGGGGCAAACACCATCCTGGGCACCCACTCCTTGTCCTTTAAATACCTCAGAGTCAAAACTGGTAAGAACTGGGAGCACCCTAATTAAGTTGAGTTGATTGCAAATTGATGTCTCCTTACAGGAATTGAAGCCACCTCCCCCCTTGCCCAAATCATCTTTTCAGTTCTGTGAATTGCCTTTAATTGCTACGAAGGACATCATAAATATCTAGCTCTTCCAAAAAGTTATTGCTCAAAGTCTCAAAGTTTTCTTTAAAAATGTAGGCCAGCTCCAAAATGCTCAAAAGTGTGACTTCATTGAATGCTCTTAACATCCATATTTAGTTCCCAAATAAGTAGCCTAATTTTCCGTAACACTGTGCAATCAGTAAGTCTCATTGACCTCACTGAGTGTCTGCCTTCTCAGCAATTCCAAAAAAGAAAGCAATTTATTTAGAAGGCAAATACACTCAGAGAGTCTCAACTTGTTCATATTTTCTAAAGAATGTATTTTTTAAAATGTATTGAACTTTCTCCGTTTGTGTGTTCTTTGAGGGGCAGAGACAGGATGAATAATTTTTATGTGTTTATCTTCAGATACTTTTATATTATTTTATTCTAAAAGGATATTAATCTTTTATTAGATTTGAATAACATGAAAAGATTGAGATGTCTTGGGCTGTGTTAGAAATAAAAGAACAGTTGTCTCCACTGTCCTGTTGTGGATTTGGCTTGGAAACTGCTTTCTGTGGAAATTTCCACCCTCTTATTTCAAATGGTTGCAGAATTTAAATGATGGGGCAACCTGGTTTTGGACTCCAATGTTGTCTGAACGTCTGATCCTTCGAGTTTTGTTATTTTGACTCTTATCTCCCATATTTTTATAACCTGAATAACTTGTTGTCAGTTCATTATTGAATGAACCATTTATTATCCTGAGACCTGCTATACAAACACAGTTAACAATCCTGGTATTTATCCTGTGAAATATCACAAACAGTTATGAGTATTTTATTAAACATGAGGCATCTCAATAAATCTCATGATGGATCTAATTCGTAACAAAAAATGAACCGTGCAAAGTTCAGAATATATTCCGGTAATACTTTTTCCAGACAGGAGATCTGAATTTTAACTCCTCCTGGCAATCAGAGGGTGACAGAGTTATCTGGTATTTAAACTTGCATGCTGGGGTCTTTTGTTTCACTAATACTTGTCAAACTTCACACTTAATGAGTCCTCCCCCCCTCCCATATTTCTTGTTAAAGGTCTGTTTAAGGTATTTTTTTTCCATTAGAACCGTGGTGAATTTTCCTTAAAGCAATAAGGAAAAGCTTTTCAAAAGCGAGCACATTTTCCCAAGGCTTTGGGGAAGGTCTTGTGCCTTTTGCCTTGAACCTTGAAGCCAGGGTAGGTGAACCTGCAAGGCGGTACTGTCCAAAGGAAAAGAGGTAACGTGCAAGCGAAACCTGCTTGGAATGTGCAGCCCCGAGGCTGAGAAACGTTTTGAAATGCTGAAAGAGGTCCCTCTGCACCTGCACGGCACTCTGCAACCTCCCAGAGCGTCCTTCTGGAGCGCCCAGGGATGAAGAGCTGTGCAATGCCTGGAACAGCTGGGCTCGCTCGCTGGTCTTTGCTCCTCACGTCAATACCGCCGCTCACACATCCAGAGGTGGTGGCATTCCCTTTATTCCCTCGGCTGAGTGTTCCCAGGTCCTTCCAGAGAGGGTGGGGGCTGCGATGCCCAGGGCAGACACGGCCATGGGAACCTGCAGCAGCGCAGGCTCAGGACTTTTTATGGTGGAACTCATAAAAGATGATGCTTCAGACTGGAAGGTTGTCTGCTCTGATGCTCATTTTATATTTCCAGCATCTTCCATCTCCTTTCACACATCTTCCCAAGTTTCAACCCGTTTCAATAGGAAAAACATTCAACATCTTCAACATACTCCAAACCAACCAGGACTTCCCTTCCATTCTGGTTGATTTTTATTTTATGGTCTCCAGAAGGTTGTATAGAATTATGCACTAAATGCTAATACATCTCTTTCATTTTTCTCCGATTGTTTCTTTCTCACTGCAAGTATTTTTATGGCAATAGGAACGGACAATTCTGATGTGCAGCTGTACATTTCCCTAAGGAGTCCCCTCTTCTGCAGCCTTACATCTTTCCCATGTTTCCCTCTCATCCAAAGCACTCCAGGATGGTACCAAGCCAGGACACTTACGTTTGTGTCCTCTTTGCACAGATGAAAATGATTTCCTTGAGTGTGAGAGCTGGAAGATCTGGGGAATATGGAAACACACAGCACCTGCAGCATCAAGAAACACCGGCTTATTTCACACCTAGACGTTGTTGCAGAAACCAGTTTGTTAATCACTCTTGTGCTGCTTGTAAAATCATACTGTACGTTGTTATTGTTTAAACTCATACTTTTGCACCGTGGAAGAATCATCTTTGGGCAAGGAGTTGGGAGTGCTGAGAGATCTTTTAAGACAGATGGTCTAGGACGAAATTAAGTCAAACGAGACAACATCGTATCTCAGAGCCGTTTATTGGGAACGAAAAGGGAGTTGTCCTACAGAGTAAGAGCAGAGAAGACAGAAAAGGAGGAAGGAAAATGAGAAAGAGTGGAGATAGACAGGGAAAGGGAGGAGACAGAGAGAAAGGCGGGCGTTCTCAGCGGAAGGTCGGGCAGTGCCGTCGAGCTCCACGCGGCCGGGTGTGTCCGGGGGTGTCCGGGCACGGCTCCGGGTGTCCGGGGGTGGCCGGGTGTGTCCGGGCACG
>VWZW01004119.1:19757-155582 GCA_013397115.1 Edolisoma coerulescens
GGGCGGGACAGGGGCCGCACACGAGGCTCGGAGGGCGGGCGGTGTGCGGCCCGGCGAGAGGGCGAGCGAGGGGCGAGCAGGGGCCAGCAAAGACAGAAGGGTCAGAAAGCAAGGCAAAAAGGACAAGCCCCGCTGGTTAGAGATAAAGAAAAGCCACAAGACCCAGGCATCCCCCGAACTTGTGTCGCAGGCATTGTTATGCCCCCCTGCACATGTGCATCCCCTCCCCTGCACGCCTCCGGCAAGCGGTGTTGAGACAAATCAAAATAAAATGGGCTTCTAACACCCTTCTTCACCTGGTGTGACAGGTGTGCACCATCCCGACATTTATTTAAACCCTCCAGTGGCAGGAACCCGGCTTTTAAAGCCCCTTTTCAGCCAGGGGATGTCACAGAATAAAGGAGTGTTTGCTTACAGTCTGTCCCTAATACAGCAGGAGGTACTTCAGTGTCTCCATATCAGGAAGAGATGTGAATTCCATCCACAGCAGTTCTTGCAGGAAAAACAATTGCTTATAGTAAACAAATTGAATATTTCTAGCAAATTCCAAGTCATATTGAAATGGAAGCAACTCCAGGAGGAAGAGTGGAGAGGTGCTGCAGGTGAGATAAAATTTCTTTGTATTACTCTTAAATAGTTTTTTGGTTATTTTGCATCCATGTGGTTTGGGTTGGATATTTTTTTGAGATACCAGGTGATAGCAATGAGCATAAACATAATTTCCTAGCTTTTATTCTCTTTCTTCTTGTGGTACCTGAATGTTGTATTGAGTTCTATGCTTTAATGAAAATCCTTCCTTTCCTGGACTCTTCTTCAAGTGTTAGAGGAGAAGTTAGTGGGTGAGTAGTTTTTCATAGACCACAGGGAAAACTCCTTAGTTTTACCACTTTAAATGTATACATTTTATATCATTAAACTTTGGGAAGCTAATAAACCGAACAGCAGACTGGATTGGGGATTAATTAAAAGGGCATCACATACAGCTACTTTAAGTTGAAGGACAGAAGGCAAACAGGCTTTCCCATCTTGACAGCTTTGACAAGTGGTAAAGTGTAAAAATGGACAAAAAAAAATGTTTCTTTTTCATATACATTTAGATTTCAACACTTAATAGTTTGTGTGTATAACTTAACCCCACATTTAATGGCTGTTCTCTGCAGTTTGTGAGCCTCTGCTGCAGTTCAGGACATGCTCAGGGAGGGCAGGGCCAGGCATTTCGATGGACATGGGATGGAAGGCTTGTGTAGTGATCACAGCATCTTATACATCTCCTGATTAATGAGACAAAATTTAGTTGCCCTAATGAAAAGCACTCCTGACCAGATGAGAAAACTACACGGGGTTGTTCTTTGTATCAGTTCGAATAGAAATTGCCCTGTGATCCCTGCGAGTTTGCAGAAGGTAACTCCTGTTTTTGGGTGGCATCGCTGCCCTTGGCATCTCACCACGGAATGCAGTCCTGGACTCAGGCCAGATTAAACAGCTGAATAGCTCTGCCTTTAGATCCAGGGGCACAGGAGAGTAGGGAAATAATTCTCCAATGTCAAAATCTATTTTCTTACTTTTAGCAGTAGCTAACGTTTTGTGATATATATACACAAGCCCATATAATGAAACAGTTTGTTTTATGAGGCTACAAGGACATATGTGGGAAAGAAATACGATGCATTTTAAAAATTTGTGGCAGTGGAGATTATTCATACTTTATGTGGTGTTTGAAGTTAATATTTGTAATCTTTGTTGCTGTTGTGCTGTGCAAAGTGAGCATTGGTGTTACTTAAGTGACACATCACCGTGGATCAGAGACATCAGCTGACTCCCAGAATTTCTGGTTTTTTGTCATCTCTAGTTCTGCCACAAGTAGGCTGGGGGAGTTGAGAGTTTGTTCTGGGTTTTGGGCAGGTACTCTGAAACACTTCTTGCCTTGATGTTTTGCAGTGTAATTGAGGGAGGTTCAGAAGGTTAAGGGACTTGGTAAAGCCACCAGTGCAATGATTTGCCAACAAATTTCCCAAAACCTTCATTTTTCAGCGATTGTCACCCCACGGAAAGTACACTTTTTAAAAAAATTCAAATTAGTTGAGAAGAAAGTTGAGGTTTTTATTGAATTAGGCTGTAACTTCTGAACTCTTTGACACTTCCCTTAGTTCTTTGTTTTCCCTTGGAGCAGCAGATATTGCTCAGGTGCAGGAAAGTTACCATCCAATGGACCAGGGCCACACAGACATATACAACCTTGAAGATTATTTCCTACCTCATTTTCTGGGGTAAATTGAAGCTCTACCCATGAGCTGCACCTGAACATGTAGAAGGTCTGAGTTTCCCCATGCCTGGAAAAACTGGCTACAGGAATACCTGAGCTAAATTCTCAATGACAAATGGAGAAAAATGTTGTCTGGAGTGCTAAAATAACACAGGCATCCAGTAATGCTTGGTAAGTCATGCACTGCATTAAAATCCTACCAAAAAATCAAGGCAGATATAAAATAATTGGGAGGTTCTCTTCCCATGAAGATCATCAATATACAGTAAGTCTCTTAAAGACCAGTGTTTAAATTATTAAGGCTGCCAGTTTAATGAAGAAGCAACAGCTCAATTCAATAATTCATGGCAACAATTTGAGGCAAAGCACACAAAATATTTTTAGCATGTGTCTCAAGAACAGTTAGACACAGGATCAAAATATGCAATGTTACACACAGTGTGTTCTTATCTGTTAGGTCTGGTAGAGGGAATAAACATTTTTTCCTGATGAGAAAATCAAAGTTTTGTGCCATTTCAGTGAAGTCAAGTTGACACCTGCAGAGAAGCAAGTCATGACATTTTAGCTGACTGGGTTTTTTTCCCCCCCTCCAGTTGTGGTTTGTTTCTTCATTTTATTTACCCTGACAGACAAAAGAAAAATGTTGAGATGAGGATTTGTCATCTTTTCTTATAACTCTTCTCCTTTTTTTTTCCTCCATTAAGTAAGTAGCTCATACATTCTGGGCTGAGACAGTTGTACTGAGGAGAAAAACCACTTGAACATATTAATATTAAAATAGTGTCCCTCCTTTCTTGTTGCCCCCCCAGCCTCTGATACCTCGAACATCGCTACATTTATCAAAATAATAAGCTTCAGGTTTCATAAGAAGGGATCTATTTTCATGTCATCCTGGCATAGACCTGCCTGACTGAGCCAGGGAGATCCTTAAAAAAATACGAATTTAGGATCAATAATGTTTATAGCGTCATTTATAAAGCTGAAGTCAAAGGCATGGATAATGCAGAATTTATTAAGGGAAATTACGCTGGGGATTTTGTTTACTGGCCTCTAATCCTACCTCCACTTTTTAACATCTCATTTTGTCAGGAAAACATAAGTTGCAGGTGTTCATAAGTGTAAACTGGCACATAAAGAAGCTCACAAATCATATCTGTTGTGACCTAATATTGCAGTACAGGGTACTCTTCAACGATGTTTTTCCTGGCTGCATCTTATTTTTGTTTTCTGTGGGTCCCATTAAAGACTATGTAAAGTTATTGTAACGGAATTGAAATAGATTTTATTACACCAATATAAGTTCCATTTACTGTGCAATATGACAGTGCTTAATAATTTCATATTACAAGCATAATTATGACATCAAATTAGTAATTTTCACAAAGTACCTGCATTAGGCACTCATATGATACGATGCAGTGTATTTTTAATTCTCTAGGGTGCCTGAAAACACACATTTTAGCAGGGAAAAAGCAGAAATGTTGTAAAAGGAAGCACCTCATAACTCCTTTGAGCAATTTCCTAAGGATATTTGCCTTCCACTGGGGTACAGGTATTATCAAGACTGTTTTTAGATTCCAATACACTGTTGATAAAGCCAGAAAGTTACTGAAGTCTAAAAATTGTGATACATCTTCCTCTTTGGTGATCATGTCAAAGGTCCCCAAAGCCACTGCCTCGATATTCTGAGCAACCTCTTAGTTTGATTAATTCCCCTGGACCAGTAAGGCTGTTGCTGATGGAGTGGGTTGTGGGAAGGATTAGGAACTCCAGTTCAATTTGAAATGGGGAGCCAGTGGAGCTGCAGAACCCCTTTGGAAAAAGGAATCAATTTGTGTCCCACGGAAATGCAATTCCTTCCAAGGTGGAGCACAGCACACTTGGCAGGGCCGAGCCACGCTGGTTTTAAGGCAGGAACTCAGGATTTGTATCCAAGTGGTGTAACTGTGGAATCTTTGTCTTTTTCCCCTCTCCTTGGGGTTTTTGCATGGAATTAATTTTCCATTCAGGTGCTGAAAACTTCTGCAATGCAAATTCATCTGAGGGTTTGGCTTTTATCTGCTAAAATAAATGACAGAATGCGATGAAGGTTCACAAGCATCTTAATAAACCTTTAAGAGTCTGCCTTAAATACCAGTTTTCTATACTAGAAAGCTCATCAATATCTAGACAGCCATGCAAACAGCGAGGAGGCTAGTCCATTAATGAAATGTTAATGACTGAATTAGACCTGTAATAACAGAAGTAGAATGCACTGCTGTGAGTCCATTAACATCAGCAGACCCTGCTGGGAAACAAGTAAACACCACATACAAAGGGAAAACTTGTGCTAATAAACAGTTTTTGTGCAGTAAAGGTGCTCGGAAGCTCGAGCTGTAAATCCCATTCACTGCTGTTCTAGTGGGGATTTTGTTGGAAAAGTTTGTCCAAGCGACATAGAGGAATATACATTTCACAGTGGCATAAATATGCACAACAGCAAAGTCTGTGCCCTGAAAATAAACCAAAGCCTGCTGCCAGGTATCCTGACAAAAATTCCTATCATCATATCCTGTAAGAATTAGCAGTTGAATGGCAACTGCAGCTTCATCCTTGTCTTTGGGAAGAATTTCTTCCCCTGTGAGGCTGGGGAAGCCCTGGCACAGGTTGCTCAGAGAAGCTGTGGCTGCCCTGGAAGTTTTCCAGGCTAGGCTGGATGGGGCTTGGAGCAACTTGTGATAGTAGAAGGTGTCCTTTCCCATGGAATGAGCTGGAACTGGATTATCTTTAATGTCCCTTCCAACCAAACCATTCTGGATCTCCTTCTGCAGCCAGTCCAGGTGGGTAGCAGGGAGCAGTGGTTATCACCTGATAGATGGCTGACCCAAGTGAAATGGAGTTTATGGACCCTCACTAAGGCCCTCGTAGCCATCACAGAAACTGCCACTGTTGGCACTAATTAGGAGCACTGTTAAAATTTTATCTTGTGCCTTAAAAGTTGATTGTGCCTTGCAGAAGGTGTTAACCCCAACAAAGGGGATGGGAAATACAGCACTGCCAGCAGCTTCATGGGTGACCTTGTAACCCTCCACGTGAGAGTTTTTGCCTGGGGATATAGGAATTAATGACTTTTTGGAATGAGAGCTGCTGCTTTCTTCTTCCAAAATATATAACTTTTTTTTTTCAATACAAATGATACAAAAATAGTTGCGTTTTCTTCCAGTCTTGAAAACCTCAGCAATTTCCTTGCACAGTGGCTGAAGTAGGAAAAGCCAACATGTCTGGGTCTTAGCTAAACTTCGTCCTTTTTGGCAAGATTCAGAAATTTACGTGAAACTAAATATCCTATTCCTGCTCCTGGAAGCCTCAGTGTATCTCCCAAGGGGCTGCTGTTCTCCCACCTTGCCCTCACCTGTGTGCAGGGGTTTGATTTGTATTTTATTCTGCAGTAACAAAAGTGTTTTCCCTGATCTTGCCAGTGTCATTAAAAAGGATCCCCTGTGGTGTTTCCCAGGAGGAGTTACTGCACTAAGGACAGCTGGTTCTGGTGGTCAGATCTGTGAGAAAGATGGGAAATATCCATTCCCAGATCCCAAGGCTGGCACAGACTCCACAGGTCACCTCGTGTGAACCAACTTCACTCTGTGCTTCGGGTCTGTACCCCTAAATTAGGGGTAATTTCACCTCACTACCCCACAGAGCTGCCTCGAGGGTAAAACGGTCAAAGAAAACAACACTGGGGGGTACATAAACTCTAAAATTGAAATTATATACATTATTACCTTCCTGTAAGTACCATTCTGATTTAAATTTGGGCAACTCTCTGTCTGAGTCCATGGTGGGGTTTTGGTTTTATTGCCCTGTCTTTGTTTCCTAGGATAGCACTGAAGGACTGTATAGAGGAAACTGATTTAGTTAGAAAGAATGCAGTGATCTGATTATGTGCATTAAAGAAATAAGTACAATATCTGAGTACTGAAGGAAATGGTGGAATTAACTGTAAATGATACGAACCACTCACTGCTCTTCCTTCTGCACAAAAGAACTGAACTAAGCTGGACTTTTGAACCACCTTGCCAAATAAAGTAACAGCTTTTTCTTTTCAGAAAAAGCAAATTTTGATATGACAATTTGAGCAAGTTGCACTGTCTATAATTGACTTGTCGGCAGAACAGTTTTTGCCATTTTTACTTGTGTCCCGAAGCATTTGTCATCTTTGTTGCAACACAAACTTTGAAAAGTTGTTATTAATAGAGGATGGCGCATGGGATGCTTTGCCTGTATGATCTGTGCAAAGAGAAGAACTTTTAAAATAAACTAAGTAATATTTTATTCTCTTGTAACCCTCAGCTGAGTCACACCAATTTTAAATTAGATGTGATACAGAGGGAAGTGAAATAGCAATGCAGACATAAGGGAATGTAACAGGCTAAAAGGAATAATTAGGAAAAAAATTGTGGCTAATAGAGATAAATTAAAGATCTGTGTTTTCCTGTAGACATAATGAAAAATGTTTTCTCTTGAGAAGGGCTTTGGCCAGTTGTTGGAAGTGAAGACAGAGGTTTAAAAATTAGGTGGAAGGAGGGAGGGGACATGAAAAGCAGAAGTTTTTGAAGTAGGGAGAGGTGTTTGAGAGGCAAGATCTGCAAGTAGCAAGGATCTTGAATGCAACGTGGGAAAGGCAGAAGGAGATGCAGCAAAACAGGGAAGACGTGGTGAGGCTTCCTTGGCATTTCAAGGGTCACCAGTTCAGTGGCTGCGGGTTTCATCTGGAGTGCTGTAGACATTGGGGGTGAAGGGAGGAGGGCAGCCATCAGAACCACAGCTGGAAACCTCTGGAACAAGAAGTTTTATCTTTGGGTACAGACAGAAATGACCTGAGAGGTGCACGTGAGAGTTCAGAGCCTCAGCAGCCAGGGGCTCCCTGGCTCCGTTGCATCTCACTCCATTTCTCACCTCTGAAGAGGTGCCTTAATTTTCTAAACCCACCTGCAGCTGAGGGTTATTGAGTGAATATAAAGAATTGATTACAGCCTGTTTAGGATAAAATTGCGTTAGGGTTTCCTTCTTTCCTTTGTCTAGGAATTCCTTGATGCTGCTGGGAGCCTCCCTGGTAAACCAGCCTGCCCTGGAATCCCCACGGAGTGAGAACAGTTGCTTTTTGCCCACTTTTTACAAACTTTAGAGGGTAGAATGATTTCAACAGATGCATTTATTTGTCTGATTTTGCTGCCTGGTGTCACACAGTGAGGTTTTCTGAGGTATTAACTATCACTTTAAATTCTTCTCGCTTTGAGTCATCCCATCCTGTATATAATTTGAACAGGTTTTTGTATAATTATTTCTCTCAATAATTACCATTATACAATTGCTATAGCTGCCAGTTTTGGTTTTCTCTCCTGCCGGAGAACAGCAGAAATGTATTACACGTTAGTGTAACTTATGATCTTGGATTCATGTTTAAAATGCATGGAATATTTTTCATCTTCTGTTTGAAGCAATACCTCATCTGGGATCATATCTCACAGTGTAAGTTTACACTGAGTAAATGGATGTCTTATATTTCAAAGGGGTGGAATCCACAATGAAAAAGAAACGGATGCCAAAAATAAAAAATCTAAATTTTTAAGGCATTGGAGGGCTAATGATGAATATTAATGGCTACAGGTAGCGACTTGGCTCATCTGGACAGTCATGCAGAGAGGTTTGTGTATGGTCTGCTTTTCCATCTTAAATAAATTGGGTTTTGCCATCATTACAGCCCTTTTTTTTGTTGTCTTTTGATGAGGATTCTAGGAAATTGGTTTGCTGGCATGCATGGTTTATTGGCAGGGAGGGCAAACTGGAATTTGCAGGCACAAGTGCTGCTGGTGGGTATCTTAATTCCAGAAGTTGTGTTCTCCAACAGGAAGTTCCTTAGCTTTTGAGTTTTCTGCTTGGTTTTACCCCCAGGGTAGGTGGGAATAGGTGCAGTAGGATGGAGGAAAGGGCTGGCAGACTTGTAAAGTTTGTGATAAGATAATTTTTGGTACCAAATCCACTGTAAAAAGCCAGTGCTTAGCTGGATACACAGAGGACATGAGGGCAACCCCTCTAAGGAACAGCGAAATAACAAAACGATGGCTCTTTGTTCTAAATGAATGGTGATGCTTTTTGAAAACTGATTTATGGCTTTCTGCTGACAAGGGTGATTAGAGATAAAACATTTTAATCTCATGAGTCATGCTGAAATTTTCTTTCAGGGACACTAAAAATTGGAATGCAAAACAAAAGAGAGGGAAAGAAAAAAAAGCCCAGAGAATATTTGGAGTACATAGGTATGAACATTTTAAAGAGATTGGGTTCAGAATGCAAGTTTGCATAATGACAATTAATAATTGCAGGTAGCAGAGGGTGATTGGAGGAGAGCAATCAGGTCATCTGTGTCCATTTTGTGCATCAGGCATGTGGGAACTTGGGCACCAAACTCTTCTTTCCCTTTTAGTATTTTAAGTCAGCAAACAGGCTGAGTGTGCAGATGCATTTGATTACTAATGGTCATTATAACTTGAGCAGCACCGTGATTTATTAGAATAGCTGTTGACTGGGATTCCAAGAAAAGGTAATTGTTCCAGAATTATCCCCACAATTAATTTCACATGTGTGAAGTCCATTGACTCCAACTGCAGGCCATGGGAGCCGTGTGAATGTTCACAGCAAGAGCTGAGGTTTGGGACGGGAAGGATGAGCCTCTCAATTTTGGGGGGATCGGGTGCAGATTGGGTTTTCTCCGGCTCTTTCTGACTTCCTGCAAAACCATAACTGGTTGTTCCATTCCTCTGGAATGCCAATGTGCATCAGTGGAAGGAAATGTTGATGAAACGGAGACATCCGTGATGCAAAGGTGCTTGGACTATGCCAGCAGTAGCTTTTGAAGGTGGTGGGACATGTTTTAACACATTGATCCTTAGGCATCCGTATTTTTTAAAGCTGCTTATGCTGTTGCTTGACAGTGGAACAGGGAGGAGATGTCAGACTGTTGTAAGAAATCTGTATTTGCAGATACACCATGAAATGCTCACAAACACCATGCTCCAAAACCCCAGCAGTTTGCATCCTCAGCAAACACAAAATATATGTTACGACTCGTGATACGGTGAATTTTGAGCAGAATTAATCCTTACTCAATCATTCAACAATGAGAAATATTGAGTTGTTTTTCTTAAGGATTAGGAAAATTCTTTTGGAAGGAGACAAACATTTGTCCCTGCTGGAAGCTCCCTCAGCTGTAATGCATCATTGTGCCTGACCAGCCCTAGAAACCTTGGAAAGACAAAATATGTACAAGCTGGTTGTTAAGCATGTGTGATATGTTTTGCCTTGTCACCTGGCAACGAAAAGGTTTTTCTAAACAAATTTCACACATTGCCAAAATTCCAACTTTTTGAAACACGTAAGCTGCTTATTTTTTATTTATTTATTTCCCCTTTGTCAAACGCAGCCCAAGGTATGTCTCTCTCAGAAGAGCAAATGTTAGCATTTCTACTGGGGCAAAGAAATAACTTTTGTAAATTTAATTCACTCAGCCTTACATACTTCGTGTAACAGCATTGGGACTGTATCAAAAAATAGCAAATACACTGTCTATGAAATGATTCATAGTCTGTCCTACAAGTGTTTTAAATTTAACAAACAAATCGACACCAAGAAACCTTTGATTGACCTAAATTCAGCAAATGAGCATAAAATTAGAAGAAACAAGCTTGGCTCACTGTAAAGTTTAAATAATAAATAAATAGTAATAATAAGAGGATTAATAAATTAAATAGGATAAATAAATAATGAAAGCTATGAGGATGGTGAAGGGCCTTGAGGGGAAGCTGTATGACGAGCAGCTGAGGTCGCATGGGCTGTTCAGCTGGAGGAGACTGAGGGAAGTTCTATCCCAGCCTTCGGCTTCCTCAGGAGGGGAAGAGGAGGGGAAGACACTGATCTCTTTTCTCTGGTGATCAATGACAGGACCAGAGGGAATGGCTGGAGCTGTGCCAGTGGGGTTTAGGTTGGGGATCAGGGAAAGGTTCTTCCCCCAGAGGGTGCTGGGCACTGCCCAGGCTCCCCAGGGAATGGGAACATTCCCAAGGCTGCCAGAGCTCCAGGAGTGTTTGGACACTGCTCCCAGGGATGCCCAGGGTGGGATTGTTGGGGTGTCTGTGCAGGGCCAGGAGCTGAACTTGGTGATCCTTGTGGGTCTCTTCCAACTCAGGTTATTCCATGATTCATAATTTCTGTGTCTATATATTGTTTTGAAGGAATATGAAGAGAAGTGAAAAGTTAATAATGCTTCTTTTCGAGTCGCAGAACATTTAGCCTAGAAATGATCACATCACTGGCTGACACAGCTCTAAGTGTTCAGGTTGTGGGGTGAAAAAACCCCCTGAGATGTCATTTCTTAAGTTTGAATGAACGGTTTGAAGGACAGTACTTCAAACTGCAGTGGAAAAGCTGCATTGCTGCACTCGGGCAGGCTTTAATAACCTCATACATTCAGGTGCCTCCTTAATCCGCCACTTGTTTTCTATAGGTCTGCTGCTGACTATCGATGTATTTATCCTCTGCCATCTTCCTCCCCTGTGCGTGGCAGTGTCAGTGCTGATCCAAGCCAGTGCTGATGGGATTCCAGCCCATTACCACGCCGAAGGGGGCTGGGGTTTGGGTGCACAATGGGGGTGTGACACCGCTGAGCGAGGGGAGGCAACTCCTTATAAATGACAACGCTCCGGTAATGACACGCGGAGCTTGGGAGTCAGTGCTTGTGAGGAGATCTCTCAGCTAGGAGACAGAAAGGTGGTGCCCAGGAAATAAAGGTGGATGACTTCCATGTGGTTCACACAGGATTTCACCAGCTCCACGCCACCAGTACTGGCACCAGCATGACAAAACCGATGGGTTGTCGCTGGATGGACGCTCCATGACGTGGCCGCAAGCTCTGTTGGCATTGTGCTGCCAGGAGAAGTGTTTAGATTTTTAATTACCTTAATGCTGAACTAAAAAGTGCCTGTGTTTCCAGTGCCATGAAGGGTGCAGAAAAGGGCTGTAAAATGCTAAAACAATGGCAGGCTCCTCGCTGGAGGATGCAGCCCGTTGCTATAATGCGGCGCGTTTCGAAAAGATCTGTATTTTTTCAAAGACGAACATCAAACAGGAGGAAAAAGGTTATGTCACCTTCACCCTCACAGTACTGTCATTTATATGCTATCAGCTCATTAAATTCACATTAAGATACTCCATGGGACTTTAGGAGCTATTAGTGCACCTAAAATGGCATAACAAAATCTCAGTTCACTTTAAGAGAGATGGCATTGCGACATTTTGTATTTCATCACTGAATTATTATAGTCTCAGATGCATTCTGCTGTGATGGTAATGGAAGGAGGAATACTAGAGAGGAAAGCTGTCCATTTGTTTATCCCCAGGGAGAGAAAAAAGAAAGTTTGATAAAAAACTGGAGTGAAAGTAAAGCATTAACAATTTAACCCCTGTAGCAATGCTAAAGAACACTCAGGATTTTTATATTCTGCTTTTCAGGATGCTTAAAATAAAGAAAGAAGGAAAATTTTGTGTGTAGGGAGTTGCTCCAGGCAATGGAAGGTGCAGCAAATGTACTGCATGAATGCAGCCATCTCAGTCTTTTGTAGGTGAAGTGTCTCATGACAGCCATAAAATACCTTCCTTCATATAAATTCTCATGATAAAAATGGTTATTGTGATTAAAGTTGATGTTCTTGTTAGTTTGCTGTAGTTTTTCCTCCCTTTGCTTTCATCAGAAAATAAGTGTGCTGCTATAGGTAAATCTGCAGCCTTGTGTTTATAAATCCCACGTGGGATAATTCCCTGGCATCAGGCTCAGGAAAGAATAAGGAAAACTGAAGCCATACCAAGTTATCATGAAATAATTAATATATATTTATCGATGAATGCTAAAGAAACGTTACACTGCTTGATAAATAATAATTAAAAAAGGATATCTGAATTAATGAATATGTATTTATGTTTTGCATCTGGAAAATAGCTTGATCTGAAGATGCTTTTTTCTACACAGTACCTGCAGCTGTACATGAAATACATAAATAATATGTATTGAAGGACAGAGAATAAGTTAAATTCAGTTTTTGAGGCAGACGTGATTTTCTTATAAATGTGTATGAATAATCAAAAAAATCAGAAGCAAGATGAAGGATGTTCAGTCACTTTAGGCAATATATTTTTCTTAATACCTATTTAGAATTATTTAGAAGGTATAGTAATTCCTTACAAGTGCTTCCTTCCCTCTCCAATCAAAAAAAAGAATTCAATGACTTGAGTTTGGAATAAAAGGCATTGGAAAAGGAGGAAGATTTGAGAGTAAAGCATTGTGGAGACACTGAATTTGCACATTCACAGGGAGTGAAACTCACCCTTCTGTGGAGAGCCAGGACCAGCACAAGTTGAGCTTTCAAAATCCCTTTTAACTGCAAGGACCTGATACAGAGCACTTTGGTGGGGCAGAAATGAATCTCTTTCTTCAGTGGAGAGGGAGCTCAAAAGACATTGGGAGAGCATTGCAAGAGGAAGCTGAAGGTTTTGAAAATAGAGGGAAGTAGAAAGGGAATAATCACTGAATAACTGCATGTGGAGCACCTGCTAAATGTAATGTTTGCTTACCTTCAGTACCTCAGAGCCTAATCTCTCCAGCACAGCAATTCTGCTGCTTTATTAGAAACTTCACCTGTTGGAAAGCACCAGAGACTCCAGTTTTATCATCAGGAAACACCTCCTGAGTGGTTACTCTGCAGGCTGAAACCGGCCATGGAGGGAGTTTTCTATCAGACAGAAAAGATGATGTGTTGCACTCAAACTCTTGGGTTTTACCAGCTCTTGTTGGTTTGCCCTTTCCTGGCGGTGTGGGATCCTGAGGGTGTGGGATGGTGGCCTGAGCACAGAGGATCTCGGGAAGCAGCACGGTTTGTTCCCGTTAATATCTGCCAGACATCACAGAGGAGTAAATAGGGAATTTTGTCCAGTCTGAGGCAGGATTTTTAAAGGTCTGATGAAGGTTTACAATCCCAGTGTTATTACTAAAGAGCACCAAATTTTACCCTCTCTTCAGGCAGTGGTACAGCTGAAGCCATGACAAGTTGTTGAACATAAACAGGGGAAATTAATGTTCAGGACGATGTGAGGGAAAAATCAGGATTAGTTGTGCAATTTTGGGAAAGTTACGGGACACCCTGAGGGAAGAGGTCAAACCCAAAGAATGCTGTAAGGTGGCAGATTGATCTGGTGAAGGTGGCTGCAGCTGTCTGTATTCTAAATGTTCTATTCAAATCTCAAAATGCAAATTAATTGGAGTAGCTGGAGCAAAAGACAACCCTATTTAGGTTTATTTGTATATCTATTTCCGAAAGAAAAGAGTCACTGTGTGAAAACCCAAGGTTAAACATTTTTTTGGTACTTGCCATATTACATATTTGGAGATGCATATTTAGAAGTCAGTTAATTTATATTTTTTCCAAGGGAAATCTCCGTGGTCAGGAACAGAAACTCAAGCCTTGAGGTAGTGGCCAATTTTATCCAAACACTGCAAGAGCAGTTGCACCAGGCTCACAAATTTTAATGTCTAAGTCATGTTTTGTGACCCCTGTGTCATGGGTTATGGGCATGCACTGGCTGAATCCATGAAAACTTGACCGTCTATGTAGGAGTATAGTTTTATAACCCATTGCACTATTTACCTAATTTTTTAGCTAGATTTAGAATATATTTCAATTTAGGTTTTGTTTACATATATTTATTTAGATAGAAGTGGTTCTTACTGCTCTGCAATGGCAACGTGGATGTGTAGAAGTCACTGGTGGCATCAGTGGATGAATTAAAGCTTGACTTTGAATTAAAGCTTGTCTTCATGTGCTGGCTCAAATTTAGGATTGCTTCTGATCCACACAACTTTAAATCCAGAAAATAATTTCTTCCTAGAAGTGCCCATCTTGGCAGGGAATATCCTGCAGCAAAGGAGCTCCAGCACAGCAAATTCAGAGCAGAAAAGCCTCCAGTGCTGTTGGGAAGACTGGGAGAGATCTTTGTTGTGTTTTTTCCCCAAACCCAGCATAGCAGTCAGGTTACTGGGAATCACATTTGGTCCAGAATTTATCAGAGTTGACTAAAACTGTCCCTTTCAAAGGAAAGGCCAAGGGCAGATGGACCAGGCTCCAGGCTCAGAGCACAGGCTGGGTGCTGTGGATGAGGACATGGGAGAATACTTGTTTTTCACCCTGTCACCTTTCAAAAACCCAGTGTGAGCCAGTTTATCTGCTGTGTTACAGTCTGAAACTGCCAAACAGAAATAAAATAAACGTTGACATCTCAACCCTAAACCAGAGAGGCTGATTTTACACCAAAAGACCCAGTGACTGTGATATTTAATAGCATTCAGGGATGTCTCATTTTCAGTCTTTTCATCAGGTCCAAATAATTCGTGTTATTTGTTTGCTGTTACAAAGCAGCTTTTATTTCATATCTCTCGTGCCCACCCAGGCCCTGTTAAATGTCTTGCACTGTGTCTTACTGATCTTTAATATTTATTTTGTAAGGTGAAGCACTGTCTATTCTTGTATAACCACCTAAGCCAAAAATCCCCTTCACTTCGTAAAGAGCTTAATTTTGCACCTTAGTTTTTTGTCCCACCTCACGACACCGAGGAGATAATCATTACTGCCACTAATGGCCCCGTTAATCCTTTCACAGGTATTCACTGAAACTGCTGGAAGTAAATATTGCTTTGGCTGATCTCAGGCTTGGTATCTGGGTATTATGTTGTGTGTCAAGAAAATAACTGTAGGATGCTCTCGCTGTAAATTGTTCTTACAGCTGCACCAGACCTGCACAGCTCTGTGACATCTCCAGGAGGCTTCAGCTGGACCCACTGTGCTCTGAAAAGCTGAAGTTAAACCCACCAGAAGTTAAACCAGGACTTGCCTGGGCTGGTTTGCAGAATCTACTGTGGTAACCTACTCTCAAAATGTTTCGACTTCCACAATCAGCAGTTTGAGAGGACTGGGAGTAGAATAAACTGAGCTGGATACATTTATGCTTTTTTAAAGAATCACAGAAGCATAGAATGGCCTCAGTAAGAAGGGACCAGAGAGATCATCTCATTCCACCCCCTGCCATGGGCAGGGACACCTTCCACTGTCCCAGGCTGCTCCAAGCCCCAGTGTCCAGCCTGGCCTTGGACACTTCCAGGGATCCAGGGGCAGCCACAGCTTCTCTGGGCACCTGTGCCAGGGCCTCCCCACCCTCACGGGGAAGGATTTTTTCCTAATTCTAGTCTAATATCTAATCTGCTGTCAGTGTGGAGCCGTTTCCCCTTGTCCTGTCCCTCCAGGCTCTTGTAAAGAGTCTCTCCCCACCTTTCTTGCAGGCTCTCTTCAGGTCCTGGAAGGCCACACTGAGGTCACCCCAGAGCTTCTCTTCTCCAGGCTGAACAACCCCAACTCTCCCAGCCTTTCCTCACAGCAGAGCTGCTCCATCCTTCTGATCATCTTTGTATTCCTCCTCTGGATTCTCTCGAGCAGCTCCAGGTCCTTCCCGTGCTGGGTCCCAGGGCTGGGGCAGCTCTGCAAGTGGGGTCTCACCTGAGCAGGGCAGAGGGGCAGAATTCCCCCTTCCTGCTGCCCTCACTCTGGGATGAGCCCGGGATTCTGAGCTGTGGTCAGGCTTTACTGGTCCGTGTCCAGCTGGGCCCCAGAGCCAGAGCTCAGCAGTGTTGTTCTGAGCACCCACGATGCTGTTTTTGGCACTGGCACTCCTTCAGCGTGGAGGAGAGATCCCGACCTGCCTTCCTCTTGTGGCTGCACACAAGGTTCTGTATCAATAAGAAAATTGTTTGTGTTATCTCAGTCAATTAAGGAGTGGATTTAGAAATAATGAGGTGAAGCCCAGAGCTGTGAGGTGTGGCATATGCTTTGACAAAACAAAAAAAATCCGACCCCAAACAAACAAATTGCAGGGATGGAAAATTCTTCCTGGCCCGAATGATGAAGCAACTTTAGTTAAATATGAAAGCAGTAATATTCAGTGAAATGCAGAGTAAAATTAAAAAAGAAAACCCCATCTCAGAGTGAACCTCTGTTTAATCAGAAAGGAAAAAAAATAGCGATTTGTAGGGTTTTTTTCTGGGGGAAAAATAAATCTAAAAGGTCACAGCACATCTCTAACTTATGTGGACATGGCTGGAGGGAAATGCTGTGTGCAGAGTTCTCCCATGGACTCCAGGCTGCAGTTCAGAGCAGTAACTGTGAGCGATCAGTCAGTGCCCTGCTTCTGCTTCATGCACTCGTCTGAGCAAGAATGTCCTGGATGCTGGGATTCCGAGGGGAATCACTGCCACTGGTGCTGAGATGTGGCTCTGGATTGTAGCCAGGTCCTCCCCAAGTGGACCCACCACCACCACAGCAGGAAAAGTTCTGTGACATTTTCAGGGGTTTCGTAATGGCACATTGATGTCTCCAGCCACGTTCTGATTGCTGGCATCAGGCATTTCACTCAGGTGCTGACTCTTGCTTGGGGTTTGGCTGTGGGAATGGGTCACTGTGGCTTGACAAATTAACAGGCATCAGCTGAGCCCCAGAAACCAATTTGATGCACCCTCATAGCCTGTGGCAACAGGAAGGTAAAGTACATTGTCAACTGGAAAGAAAGAAAAACAAAGAAAGGAAGAAAGAAAAAAGTCTAATCTCACTTGGTTTATCCTTTTTTGAGGTGGCCCAAGAACATGCAAATGAGGCAGAGCAGATATTTTGGAGTTTTTCAATCTGAGGTAACGTTTGTGTCTCTGCTCTTGTCTTGCCTGTGCTCAGATTGCCTTAAAATCCTAAATAAAGCCAAAGTCAGACTAGTGTGGATGTCTGCAGGTGCCTGCCTTTGGTGGGAATCACGAGGAATGGGCCGTCAAGTGGGCTGGTGTAGGGTAATGGGTGGAAATCAAGCAGACAAAGCTAATGCCAGCTCTGTAATACATTATCTCCACAAAATCAGAGCATTTGTCAGCTTCTAGACAGGTCCACGTGAGGTTCTTATTTCCTTTTTGGTTTTTAGATTTTCTAAAACACGGGGTCTCACGTCAGTGGAAGAGTGGTGGGGGCAGAAATTAAGATATTTTTTTAAATTTGAAGTGGCTGAATTTTTGGGTGTAGATTTCTTCTACATTTTATTCCTTTCTAAAGAAGTGGTCTGTGATGTGACACGCATGTTACAGCGCCCTCAGACACACTGGTAATTTTGGGGGACAGATAAAGTAGACTTTAGGGATTACTTCAGCTTTGTGCGTCTCACTTTGTTGTGAATTGTCATAAATAGCCCAACCTCAACCTGACACCCTTCAAGAAATACTTACTCTAGCATTGAAATTGCCAAATACACCAATTTTTGTGCTAATTATGGACGGCTTCGCTGTGGGAAGTGTAGAAGAAGCATGGTGGTGCTTATTTGCACATTGCGGGGAGAGATTGTTAATTTGGAGGATTAAAATACCTTTTAAAAAAGTAAACAGGTAAAAATGTAACTTTCCTCTTACTTTCCGTGGAACCTCCTTCATCTCTCTTGGAGAGTCTCAGCACCTTGAGGATCCTTGAAGGATCTTTTCTTGTAGACCATCATATGGGTTCTTGAATAACTGCTGACAACCCACTTGCCACACAGTGGTTTAGTTCCTTGGGGCCTAAAATGTTTCTTTCTAACCTAAATTCTTGGCTCCAGTATCTGGGCTTCTGGAGGGTGAGTGCTGTGATGGTCTGTGATTAGAAAAGATAATGAAATTTACTTCTGTCGTCGAACTCTGCTGCTCTAAACATGGACTGCAGAGCCGTGAGTGGAAGACCACTTGGACTAAGATCTTGGGTTAAAACAAGCTGCGGATAGCAGAGAGCAAAGTCTTGGGTTCAGAAGAGGTTAAAATCCATAGCACAAGTAAAAATAATCATTGTAAAAAAGATAGATCGGAATAAAGATAAAAAAAGAAGTTTGAGAAGATCGTGTTACAAAATCATATAAATCAAGAATTGACCAGGGTGGCTGTGGGTCCAAGAGTGGTTTCAGGTCTTGCTGGTTGCACTCACTGCTTGGTAAGTTTTCAAAATGTTTATTTATCCTTGACAAAACCCACCCTGGTCCATGTTTACTTACCTGAATATTTATTAAGCCATAAAGAGCAAAAACCTGCTGTCCTTAACTCAGTCCTGGTTGCCAGTAGGGAGCTGAAGTTGCAGGGATGAGAAATGGCCCTGGTGACCCCTATACTGGGATGCTTTGGAAGTACTGTTTTCTCAGGGTGCTTGTTGGTGGAGTGTCTGGAAAAGATGGCTCGGGAAGTATTTATCAAACCCAAATGTGCCTTCAGGGGGAAAACACTGTATTTGTTGGGGTTTTAACTGTATCCATACATTTAAATTTTATTCTTTTTTAAATAGTGGGACATTTCAGTACCTAGCACTGATGTGTATGATCTGCTTTTAACTTAAATCTGGTGTTAAGGACAAATAAGTGGTGCAGCCAAGATAAAGTAATATTTAACACTAGACCAGAGTCCTATATACTGTATACTCCACCATCTACTCTATATATAAATCTGATAATGGTTAATTGAGAGATGTGGACAGTCCTGCTCACTGCCTGAAATGTTGACCTGGTACTGAGGTGACAACATCTAACCCCTGTCAGGAGGGACGATTTCAGGCAAGTCAGGTCACCCTGTCTGTGTCTCATTTTACCTATAAAATAGGGATAATTAACTGTGCTCGTGTCCTCCAGAAAATCTCGGGATTTGCTGGTGAGCAAGATATCCCTGCTTTATAGGAAATCAGCCAGATCTATAACTCTGGTTTGTAGCAGAGGAAAACATGTATCAAAAAGGAAGAAAAATCAGTGTAGAACACTAATAATTAATTTTTGTTGTTGTTTTGACTCACAAGAACAAGCAGGAACGTTTCAGAGTTTTCCTAGGGCTGTCTGGTGTTCTTGCCTTAGCTATGTTGCAGACTTCCCTCCAAGACCTTAAATCAAGATCCACAGCAGACAAAACCTGCTGTCTGCTCTCGCTGCCCGACAATATTTGCTTGATGAGAACTTCGACTCTCACTGGTGATGAGAGAAGCTGTTCCTGAGCTCATCTGTCGGTGTAAGAACTGCCTCGAGAGCATCCAGCAGCTCTGCAAGGTCTGAAATGAATCTGTCAGTGCGCTGACCTTGCCTTTGCCCTCACTCCAAGTATATGCATTGCTAGATATCAACAATCTAAACAGAGCTAAAACCCTAAGCAACCAAAACATAAACAATCAAAACAACAAATGCATTTGTTGCGTTAGCTGACAGCACCCATAATGTCACTGGACAAATATGTAAATACTGACCTAAATCCCTTTGCTGGAGACTTTTGTGCTCACTTTAAATGTTGGAACAGACAGCAGCTCCAGCATGGATAGCCCTGGGTCTGACCAGAAGCCTCGGTGCCCACCCGGCCCTGGGTGTGGAGCCCTTCTGCTCCTCCTCGGACTCTGCAGGACTTCAGGGAACCACGGTGGAGAGAGGATTTCATTCTTGGGAATTTGGCACCACTCATTAGCATTCAATTAATTAAAACCAAGCTTGTAACATCTTTTGGCCGAGTCCAAAAAAATAGACATCTGAGTGTGCAGAAAACTGGAGTGCTGACCCAATCCATCAATTAGTTGGACATTAATTGCATTTTTTCCCACTGACTTCAGGAGCTGTGGATCAAACCAAATGTGGTAGTCTGGGTGGAATCATATTTTTGCTGCTGAGCCCGAAAGACTTTCCTAGGTGTTTCCTGGAGTAGGTAACTGACATAAATGTCCCTTTCCATCAGGATGGTTGATGGGAACAGGATAACCGTGCCGTGGTGCTGCCGTGGCTGTGCTGCCCTAAGCAGGGTATTCCAGCCCCTCTAGGGACAGATACTCAGATTTTGCAGCACCATGGGAATTGATACCAAGTGGTTCTCATTTTTATCATTTTGGCCGAGCAGGGGGTGCTCAGTTGTTCCAGCACTGCCTCTTCCCCAAAGAGCAGGAGAGGCTGATGATGTGGGTCAAGATGAAACCGAAAGGCTGGATAGATTTTCAAATGTGCATATTTAAACATCCAAGGAACAGTTTTTGGCAGTAATCATAAAATATCCTCGCCGTACAGTTAGTTGGGACACAAATTTGTGTCTCAGTAGTGTCGTGGTTAGTGTATAATTATCTGTGTCCAGATAAATGGAAAAAATATCATCAAAATCGTTAAATATCCAAGCAAACCTGTCTTTATATTGCAATAACTTTTACAAAACAGACTTATAATAGTTTAAGAAGTTTCTTATTTCTCAGATAACAGATTTTTTGTAAGGATTAGACAACTGCTGATGTTAATAACTCCTTATGACTTAATTAATTCTGGAGCACCTCTTCCTCACCGAGGTGGTGTTCACCTCGAGGTAGGCAGCCTTCCCTGACTTATGGGGATCTGTCATCTGCTTTATGCACAATATTAAGTATTTGTGGTATTTCCAAATGCTTAACTCAGACCGATTTCAGCAGGAGCCAGGCAGCTCGCTGCCTTCTGGGATCCCTGATGCAATTCACTATGTATAAAATAGCCATAATGCCATTTACCTGCCTCAGTGAAATTTTATGAGGATAAAACTAAAGCTGGAATTGTCCTTAAGAGTGTTTCTGACAGCACACTTTTCAACAGCTTTTTGGGGAAAACGTTTTCAGTGGCTGTGCTTTCTGTGAAGAGATGTGGAGGGAAACAATTTGTTATGATTTTAAGGGAACCGAAAACCAGAATTTCCTATTCTGTATTGATGCTTGCCCTGTTTAGAATTTCTGTGGGCAATATTTCTATTTGGAGTAATTTTTAACAATAATCTGGATGATTCTAAACATGATTGGAAGTGATCATGGAATTCTAGAATGGTTTGGGTTGGAAGGGACCTTAAAGCTCGTCCAGTTCCACCCCCTGCCATGGGCAGGGACACCTTCCACTAGCCCAGGTTGTTCCACTCTTATTTAGGTCTGTGATAGTGAAAATACAATAAAATCCTATTTACTCTGTTACAGGGAGGCCCTCCAGGGTCTTGTGCAGATTCATGTTTGGAAATTTGCTGTCAGTTACGTGATTTCACCTTAATTCTCCTCATTTTCTGTATCAGCACATGAAGGAAAAAGAGGATTGCTTAAACGCACATTCTCCCCCACTGAAATGACAGGTACTTACTAAATAAAAACACAGTATAAAACCTGAGAAAACAAATCATATTTGAGCACTTCAAATATTTGGCTTCTCATGTAATTATGGAAGTGCAGCAAGTCGCTGCTTTTCTGTAATACAGAAAGCAACATTTTTAATAGAAAGTTCTGTTATCTGCTCTTGTGTAATTTCTTCTAAAATACTGAATAACCAAGGAAATTTTTCATTTGTAATGTAATTTAATTCTGGATTTTATTTTTGATTATGGTCGAGGTTAACTTTGATGTTTTCAAAATGAATTTCAAAGACCATTTATTCAGCTAATTTTGAAGGCAAAAACAGACTGAAACTTTTATCCCAGTTGGTAAGCAGCTATCCCCTAGTTTTATTCAAGTTTTCACATAAAAATGCCAGTCGGGAATAAAACTGACAAATATATTCAATCAAAGATGGAATATTTTTTCCTCTTAAGTTGCAAATGGCTTCATTAAAATAAAAGCACCACCTTAGGGATTGCATAAAGCAGAATATTGGTACCTAAATGGTATTTATGACTCGGCTAAATGTAAAGTGAATTAAAATTTAAAGGATTATAGTCAGGTAGGCCAGAGCCATTCGGAGAGGAATGTCCATTAAGAAGATGAAAGAACCTGCTGTCCCCAGCGACAGGCACACGGCGGGCTGGTGGTCAGACACCTACACACTTAGTGGCACTGGAAATGGAAATATCCTGGGTGAACCCTGAGGTACGTGGGTGGTGTTTACTGCAGGCAGAGAAAACAAAATCCTCCTGCAAACATCCAGGGATGTGCTTGGTTTTATGTATGTTTATGTGTGTGTGAGATACAGATTAATGTGAGTGTATATGGAAGTTTATATATGAAATACGTGTATTTTATTTAGAGATGCACGATTGCAATATATTATCTATTGTATCTAGTTATTATATATGTATTTTAAATCTAGATGTACATAATGTATATTGTGTGTAATACAGACATCTGTATCATATATCACATCAAATTATATATAGATATGTATTATATTTAGATATAAAATATTAACAGCACTAGCAGGAAACTGCAGATGAAAAAGAACAGCACAGTTAATGATGCAAATTACAACCTATTTCAGGTTAAATCCATTAAAATAAATTTGTTTACACATACCCTCCTATTTTACACATACCATGACAAACTCTGCTGCTTCCACCTCTTAGTAAAAAGCCCAAACTGTGTTTTAAGGGATTCATCCGACAAAAAGGGACAAGGAGTTTTCATGGTAAGTGTCTGCCAAAGCTCACATTGAATTTTTGCTGTGAAGGGGACAGAGAGCTGCTGGGTTTGCACTTCATCTGCACACACTGGGATAGATGTGTTGCAGTTCCTCATTTTTATCTTTAAGAAGAATGAAATAATCACGGAAAGGTTTGGGTTTAAAGGACCTTAAAGCCCATCCAGTGCCACCCCTGCCATGGGCAGGGACACCTTCCACTATCCCAGGCTGCTCCAAGCCCCATCCAGCCTGGCCTTGGACACTTCCAGGGATCCAGGGCAGCCACAGCTTCTCTGGGCACCCCATGCCAGGGCTCATCACCCTCCCAGGGAGGAATTCCTTCCCAAGATCCCATGTAACCCTACTCTCCTTCCCTTTGAAGCTGTCCCCTGTGTCCTGTCCCTGCAGTTGCTCAGTTAAATCACTGAACTGAATTCTGCCCTCAGCAGTCAACATTTAACTCCACAATCAGCAAATGCCTGGCAGAAGTTCTTGGAAGACTTGTTTTCTTCCCTGCATCCTGGTTTCTTCATGGAATAGCCATTGTTGAGTTACTGCACAGTGGGAGTTGCTCAGGAAGCAGTTTCTCATTACTCCAAGTGTTTGTGACCAAACAATAATTGTTCTTCAAGCTGTGTGCTTTTAATTTACAAATGCATTTCATGAAAACCCAAGATTTTCAGTTACAGTTTTGAAAAAGCAATTGAAAAAAATACCCAGCCCTCTTGAATCGACTGTCATTGTGTGACACCTCTCTGGGCACTTCCCTGGCCATATTACTGTGGGGTTTTGCTCCAAGTGTTGGTCTTCTTTCCCTGGAAAAACCACTTACATCCTGGATTCAGCCAAAATGCTCAGTCCTGAAGTTTATTCACCCAGCACCAGCCCCCTGAATATTGTACACCCAGGATCTTGACAATTATTGGTGTGGAGAAACAGATACCATGCAATTCACCAACTTTGAAAAAGATGTGAATTTTCATAGCAGTCATTTGCATAATTTTATTTATTTCCTCTTGCTTCTGCCCAGCTACTCCCTGCTGCAGGGTGCTCCTGGCCCTGTCCTCTCCCCTCCCTGCTGCCAGTTACACACCCACCAGTGTCACATTTGCACAACCATTTGTGTCACCTCCCACTGCGGCCCTGTGTATTTAACTTAGCATATTTTAATACTACAGAGCTTTAAATCCAAAGGCATGTGAGCTGGGATAGATGTGTTTATTGGAATATTAGCATTTCTAACATGACATTTTACACAATGCTTTGAACCACACGGTGCATATTGCTTTATTTAAATAGCACCTCTGAGTCTTAATGTCTTCTTTCCAATTTGGACAGATTAGCTGAGTGGGTAAGTGGTATCCTTTTAATTAATACCCATCTGCTTTGTGCCACACTCAGATCTTTGATAAGACAGGTGACCAGTGGGATGCTTTGTAAAGTGCATGCCTTTGTAGCTGTGCAGATTATTTACCTTTATACATATATATTTCATTTCCCACTTGGTATTTCAAAATATTTTTATAAAACTTTTTAGAAAACATTTTATTGATAATAAAAACCTGGCATTTGCAGAGCAAATTAATAGACATCTAGAAGCAATGTTTAAGTGAATTTTCTTCTCCATCTTCTTTTCTACCTTCACCTAAACATTCAAACACATGATCAAAACTATGAGTGTTTGAAAGGATCTCCCAGCTGGGCTTTGCAGCACAGAAGTCCAGTTTAGCAGTGGGGTTCTACCTGGTGGTGCTCGCCTGCATTTAAGGAGGAAATAAAATAATTTAAAACAGCCCAAAATATCCTTCCAGTTCCTTTAAGGGGGTCCAGGAGAGCTGGAGAGGGACTTGGGACAGGGGATGGAGTGACAGGACAAGGGGAATGGCTTCAGACTGACAGAGGGCAGGGTTAGATTAGAGTTTAGGGAGAAATTCTTCACTGTGAGGATGGTGAGGCCCTGGCACAGGGTGCTTGGAGAAGCTGTGGCTGCCCCTGGATCCCTGGATGTGTCCAAGGCCAGGTTGGACAGGGCTTGGAGCAGCCTGGGACAGTGGGAGGTGTCCCTGCCCATGGCAGGGGTGGGACTGGATGGGCTTTAAGGTCCCTTCATCCCAAGCCTTTCTGTGATTCTGGGATTCCTGAAGGAGGGGAGTGATCCAGGTACTCTGAAGTTTTTTGTGGTCCTCATGGAGATTGGAATCAGGTGGCACTTGGCCAGCTCCTCAACACTCTGATGGTTTATGGTTTGTTTCTGAAACTGCCCCCTCATTTTTTTTTTCCAAGTGTCTTTCATGACCCAGTAGAGTGGAAGGTGGAGCTGACAACCCAGTTGTGGTTTCTCATATCACTGCAATACCATTTTCTCCGAAAGGGAAATGAGGTCTTATTCATACAGGGCAAAATTAAGCTCATTCTGGGATGCCTTTGTGATATTAGCAATTGGATTTTAAGTGCTTCTGCAGAAAGTTTGTGGAGGAATGAGCAAAAGGAAAAGGGGTTCTGGTGGGCAAAGGCAGAGGGAGATGCATCACCAAAACCCAAACCTTTTCCAGGTCGGTGGTTCAGAGTGGTTACTGAACATTGCTTGGAATAAAGGAATGCAGGGAAAAAGGAAGTGAACAAAACTCACTTCATTTATGAAGGTAAGTTCTGAAACGCTGCACTTTCTGGACTGTTTTCAGTTGGTTTGTGGGATGATAACCATAAAATTGTGCTGCAGAGATTTGAATATAACATGCCATGTAAAAAAAAAAGAGAGTATATGAGAAATATGTCTTTAATCTGAGGCACGAAAATAAAATGAAGCTATGGATGAACTGTGCTAATTGCCTCTTGCAATTATGGGGATCTGACTCATAAAAGTACCAGACTGACACCAGCCGAAATCACACACAAAAAAGCAAACAGAACATTTGGAAGTAACTTTTGAAAAGGTTAATATTTGCTAAGGAAGGGGAATCATATCCTGGGGGGGAGGATGTGCAGACTGCTCTTGGAGCAGAGAAAACTCCACTCATGGGTGGGGCCAAGACAGAGATGAGGGGTTTGTATGTACTGGGGTAGCTGGTCCACCTTGGTATTCCCTGGAAGAGGATGCCAGGGATACAAAGGGACAGAGCAGGGACACTGGGAAGCTGGATGGAGACTGATGAAAATCACATTTTTATTTCAAAGGAGCTTGTTTGAACATGATCAATTCTGCCAGTTCAAGGGGAAACCACTTTATTAAGCTTGACTCGAGTAAACTCTGTGTTCAGAAGAGGTTTTGGTGTTATGAATATTTTAGTAAGAAACTTTTTTAGAAAGCTTTTGATAGTAAAATTCAGGACCTGGGTAAATTAGGTTGGTTTTCCTGAACTTATCACCGCATTTTGAATAGATGAATTAACTTTTTAAGGAGCTGTTTGTCATAAAGTTCCAAAATTAATCCAACAGCGTGTGCTGGGAAAAGGCAGGGGCTTGAAAAACTCCATCGAGAGATGGAAGCTGACCTCCTGCAGCCAGGGCTGCTCTGGATGGAGCTTTAAAAAGAGCTGAGAAAGCTCAGCCTCCCCCAATATCCTTAAAAAGATTTTACTATGAGGTAGAAGCTAAAAAATGGACTGTGACAGGTTGATTTCTCTGGGAAAGAGTACGGGAAGCACAGCGGGCACTGCAGGAAAACACCCAGCAGACTCGGGGCAGAAGAGAAGATGTGTACAGGAAACAACTTCCATTGCCTATAAGGACAGAAACATGTAGGGGATGACTGATATCAAACACTTCCCTGCTACTGGATGCCCCAGAAGGGATCTGGCAGGTCACTGTATACTTGTGCTCGTTTAGCAGCCCTTTATTAAAGAGTTTCCACAGAAATACCATTTGGTCCGTGACTCAGCACTTGAGGTAGGTGGCAAAGGAAAATAAAATACATTTTTAACCCCTGGAGGTGTTACAAAGTGTGATGTTTATAGAAGGTGTTTTGATGACGCTGGTGCATTTTGCAAAAAAAAAAAAATTCTTTATCATGAAGAAGTTCACAGGACTAAAGGAGGAGAATGTAAAAAACCCAGGAGTTAGGCTGGGGTGGAAACTGGTAAAGGAGAATTCTGCACAGAGGAGCAGTGGGTGAGACCACAGTCTGTGTGCTCCACAGCCATGAGGAGAAGAGGGTTCCTCCCTGCAGGGGAAAATTCTGTTTTCCCTCATTACCCAAAGTAGCCAAGAGCATTCCCAAGGGATGTGCCCAGACAAAACTTGTCTCAGGTCAAGCTGTAACTGCATCACTTTCAGCCGCTTCCTTTGCTGGGCAGGCTGTACCCTCCACACTCTCAGATTTACATTTAATGTATAGATCTGCAGTGCTCCCCTCACCTCCCATCCCTCCCTGGGGTTATCAGAGAAACTGAGGTCCTGAAGATGCAGCTGTGGGTCATTTTTGGGGCCATCTCAAACTGATTACCGTGTCCTTGGAAGTGTGAGCCCCAGAGCTGGGTGTGTGTGGCAGAAAGCTCTGCCCAGGGTTATGCAGGGAGAGGAGTCACTTCAACAGTTGTACTTTATACAGATGAGGAGTCGGGTTAGCAATGCATAGGAAAAGCTTTTGGTTTTGTTTATTTGATAATAATAATAAAAAAAAAAATTCTTGCTCTTAAGTAGGTCATTGTTAGAAGAAGACAGTTTTGTTGTTTCGGTGAGGGTAATCAGAGCCCTCTCAAGACTGAGACACCTGAAGGACGTTTGCTAATGGGGTTGAAAAAGTGGTGGGTGTGGCCTGGAGTTTGAAAATAAGGTCATCAGAGGGTGAAAGCGCCTGGGCTGGGTCAGGTTGATGCTGCTCACCTGAGGGAGTGATGGTTGAGGAGCAGCAGCTGGGGCTGAGCTCCCTGCAGTGAAATCACCTTGGGTGTGACAGAAAGAAGCTCTGCTGTGTGCTCACACGTCCTCCCATCGCATCAGAGAGGAGCCTGGAGAGCCACCACCATCACCTCCTGCTTCTGAGCATCATCTGCAGCTCAGGGTAAGTGTGATGCAGCTTTTCTCTCTTTGATGGTTTTGGTGTATTGTACAGAGTCCATGGTGTTGTTTGGCTTGGTTTTGGGGGGTTTGGATTAAACCTGTGTGGTGTTAATACTGAAGAGAGGTTTGAAGCTGTGGTGTAGCTCTGAGCTGGCCTGAGCTTTGGGGGGAGTTTGACCCACTGTCTCCTTTTTTGTGGTCCATGAAGACCGAAAGGCTTTAAATTCAGGTTTTATTGTAATGAAGCTGGGAAGTGTTTTCAATAGAGAAAGTTAACAATGGTTGTGGAAGGTAGAAATTATTCTTGTTGTGTCCTTGAGAGCTGGCCCTTGCTTTTAGGCTTGGTTTTGGCTGAGTAGGTGGCTCTTGAAGCTGTCATATTTTCTGTGCAGTGTTGAAGAGACTTTCTGGAGGTTTTCTTTCCATTTCCAGGTTAGTGTCTGGATTGTTCTGTTCTGTACCACCACCACTCGCCCCAGCACAGTTGGCTGGTTGCTCCCCACTGCTTTCCAGAAGTTTCTCCATGATGTGTTTCTTTAAAGGTTCATATATTTCTTGTGGGTATAAGTTTGTCAATTAAGAAATTGAAATATCAAAGACTTTTTGGCTGGATCCAATGCAGAGATATGGCAGCTGTTCCTGCAATTCATGGAAATACAAACCCAGTGATATAAATGAAACAGAGAGAGCTTTGGGTATGAAGCTGAAGATCCAGGGAAAAGGGGTCTCTGTAGCAAAATCAGGATTGAGTTGCTTGTCCTGCAAAAAAAAACAAAACAAGGAAGAAAAACCTGCTATTGTAGACTGCTTTTCTTATTTTCCTGCAGTAAACTGCCTAAATGTCAATGAGTATATTAATGTACATCTAATCTGGTTTTTCTAAATAGTACAGAAGGGATATGTAATGATGACTCAGATATCAGTATGAATTTATGTTGTTTCTGATGGTTTCGGAATTTGTTTGTATGTATCAGCACTGGTTCCTACTAATTGTTTAATGGAAAAAATGCATTTAATTCAAATAGCTGCTGGGAAATCATGTGAAATCCCGATTTCTCCTTAGTTTTGCCAGATGGAAGTACCAGTGTCTGCTTACGGTGGGAGCTCATGGTGCCATTGCTGGAATAAAGGGATTGTTCCAGAGGAGATCAGCTGGTCCAAGTGGTGGGTGCGACCAAGGGGAGTATATCTGTGTCCCTTAAATTGGGTGTGTGTGATGTTAAGCATTCCTGTTGTTGAGTTTTGGCTGGGGAAGGGGGCACAGGGCTGTGCTGCTGGAATTTGGAAAAGTTGTGGCAGTGTCAGGTTAACGCATGAGCTTGAAAAATTTTGGCTTTTTCTGAGGCAGTTTCCTTGAAGTGGGGTCAGCTTCTATAGCCTCTGGTAGGAGATGCACCTGGGCGGCTGCAGCAGGATAAATCCAGAACCTGTGATATATTTGCATCATTTTGACTGATTTTTCTTGTGGTACTCTGCTGGAGTGATTGCACTCTGTCTTTTTCCCTTAAAACAAGGATGGGGAAGGCCTGTGGTGGAGCTTGTACAGAGGCACACGCCTGGGGTGGGAAAGAGCTGCTGTCCCCAGCTGGGGAATTGCTGCACTATACAGAATTCAACAGAAAACTTCTGATTTGCAGTAGCTGTGGATGTGGAGATAATTAAAAATGTTTTTTTTCTGTACCTGAATCATTTTCTGTGTATATGAGTGGAGCTCACTCAGACTCTTGCTGCTGTTTGTCTGTGCCATGACCCAGCTTATTTATCAGTAGCAGCAAACTGTTAGTCATTCTCAGAAATACCCTGAACAAAATGTGCCAGCTCAACTGCACTCAGAGTCGGGGAAGGAAAAAAAACCCAACCCCACAACAAAAAAAGCAAAGAAAAAACCTCCTCAAAACCTGATCTGGCTGTTATGGGAGACGATTATTATAGTTCTTCACTTGCAAATTTTCCATTTGTGTTAAGTTGCTTCCCACAGTCTCTCACTGTCATATTCATTCAGAAGCCAGAATGGCATTGATAGAGTTCAGCATTTTGGCTCATTCCCCCCAGTTCTGCCTGGAGACTGGACGTACAGGATGTAACAGAAATCTTCCCCCAAAATTCTGCCCTCCCGGTTGTCCCTTTTTTACTTGAAAGCCCTTCTTAGGCTCTCCTTCTCTTCCTTTTGTCCTAACTCGAATATGCTTTGAAAACAAAACAAAACACTTGAAATGGCAATTTTGGAGCTTCCCCCTTGCGAAGCTCTTCCTCTTTCAGATGATTCATAAAAGAAATAAAAACCAGCTTAAAAATCCTGGTTTAAAGCTGCCCTCGCTTGTCCAGAGATGCTCTGAGGGCTGGAGCCCCTCTACTCTGGAAATAGTCTGGGAGAGCTGGGGTGTTCAGCCTGTTTAATGGAAAAATACATTAAATTCAAGGAGCTGCTGGAAAACTATGTAAAATCCTGATTTCTCCCTAGTTTTGCCACATAAACGCAGTGGTGTCTGCTTATGGTGGAAAATAATGGTGCCATTGCCAGAATAAAGGGATTGTTACAGAAGAAATCAGCTTGGAGTTGAGAACTCTTCTCAGCTTTGGAGAAGAGAAACCTCCAAGGAGGCCTTAGACCCCTTCCAGTGCCTAAAGGGGCTCCAGGAGAGCTGGAGAGGCACTTGGGACAAGGGATGGAGGGACAGGGCACAGGGAATGGCTTCCCACTGGCAGAGAGCAGGGATGATGGGATATTGGGAAGGAATTCGTGGCTGGGAGGGTGGTAAGACCCTGGCACAGGGTGCCCAGAGAAGCTGTGGCTGCCCCTGGATCCCTGGCAGTGCCCAAGGCCAGGCTGGATGGGGCTTGGAGCAACCTGGGATAGTGGAAGGTGTCCCTGCCCATGGCAGGGGGGGAATGGGATGAGTTTTAAGGCCCAAACCCATCTGTGCTCTTTAAAGCAATGCAGAGCGAGGCTGTATAATTTTCCTGAATTAATCCGTTTTGTTTGCAGCTGGTTATCATCCTGCTCTGGAACATCCACGTTAGGTTAAAGAGAGCACCGTGCCTGTTCCAGATGTTATCAGTCTGGCCTTTTAATTTAGAATTGCCACCACTATTCCAGCAAGGACAAGGAAACTCACTCCCACTCCTTGCTGTGATAAGGTGCCTCACATCCTCCTCCCGGCCATGGTTTCCTCAGTGTTCCCCCTTCTCTGATGGAGAGGTATTTGCAGCAATGATAACAGTTTTCAAAAAGAAACTAATAAAATGTGCACACATTTTTTAATTTTTTTTTTTTAAAACCTTGTGATTTCCTCCCAACAAAACTGTCACTGAAGCTGGTAACCACGTTTAGTAGGAATGACTAGAGATGTGTGACAAATTTACAGCAAAATGCGCAGCAAAACTGGGAACATTTTTCTTTTCATCAGCTCTATGAGAAGCGAGGAGGGAGAAACATGTTTTCCTCTCCCTTTCTGCCTGACAGAATACTTGAAAATTTAAGATAGGGAAGTATAACTTCTGAATAATGTTTCTGTTTAAGTATGAACCAGATTTTTTTAATAGAGAAAATACATTCTGGATGGCAATGGGATGTCAGTTGCCATTGGTTAACATCATGAATCAGCAGGGATGGAGTATCTTGGCTTATCATAACAAAAAGGTAGAAAAAAACCTGCTCTTGGTTTTACAGCGGTTAATAAGGCAAAATTTTTTGAATGGATGATACAATGTGCTTGTCCCATAATGATCATATTTGAAATACTTATAGAACACGCAGTGGTGTTTACGTTTTGGTTCTGCACTTCTTGTGCCCACAAAAAATGTAAAAATATAAATATAAGAGCCTGTGCTCCCATGGGAGGGACTAAACCACTTATCTTCATGCTTCAACAAAATAAAGAGGTTCAAGGTGTTTCTTTGCTGATTTAATCACTATCCAGCAGTCTTTCTTATTCTCTAGTTTCTAATAGAATATAGAATTTCACTTTATTTAGGTCAAGGTAAAAAAAAAATGGTATTTTTTAATAGGTGGTGTTTTTTGAGGACATGGACTCTTCTCTGCAGGTTACGTATTTTAGATGAATATTCTTTGAAACTGTTTTTCAAGTGTTGAAAACAGGTAAAATTATATTTCATAGATTCCATCCAAAATCCTGACCAGAGTTAATGAAACACTGATTCTCCCAAGCAGAGGTACATCCTGTATTGGGCTGAGATTATCAGCAGCAGAATGGAAAAAGATCAGGGGTAAAAGTATGTGGAGGCCTCAATGTAAAGTAAGTTAATATTAAAATTATGTCTGGAAGTCATTTAAATCCCTCAGTAATGGTTAAGTAGAGGGAAAGCAAGAGTATTTAAGTGTTAAAGGAGGATATTGGCCTGTTGGTTGTTGGGTGGAGGGAATGTGAAGGTGTTGGACAACTTTGGGAAAATATAACATGCACCTCCATGATCTTAGATTGTTGTTAAATACCAGACCTTCCCTGGAGTTACAATACTTTAGTTGTGCTCCAGGAAAGGCTTATCAGGAGAAAAGAAGTGTCGTGAGGAAGGGGGTTTTGGGATGATGAATGTCCCAGTTGATACTCTCGTCTGGAACTAAATTGCTCATTTTTGTACTTGGATTTTTATTGAAAAATATCTTGAGTGTTACAGTGGTGTTTTAAGTTAAAAATCAGGTCCTGAATATGCCACAGCATAAAGATGATCTAAGCTGTGACAGTAAAACATGTAAATTCTGTTTTATAAAACACCTTTTTTTCTTCACGTTTTGGGGGGCAAACACTGAAGCATCGTGTCAGTGTTTTGGTTTAAATCTGGATTTTTGAGTGTTTTCAGGGGGGTTAATTGTAACAGCAAAAATTGTGTGCTTTTTCTGTGATTCTGGAAGTGTTGATCATACTGTGTCACCAGGAGCTTTATGATGATAAATTTAGGTTTTGATTTGAACTGAGGTGTGTTTAATCCCAGGTACTACACAGTTTTACCTGTGTAGGTTTAGGTAGATAAAGAAGATAACACACATAAGGGGAGATGACAAAAGGAAAATAAAGGAAGAGGGGGTTTACGATACTCGGTATCACCATTCTGATGGCTTGGAGAAGGGCAAGGGGTTTTGGTGTTCCTCTTCACGGAGGAATTGAAGACATCCTTACCCCAAAGGCCACACTAAAATGCCACATAAAGTTAATCTGTCACGATCATCGTGTGCCCTCATCAATAATCTTCTAGCGATGTTGGGGTATGGGATTATTTTTGACTCTGTTTCCCATCCTGGAAACCAGGGTACTGTTCCTCATCTGTCTTGCAAGGATGTTGTATTTACCAGGGAATGCATGCAGGATGATTTCTGAAGGATGCTCTAGAGTGCAAAGAATTATGGCATTGTTTTTATTCATGACTTGAGCTGGGTTTTAGTTAGTTGCACGCCTTTGTATGCTGCGTGTTGGGTTTTTACAGCAACGCCTGTGTTCTCTGGGTACCTAAGCAGAGCTTTTCATTTTTCCAACTGCATCATTCAAATGCTGGATTCGTACCAAATTCACCTCCTCCGCGCATTTGAACCGCATTATTAATAATAATATGGTTGATTGCTGATGCTATATATTTGTTTTGCAAAGAGCTCGTTGAGAAGCTGGGCGTGTTAATAAGGTATGGTGTGTTTCTCCTGTGTTCTCAGCAAGGCTCCTGCCTGGAGCACGCAACTGGCACTGCCCATATTCTCTTTCCACCGCTCCTAGGCAGAGCACGCAGGCGTTTTCAATTCACCAGATCATTCACAAGTTACCTCCAACCCAACCTTGTCATTGCAATTCGTCACACTTGCAGTGGATGCTTTTATGTGCTGTATCTTGCCGGAGTCGCATCGCGCCACGCCAGTGCCACAGGGTACGAGACAACAACAAAGATCTCAAGCGTAGTTTAAAAGGTAGCACTATAAAAGAGGGGGAATAATGGCTGCAATCGCTGCTAGATATCCTGTTCCCACAGATCCTGCAGCCTTTTCTTAATTTCAGACCAAAGCTAAGTCGTAGGAACGACTGCCTTCCCCACTGCCACCCTAAGCCTGATATATCTGGCATCCTTAGCATGGAGAAGCCCTGGCATGGTATTTCTGGAGGGAATGCACTGGGCACAGTTTCATTGTGAAAAATGCTTGAGAAGACTCTCCCTAATCACCTTTTGGCTAACACTCCGTGGGAATTAGGATGGTGTTATGAATGGGCCTCTGGCTGTGTAGAGTTCCCGGCTTTGCCGCAGGTTTCTGGGGTGTCCTTGGACAAACCATCAAAGGTTGCTTTATCTCTTGTTGGAAGCAGTGAATTTATGCTATTCCTTACAGGAAAAAAAAAAAGGTGAGAACAAAATAGGTCTGCTTTTCTGCTGTTCTTCATCTGGAAAATGCAAGTCATAATTTTCTCATAATCCTTTCCCATCTGGTTTTTAGATACTGGAATTTGTGCCGTAGCATATTTTCATACAGTCCCTAATGTAATGGTTTCTTGGTCTCAGTGATGGCCCTCAGGTCATAGGAACTTTATGGTAATTTCTGTCAAGAGATGCTGCTGCACTGTCAAGTGCCTTCTGCGGAGGCTTAAGGACAGTCTGTGCACCACCTCCTCCCCTGGAGTCTCCAGTTGTTATTCCCTTCTGTGGCGCTGGCTAAATTTTTGTTTTCTGTCAGCCTGGGTGAGTTCCGATCATGATTTGGTTACAAGTACACCCGTGTGAGTTTTGGCACAAAACATGTGCAAGCCTTAGCATGGAAGGTTGCAGTTCCAAGCCAAGGAATAGCTGCCTTGAAGTTCCCTCTTAAATTTCTCCTTTCAGTCACCAGAACTGTGCTGAAGCTGCTTTCTTCAGATTGCAATAAATTCCTGTCTCGGGAGGAAGATGGGATTTAAACTAATGCTGAACTACATGAGTGGAGAGGATTTTCTGGGGGTGAGACTTTTTAGAGGTTGGAGGAGGGTGATTGTCCTCAGGAACGGCATTTCCAACCCCATCACCAGGGGTGTGAAGTTACAGCAGACCAACAATTGCTGGGGAAGGTGCAGGAGGAACCAGTTCATCAGAGATGTGGCTGCTTAGCCGATGGGTCTGTCCTGCTGCTGTTATTTTATGATTTTTAAAGCCAGTTGGCCACAGATGTTGGGAGCAGGATGTGTCCCTCTGCATCCCCTCCTTTCCACGCACGCACTGGTGCTGGCAGAGCTTTTGGCAGAGCTTGTTTGCCACCAGGAGGGGAGCAAATCCAGGTGTGCACGCAGTGGTGCACGGCCTCAGTCCTGCTGGGACACCATAAATCATGGAATCACAGAACTGGTCAGGTTAAAAATGACCTCTAAGACCATTGAGTCCAGCCCTTCTCCTCCAAGCGCTGCCACGGCCAATACTGATCAATGTCCCCAAGTGCCACATCCATGTGGCTTTTTATGCCCTCCAGGGATGGGGACTCCACCACTGCCATGGGCAGCCTGTTCCAATGCCTGACCACCCTTGCAGTCAATGAATTTTTCCAATATCCAATCTAAACCTCCCCTGGCACAGCTTGAGGCCATTTCCTCTTGTCCTATCACTTGTTCCCTGGGAGCAGAGCCCAACCCTGCCCTGGCTGCCCCCTCCTGTCAGGGAGTTGTGCAGAGCCACAAGGTCCCCCCTGAGCCTCCCTTTTTCCAGGCTGAGCCCCTTTCTCAGCTCTTTCAGCTGCTCCTGGTGCTCCAGCCCCTTCCCCAGCTCTGTTCCCTTCCCTGGACACGCTCCAGCCCCTCAGTGTCCTTCTTGTAGTGGGGGGCCCAGAGCTAAACACAGGATTTGAGTTGCAACCTTGAAAATTACAGCATTAAGCTTCACTCCTGGGACTGCCAGCATGGGCACAGACTGTCAGCAGGTGATGGATTTTGGGAACAGTGTGCTGTCTGTTGAAGTTAATAAGAGTTTTGGGGGGCTTTTTGTGGTCCCAGTGAAGCGAGAGGTGTGGAAAGTTCTGCTGTTCACTTTTTTTTTTCTTGCAAGGAGGTTTTTATGTCTCATTAAAAAGAGGAGGGGTGGTCCAGGACACCCTGGATTTGGGTGTGTTTGTGCTCTGCCTGGAAGTGCAGCGAGAGGCTCCTTGACTTCCTTTGCTTCCCCACCCGCCTGGCATTTTGTGTGTGTTTCCCTCGCTGCAGCTGAGTGTTTCTATAATAAGATTAGGCCTGGACTTTTCATTGCTGCCTCTCAAGTTTCTGTGAACACGTCCTCGGATTGTGGGCATCTGCTCAAATGCGCTTCCTGCAAACAGGCTCTGCTGCCCTCTCCCCTCCTGCGAGATGAGAGGATTGAAAAATGACAATTCCTGTCCGAGTCCTCGGGTTTCCTGAGGAGATGCAGGATCTCATTGCAGATAATATTCAGAAGATGCATTTTTTTTTTTAACAATTTGGTCAACAATGGACAGGAAGAAAAGGCTAAATAGTAATGAGAAACTGCACTAATTGCACTTTTGAGGAGTGGTGCTGTAAGTGATTACACGCCTGATTGAAAACCATACGTTGGCTCCACAAACACAGCCTGACCTACCTGTATATTTTCAATAAGAAGTAATGTCTCCTATTTCTAAGAGAAACTAAAAAAAACCCCCAAAAAACCTACCCTGCTGTTTTTAGCTATATACAAATGATAAAAGCAAAGACATCAAAGTGGGCAGCCTTTCAACTCATGCTCAATTAGAATAAAAGTTTGGTCGCTGTTTTAAACATTTTGGGCTAACTAACTGTGACAGCATCTCAGCTCTGCAAATGGGATGGTTTTGGATTGACTTTTGATCTGACTGACAGTTTCTTATACACTTCAGTGTTGGTTTATGGCGTACAAGTCTGCATTTGAATCCACATGTGACTAATTAGAAACTGTTTATGGGCTGTATGTATATGTTCACACAAGAGTAAAAGGGTTATTTTCAAACTGGAGCCGTGTTATTAATGAAAGAGTTAATTTAACAAGGTGCTGGATGTGCTGTTTTTATAATGTCTACAACAAAGGTGGAAAAAAAATACAAAAGAGCGTATTTAGCATAAAAGTGAATAGATATAAATGTTAATTTCAGATATGGAAATTGTAACAATGAAAGTCTCGTCTAAAAACCCTTTATAATTGTCTGGCTGTTAGAGGAAAACAACAGGTTGAATTTTAGGCACATTTTAGGGTACTTTTACAGTTTATGGGTATCGTAGAAATTTCATTCTAGTTTCATTTGTAGCCTTTCTGTACAAAACACGACAGAAGAATGTACAATCATGCTGATCCCTTCATCTACCTTTATGGGAAGGGCTCCTGACACCTCAAGTGGTGCAGTGGCATCCGTGCCACCAAGTACAGCTGGGGGGTTGGAAAAGTCTGCAAAGAGGAGTTCCAAGATGAATGCAAGCATAATAACATTTTCTTGATAAAATAATGCTTCCGTGTCACGGGAAACGGAACTGTCAGCACTCCTTTGTCGGCCTCTCCCAGGCTTAAGAAAGGGTCCTTGACAGTTTCAGCATTGCCTTTAAATATCTTATTGAAATGTAGATTAAGACTGTACATCTTATAATAGTTGGAAAGCCTTTTCATTTTAAGTCTTGTAGAAAAGCAAGTATTAAATAAGTATTAACTTTAGCACTTATATTTTAGCATTTTTCTCAGGTTGATCCCTGCTAGACCTAATATTTAGATTTATTTAAAGAGGCAGTAGATTACCTGCCAGTACAGTAGTAGAGCATTGTGCATTCCTCTGAGTCTCCATAAAGTAAGATTAGCTGTATCTTTTATTAGTGCCATCATCTCTCCTGGATTTCACAAAGGTGTCCTCTGTGTGTGTGGGTGCTGCTGTAATCAATGATGCTTCAGTGTTCTTGGTTTAGCATTTTCAAATACTTCTACCATCAGTTTAATATTAACTTCTTTTAAATAAAATACTGCTGAAATCTTGTCTGTAAGTAGGGCTTTTCCAGACTATCCTGTAACTCAGAAATACTCATTATCCTGTTGTTGTAATTTTAGTGATGTGAAACACAGTTTAGTGTAGGGAGTATTTATCAATCAGGCCTCTGCTTGATATTTAAATTAACTATTTATCCTGTTTCTGTATAAAACAATGATATTTTAAATCAATTTGTGGGGCTCAGTTTCTGGGTGCTGATTTTGGACTTCTCAGAAAAAACCTCAGAAAATCCATTTCCACAGGTATTGGTGCCTTGTTTTGCCTTAGAAAAAGATTTAAATTACCTATAATAATTAATCATTTGTGCACCTCATGTTTGTCAATGTAAATCTCTACCAGAACCCTAAAATAATGACCAAGGCCACAGAAAGTTTGGCTTCAAGGTACTGACCTGGATGTGACAAGGTAGCCTTGTTTTTTATTTCTTATATAACTCTTATTTCTTTTATTTCATATATAATTGACATGTTGTATGCAATGAACTTGATTTTTTGCAAAGCTTGGTTATCCGAAGGATGAATTCCAGCTGCACAAATGTGATATAAAGCTAATTGGAAGCCAATAAACATACAATTTATACACTCTGACCTTTCAGAATCGGTCCCTGCTTTAAATGAGTGCAAGAAATCCTGGGCTGTGATGGCACTTGGGCAGTTCATACTTGCTGCATGTATACAAATAAATATTTGAATACACACAAGGAAATATCAGCCTGGGCTCACATGAGATGGGGACTGGACAGCAGAAGGAAATGATTCATGAATGAAAAGAGAGAGGCTGAGCAGTGCAGTGGTTCGATTCGAAAGATTATTAAAATACTCCATGGGAGTTTCTCAGTCCTTTGGTAGCAGTTCAGATCCCAGATGGCCAATTCATAAAATTCTGCAATTGTGTGGAAGATTCTACTGGGTGTTTTCAGGGTCTTTGGAAATACCAAGGTATTTAAATGTTCCAGAAGTTCCTCGTTTCCTTTTTCTTCTGGGTGTTTGGGTGGGCTTTAATACGAGACCTACCCTTGAGTTTGGGTGTTTGGACTTTGATTCTGCAATTCTATCAAGAGCAGAAGGAAGAAAAGTTTTGCTGGAATTTTTAGTGGCCAAGTTAAAACTCCTCAAAGATGTGAAGACTGGAAGGGATCTATTTTCTTTTAATTGGTGGAATATCTGTCTCAGGGCTTTGGGTGTGAGCGGTGTTGGTGTAGAAGGAAATAAGGAAGTGTCTTTACAAAGCAGTTCTGGAGATGCTTAATGCACGCCACACTTATCAAATGAAAATTTTTGTGATTTTTTTTTTTTCCCCCTGTGTCTCCTTTCCTTTCTTCTACAAAGCCATAGCCCTCCATACTTCTTGTGCAAAAATATTACAAACAAAATAGTAATATTTTGTATTTCGCAGTGATTTGGTTGGTTTGGATGGGAAGCAAAAATATAACAATAAGATGCTGTGGTTTGGCTGAATTTTCTACTATTGGGAGAAATAATCTAGGGTGGGATACTTCAGTGTTTTAAAGCTGTTCCAAATGAGCTACTGGGTCTTCAAAGAACTTCATCGTGACTAAAGAGCACAATTTTATGTAATTAATTTAAAATGATGGCAAGGGCATAATCTTGCATGTCCTTAGTCGTGTAACTGTGTTCAGCCCTCTGGTAGGGGTTTGTAAACCAAAGGATAATGCAGTTTAGTGCACAGGAATGAGAGGAATGTTCAGCTCCACGGTTTGCAGGGACTCATGGTGGAGTTGTTTGGGTTTTTTTTTTTTCCCCCTTCAGCCTTGAAATGCACATTAAACTTCTCATTTAAAATGGTGTAAAGCTGGAAGAGCACCAACAAAACCACTGTTGTTCCTCTGGGTTTATATCCAGTGATATGAGGAAGGACTTTGTCCTCCTGATCATGCTTTGAGGTTCAAATAAAACTGAAATGTTGAAATGAGGCGCGCACAGAAATGCAGTGTTGTAGTTGACATCGAGCCAAAACCATGAAAAATAATTGAATTTCCCATAGTTTTGATAAAAAAAACATAAATGGTTCCAAGTTCGCTCAAGCTGAGTCCAGAGATTTCCGGCAGTGAGATGTGAGGAATTCTTGAAAAACTTTGGGAATTCAGCAAGTTTGGGATGAATGTGGACTGAGAGTTGAGTTTAATTACAGAATCTAGCAGATTTTGTCATCTTTTCAGTTATGTAATGAAGTTTGTCCCGGGTCTCAACAGAGCTGCTCATTTCTGATGGATCCTGATGAATTCTGCTGTGATTATTACACTTTATTACGAGTTCTGCACTGAACATGGCCAGAAGTGCTTTGTGGCAGTTCCTAAAATAGGAAGTTACTCAGCATGGTTATTAAGATGCCTATTTTAAGAAAGTTGTTTGATTTTCTGTTTGGTGAGACCGAGCTTTCCAGCTCTTCATCTGCGCTGCTGAATTTTGGGGGGTTTGGGTCTGTTTTTTCCTCAAAACAACATGATTGCTTTATATCATTTTTAAGCATTGGTTTCCTGGTGAAGCAGATGGGAATATTCAAGGAAACAAACCCCCCAATAATAATGATTGGATATAAGTAAGGATTTTTGGTAGTCCTTTAACATTTTTCTGTGTGCTCTTGTGCTCCCTCTACTGACTTTCCACCTGGGAATCACAGGGAACTGCTACAAGAGAATTTCCTGACACGGTCACTGGGAAGAATATCTTGTTTTAATAAAAAAACCCACTTTTTTATCAAATTTCCACTTTAGTTCTTGCAGTTTTGGAAACACAAGAGGGAAAATAAATGGATGTTTGCAGATAAAGGAGAAAAGTATCCCTTTTTTTGATATTGGGAAGAATTTGAAAACAGTGAGGAGACAATTATGAGGCAAGACACATTAATAGGTGACTTTATGAGATTTGATGGAGAGATAAAGGATTATAGAATATAGAGAACATAGAATTTCATTGGAAGAAATCTACGTATGTGTCATTTGTTACCTCTATTCAGTCCCATGAAACTCCAGGAAATTCTTCAGAGAACTTATTGAAATCCACAGTGAAATTTGGGGTTGGAAATCTGGAAATTTTTCATTGCAGCAACAGAAACCCTTAGAATTCCTAAGAAATTAAGACTAAAATAAAGGTCTCTTAACTTGCTTTGACCTGAGCTGCTTTCAGTCAGTGAAAAAGTTATGTAAAAAAAGGAACTTACTCAACAAAGAGATCCTACCTGAGTAGAGTTTTGATATTTTACTCCGTATGATCAAAAGCCTTGAAGGGCTTTTTATTTTAACTCTGGAGTGAGCCTTTGATGCATTAGAGAGTGGTTTCAGTCCAAAATGTGCATTTCACTTGTGACTTAAAAAAATTCAGTAATTTGGAGAATAAACGACTTGATCTGCTTGGTTTTTTGTTTACCTTCGTATGGTTTTGGTGGTTTTTTCCTCTAGTTAGTGACTGGTGATGGAATGAATTCTGGGAATAACAGCAATTTGCGTGTGGGGATGGGAAATCTGTCCTTGGACTCTTGGTGGTACATTTCATCTGCAGAAAGCTGCAATTGTGTGTTTTTCTGTTAGTTCATTACTCACAGGAGTTAATTACTTGTGAGGTCATATGAGATTCCCCTTTTCTTGGCAGGTCAGCTTGTTGTGACCTGCTGGGTGTTTTTTGTGGGAGCCACATGGGTTGGGTTTCACCTCCCTGACTTTACTGTGGATGTCATCTGGGATACCGTTATCATGGAATGGTTTGGGTTGGAAACCATTGGTGGATGGTTGAACTCTTGGGACTTTGGAGGTTGGTGACCTTGAGGGTCACCTAATTCCAGCCCCAAATTAACCAGCAGAGGGATTCTGCCTTGTAAGGTGTGGTAAATAAAGTGAATTTTGGCCACAAATACCTATTTAATGAGGAGCTCCTGCTGCATCCTCTGGTGGTGATGTGCTCCATCCGTATTCCCATGTCCTGCAATTTAGAGGACACACAAATCATCTTGTTTGGGCACCTCAATCAAGCTCTACATTTCTTCCTTTTAATGAAATAAATTAATTCCTGGAGGCACCTTTTAATGTACATTGACTTCTGAGGGGTTTAGGAATGACCAGCTGAGACACAGATACCTTGTTAGGTAAAGGAAACATCATCAGTGTCTTTGAGATGAACCAATGGATTATGTTGCTGTGTTTTGGGGTGGTTTTTGCTATTTTTTGATGTTTAGGTTATTTATATCTTAGCTCCTTCTGATGATTCATTTTTCCCGTTGCTTTAGGGGAATTCTGGCACCCCAGTACCAGGTCAAAATATTTTTATTTCCAAATAAACCCAGAAACTCAAGTGATGAAAATACGTATCTGTAAGGCTGACAGTACCACAAGATGTGCAGTTATTGGGCTCCTGTCATACTGCATTAATATAAATGTTAAAATATGCTTAATGTGATTTTGGAATAAAATTTAAAAAAAAAATATTGCAAATAGAAGTATATGAGGCTTCTGAATGACTTTGACAGTAAATGGGGTTTCACTGGAGGGTTTCAAAACACTCAGGGATGCACCTGGCAACTCAAAAATATTTTCTCTTCGAAGACTGAAGCTGGTTAATGCTAATGTCAGGTACAGAAACTGTAAGACACTGGATCTCATTTGTCCTCTGAGTTTTCCAGGTTGATTTTTCTACTGTGATTATGTCACAAATACCGCTTTTCTCTCTCCTGCCATGCTGGAACTGGAGAAGGGACCACCCTGGGTGATTCTCCTCCTTCAGCCAGAGGTGAAAATTCACTGCAGATGCTGTGCTGCTTAAGTCATGTGCAGTGACCAGCCTGAAGTGTGAATCTGTCACTTGCTGAACAATTTGTCATACAAAAGCCATCCCAGACTGCTTTTCCCTTTTGCCACTTCTCCCAAAAACCTTAGTGGTAACGTGTGGTGGATGCCAGGACCACAAGACTCATAAGTGTGTGTAATATAATTATGTTCCATGAACTAAGCAAAATTTTCTTAAATCCAAAAGACTAAAATTCTCAAAAGACTTATGTTTTATTGAAATATTTAATTTTTAGATTAAGATTGCATTAAGATCTATGAATCTACTGCCTACTTTTGACCTGAACTGGAGTGAGTTGTTAGGACCATAAAGTATTTTTCTAAGTTTTCTTGCTTTTGATGTGAAACGCCAGTGGTAAGCAAACTTTTGAAAGAAAGAAAAAGAAAAAAAAATAAAAAGGAGAAAGAAGTGTCATTGAAATGCAAAACTAAAGTGTTTGTGTTTCAAATAACTCATCTGGGATCCTGTAATTTATGCACCAACATTTTATTGAAATAGTAACTGAGAATGGAATACCTGAGTTGGTTTTCAGGTGGATCAGGAGTTCTTTATCTTCATCTTTGACCCTCATTTTTATTTGCAGTGGATTTCAGGTTTCTTTTCTTTGTTTGCAGCCTGAAAATGGTGCTGATTTTCTTTCCTAAGCTGCTGGCTACCACTGATTGTTGTTTGGAGCTACTTCAGGTGCAGTTTTCTGTCTCTTCCCGTGAATGCCTGATCCACATACAGGAAGAGCTGGGAGCTGATTCATCCTTTAGTAGTGTACTAAGCACAGGCTTGGGTTTGAGATTTATCTAATTAATAAAAAAATAATAAGAAAACTTCTGCCCAGGGCCCTGAGTTCTTCAGCATCGTTTGTCTTTGCTGCTTTTCTTTGTCCTCTGTCAGTGGGATGTAGAGAGGTATGAAAAGAAAGGGTAACAAAAATATATTGGTTAAGATTTGGGTCCACTTTCAGGAATAGGTTGAAATAAATTTCTCTCAGCATAAGATGCTGCAGATGAGATTTTCGTCCTCGGTGCACTTGGCTTTATATGAATGTAACTGAGAAATCTCTCAAATTTCCTTTCTCCTGGAAGAATAATTATAATTGTCAGAATGGTTCGTGATGATCCTATTTGCTCAGGTAGAGGAATATTGTTTTGACTCCTGTATATTTAGTTTTGCGAGCATTAAAGCAGCAATCAAGTGATTCTTTATTATTACTCTCTCTGATAATACCCTTTCTGTCTCGTAAATAATAATAAAAAGTGAGTCATCGATACTTTGCAGCTTCTTAGCTATAAGGTGTCTGTAAGAGAAGTCAGTGCATTGCCTCGAGGGAGTAGATTAAAGGGAAAATGAGTGTGTTTCTGCTTACTTTCTTGGCTCATTGCTTTATGGATATGTGGGATCTAAGAAATAAATGGTGGTCAGAAAAGAACAAACACATTTATTAGAGCAGTTAGAAAAAGACACTGTTTTTCTGTTTGCCAAGGTCCTTCTGAACAGCACGTTTGGCAGCTACCAAATGACATGGCCTGCACAGAGCTAAGTTTGACGAAGCCTCTGGGATGTGTTAAAAAGTAAACCAGAGCAAATCACGTACTGGAAAGCATAACTCAATCAAGGAAAAATGTATGATTAAGGGCGACATGGGCAAGGAAAGCTTTGCCAGAGCTCAGGGTAAATATTTGTATCAGTGTGAAGTGAAAGCTTCACATCACTGATGTCAAGCAGCTGGAATTTTCATTGTTTATAAACTTTTGTTGTTACAGTTGGATTTTGGCAGAAAAGGTACCAAAGAGGGAACCGTTTCCCAGCAAGAAAGTTTGAGTTCTGATAAAACAGCTTGAGCAGATAGGAACGTAAAGATGCAAAAATTTCTGTGCCTTTTTTAAAAATAGCATCTCATGTGACCACCAGTTGCCTTGTGATGTGCAGTTGACTCGTCCTGCAGGAGTTTTTTGTGTGTTGTGTGGGCAAAAAAGAAACAAGAAACCAAGGCTGACCACCAGCCTCCTCTCACAAAGGTGACCAGCAACAGTCACATTGAGATTTAAATACTTGCTTTAATAATTACAGCTTTACCTTGTTCCGAGTCCAGAGTTCATTTATCTTCAGAGAACATTGCCAATGTGAGTCAAATATTTTAATGAGAGAAATATGACCTACTTGGGGATTCAGCCCAATTTTTGGGTCCTATCCAGGAGCCTTAAGATAAACTAATATGCCTTTTTTCCCCCACCCCTTACCCTCAGTGCACTTAAACTGCAGCTATGGGCTTGTGTTGCTATATTTTACACCATGTTTTATTCAGCAAGGTTTTTTTTTATTAGAATGTTTTGAGGATTTTAGAGCTAATCTGTGGCAATATCAATTTTGGGGTAGAATTTTTTTATGCTACATGAAGTATAAGGCTGGTTTTTGTTATTGTTCTCTAGGTTGGGTCCATCCCTGTAATACAGGAGGGAATTGACCTAGACAGAAGTTGAGTCACTGTGAGTGGATATTTTTAATGTTGGGGGTTCTTGTGATGCTGCTCATGACCTGATGGGTCTCGATCCCGAAAGTTTGTTATGGGGCTGGTGTTCAGCCTTTTTGGAGGTGAATTTACAGCTGACCAGCTGGTTCCTCCAAGGAAAAAGAGAGAAACTGAGGTATTTAAAGGCCCATTGGGAGAAAAATAATAAAATAAAAACCAGAAGTTTTTTGGGTGAAAACTCTGCGAGTGGTGATTGGATTCCCAAGTAATGAGTTGCTGAGCTTTAAGGGAACCTGGGCTCTGCTGAAGAGTTGTTGTGTGTATGAAGTGTACGTGTTGTGTCACATACGTGAAGACACTTCAATTTCAAGAGCTTTGTATTTTTGTCAGAGTAAACCCGGGGCTGCCCCTGCCAGTGAGAAACAGAGCTCTGCAAGAACCTAACAACATTACCCAGCTGCACTAAGAATAGAAATCAAGCCCCTGCTGGTATAATTAAGAAATCTTCACTTCCAGTCCCTGGGCTTTAGAGACCTGGATCACTAACTAATTCCAATTTAGAGAGCTTTTTTGATAAGAGCTTTTGTAAACTAGGAAATAAGCTGAGAATGAAAACTTTTCAGTGCAAGTATTTTAGCTGCACGCTCAGCCTGTTCAGTGTTATTTAATGTTTGGTCTGTCCTGGAGGGAAATCAGATATATCAGCATTGAATTGAAGAAATACAGCACACTCGTGCTCCTAAGGGTTTTGTAAAAAAAAAGGTGGCACTCATCCATGGTCTCGGATCTTACATTTGGAAAAAAAGCAGCAATTTCATTCATAAATGTAGGGCCTGGCTATGCAGCCTCATGGCAAAATAACCTCCTTTGAGTCCTGGCTGTGTGGGGCTCTGGGTAATGTAGGGGTAGAAATTCAGCCTGGGCGCATTTTTTTTTATTTTTAATAAATTAATTTTTTAAAAATTTTTTTTCCTTCTTTTTTTTGGTAACGTGAACTTCATAGTTAATTCTGGTCTCGTTTGTACTGGTGTGGGAGCTGTGGCAGGGGAGTTGCTCTGGTTGGCAGTGATGGGAAGGATCAATGTCACCTGTTCTTTCATTCTCCAAATAAGATTAAATATACATTTATCACTATATCTTCTCTGAAATGGGAAGCATTTGTCAAGGATGAAACTCATCAGAAGCTTGACTGAACATCATCTACTTTTTTTTATATACAAGTAGTTATTCTTGCTTTGTTTTCATTATAGCTTCTATTCTGCTCATCTCATTCTTGTTTCAGGTTTTATTAATTTCCTTTATTCCTCACCAGTTGGCCACTCCTTCTCCTGAAGTGTCTTTGAAGCAGCAGGCAAATTTGGTGCTACTTCTGTGTGATTCAAACCTCGTAACCCACACATTGCAGGAGGTTTAAAGACACTGGTGAGATCACCCACCCACTCATTACTTATTATTATTTTATGTGTCATGGTGTAACAGGTCAAATATCTGCCTCGTAAAAGTGTGCATGGAGAGGGAACTGCTGGGGAGGTGCTGCACAGGAGATGGAACAGAGTATTCCATTTCCAGAGCTCCTGTTGGCATCCAAATCGCTCAGTCTTTCCTACTTGGCTTTGTCACCTAGGATGCAAGAATGTCATTGGGAGTTATGTAGATTTTGGACATATTGGACGATGAAGTGAGATAATAATAATAATCATTTAAAAATTCTCAGAAGATCTGGAGAGTTTTTAAATTCCTTGTCTGCTCTTTCACCTATGTTGAGTGGATAAGAGGGTTTTTCACAGAATCACAGAGTGGGTCAGGCTGGAAGGGACTACAGAGGGTTCATCTGGTGCCACCTCCTTGCTCCAGCAGGGCCATCCCAGAGAAATGGCACAGGATTGTGTCCAGATGGTTCTGGGATATCTCCAGTGAGGGGGAGACTCCACACCTTCTCTGGCTTCTGTTCAGGGCTTGGTCACTGTATAGGAAAGTTCTTCCTCCTGTCCAGGTGGAACTCTTGGGATCAGTTCCTGCCTGTTCCTCTGGTGCCACTGCTGGGCCCTGCTCGGAGCCCTCCCTGCAGCTGGGGACACCCAGGGCTGAGGGCTCCTCTCGAGGCCGAGCAGCCCCAGCTCCCTCAGCCTTTCCTGGGCACGGAGATGCTCCATTCCCTTACCTTGTGTTCGGAGCTCATGGTAATGCCTAAGAACCTTTTACAAATTAACAAATTAATGACTGCCTTTTTTTAAGTGAAATCTTCCTTTTATGTCTTGCTCACCTCCTTTCCTCCTTCCATGATTTGGTGTACATCCTAATTTTTGTCCTTCAATATTAAGGCAGGAATCTGAATGTCAGAATTGCTTTAATGGAAGGGGGCTTCCACTTCTCAACAGACCTGGCGTTGCCAGGAGACTGGGTACCAAATGGAGCTCACTGATCTGATCCAGCACAGGGGCTTGGGGTGGGCCTGAATTAACAGAAAGGAGCACAGTGTGCTCTGATGACCTGTTTATTCTATTTTTGGTTTCTTCTGTCACTTCAGGAATAGAGCTCCTTGTATAACGTGCACACATAAGGTGTATGAGTTGTCAGGAGTTTTTCAGGTTGGAAAAGACCTCAGATCATCAAGTCCAAACATTAAGATGAATGAAGGAGTTGCTCAGAAGCTGGACCACACCTGTTAATATTCTGATCCCTTCTGGGTCTGGTGGAGATGAATTTTGGCTGTAGCTCTGTCCTGTTTGCCCAGTTGGTGGCATTTCCTCCCCATGGGTGGTGTGGGGAGGCTGGCCTTGTACTGGTGACCTGCCCAGACAAACTTCTGAAGGCCTGTGGTTGTGCATCCTGCTTTTTTCAGGAGGGATTTCCATCTCCTTCCTGGGAAAGCTGCATCCCAGGTAATGGGATGGGAGGGACCCTGTGGGTGAAAACCTCTCCGTGTGAGATTCCCCAGGGTTGGAAGTGTGGGGTGGTGACCTCGGCCCTGCTTCCTCCCGCAGCTCCATCCAAGTGCGGTGAGGTCACGAGGGTGACGCAGGCTGGGGACCAGGGCACCAGTTCCCCCGTGTGACCCACACTGTGCCTCAAACAAGCAGATTCTGTAGGAGATAAACTGTTGTATGGCACCAACATCAAAGCTTGCATTTGTATCCAAGGCTTTTTTTTTTTTTTTTTGAAGTAGAAAATAGGAATATTTTCCTTGATGCTTTCAGAGGCTGGCTACTGCTTTTAAAAAGTTGCAACCTCAATCATGTTTGGAGCTTGATTTAATTTGATTTTTTTTTTTTTTAAGGAGGGCAAGAGTACAATTTAGACAAACATTTTTTTTTTATATATATTTTCTTTTCCTGGAATGATGAATCTACTGCACTGCAATCAGGCTGCAATAAAAATGTGAAATACTGTCAGACGATATGAAGCTGGTGCAAATGAAAGCCAGCGATAGAGACGGAATCCTAAAATAAATTCCAGGAAAAAGCAGGCTATTTACTTTCAAAAAGAAAGTAAACTAACCTTAAAAGTACTGGGACAATGCAGTAGCTTTAGCTATGTACAGGTTCAGCTGAAATAGAGATGCAGATCACTCTTTTTGCAGTGAAAATAACTGTTAAAGAAATTAAAACAGAAATAGTAAAAATTAAAATTCGGGAGCAGGCAGTGGAGGAAAGCCGGGGCTGGAGTCAGCTTTGCAAAGGGGACTGTAGGTGGAGCTCGGATCTGCGATTCCTCGCTCCGGCTCCACAATGAAGCAATTGTTTCCCCATCTCCGCTGAGCGATTCCTCTTTCCCTCTCCGTGCGTTCTGGTGGCACGTTGTGTTTATTTTAACGTGTACCTTTGCGCCAGGCCTGTCTCGCAGCGGTTGCATCCCGCGTCGACGCGCGGCCTTCGAGGCGGCGTGAGGAGGAGCGCAGCCGTATTCCCGTGGCATCCGTGGCCTTTGTGGGGCCAAGAAAACCTTCTGAGGAACACCTAATCCTTGGGCTGCCTCCAAGCACCACAATCTCTCCGCATAACTGACACGGGCCACTTGGGACACTTGAGGGCTTTAGGTGTGTCTCTCTGAAGTCAGCCACAGCCAAGCATGAGGCAAATGTGCCCAGACCAAAGAAAATAAATTATGTGGGCTCCAATTTTCAGCAGTTATGAAGTATTAAATTACACCTCTGAAGGATTCGCTCGGGGGTTAACCCTTCGGAACCCGCACGCAGGGTTCTGGTGGCTCCTCCTGGAGGGACGGAGCTGCGCGTGTTTCAAAGGCACGTGGGTCATTGATCACAGGGCTGGAGTGCTAATTGAAATATGTGTCAAAATCAATTGTTAACGCAAAAAAGGGAGAGTTGGAACACGTGGAAGAGAGACCTGGTACCTGTGCAAAAGCTGGGGAGGGGGCGAGGGATGAAGGAGCAGCTCCGGGTTTTGCCGCTTCTCGGGTGCATCCCAAGAATGTCCTGAGTGCCACCAAACTTTTAAATAAAACTGTAAAGTTTTAGCCTCTGTTTTGGAGCCACGAGTGCAACTTCCAACACGACATTAGCAGGCACTCCAGCACAATTAACACGGCCTCTGGAGCTGCCTCTTCATTCAGGTTTGGAGAAGTGCTGGCGAGCCACTGCGATTCTGCTGAATTTCTTGCTGAAGAGGCATCAGCTCTCGGTAAGAGATACAAAAAGTACAGCCTGCCCTTCCTCCCTCAAGTATTTCTGGTTCCCCACAACCATCTGTAACATCAAATATCTGGTACGTTGTGTTGCTGAAACTTAGAAGTGTAAACCCCACACTGGAAAAAACAAATGGCTGATTTTTTTTTTTTTTGGGGTGTGTTTTACGAGAGGATTTTTAAAGGTATTTTCTTAAGCAAGTAATTAGCCTGTGGAAATGATAGTACTAAACAAAGGGACAATAATTCAGAAGGAGGCTTTGGGCTTGTTCCCCCTGCTCCCCTGTTTTTGCACTAATTAAGGTTTGTGGTCTTCTTGCAAACCAGTCTGAAACTGAGTTTTGTAATAACTTTAGGAAGCTGCTCTGGCGGTGAGTTCACTGAAGTTGATGCACCCTTGCTGCTGTCTCCTGGGACATACAGTTTTCAATGGATAAAAATCAGTGCTTGCAATCATTACAAATTTTTTTTTTTGGTTGTTTATTTTTTAATCTTGGAAGGACCTGATCCTTGAAATGGTGACAAACAATACTTTGTCAGCATGAAAAGAAAATCTGGGAGATAGCATTTAATCTTCAAAGGCAAATTGGGATAATTCTTCGTGCTAGTCCCTGCCCTATCTTGCTGGAGCCATGTGTGGCTGTGTGGTGGCCCTCTCCCAGAAGGGACACACTGTGGGGCTCATGGATCATGAGGATGCTGGGCTGGCCACACAGAAGCTGGAAACAGAGTGCAAGGGACACATTAAAAAATTTGGAGGTCACTTCTGAGGTCCTGGGGAATGCTGTGGCCCTGTTGCCTGTAACCTCTGTGGCAGGATGGAAATGACAACGACCCTGAAAGATTTTGGGCTTGCAGAACGCCGTGTGGATCATTAAACTGCTTTTATGCCTTATGCACCTCTTAGAGATGACATGTTTACGTGGTTTGTATTACAGATGGATATCTCTCTGGCCTGAGAGTGTCTTTCCAAACTCCCTTATTTCTCATTTCCCGTCCTCAATGACATAATAGATTTAAAGTGCAAGGTAATTTTCCACCTCTGTATTTTTAGAAAGGTTTTCACTGAAGAATAGACCCAGTGTTTGGGGGGGGGTGGGGGCAGCTGTAAGCATCAGTAAAAGATGGAAGTTGTAGAAGATAAGGCATGGAGGAGGTATAAATACTATTTCTGTGTGTATTGAAAATGGCTTAAAAAGTGAGGATATGATTCTTTTATAGCAGTATATTCTCCTTAAAGCCTGCTGTAGTAGGGAATGAATCAGGATGTGCATGTGTGTGTAGGGGGTTTCCTTTTTTTATTTTTTTAGGGATCACTTATTTTTTGATGTTCCTTTCAGTAGTGCTACAGTTTTCCAAGAGTTTCCAAAAACAACTTACTGGATTCAGTGTTCTGAGTATGTTGGTATTTTTTTTTCCTAACTGATATGTGGCATTAAAATTCATGGAAAGTGGGAATATTTGAAAGTAAGGAAAGGAAAGTACAGTACTGGAGTGGTACCATGAAAAAAGTGAGCCTCTTCTACACTCACAAGCAAATGGACATCAAGAATAAATGTCTGCTTTAATGACTTCGTAAGTAATTTTAAAAGTTTTTGGGCTAAAACTTGGTAGGGAAATTATCTTATGGCTATTTTTTGAGGCACATGGATTTTTATTAATAACTTTCAGTCCAGTTTTTCCTGGCTGTCTTTGGACCAGGTTGTAGGAGCCTCCTCTACACAGGCAACCCCTGCACAATGTTTTTTTTGCGGGTAGCAAGGAGGTTTTGGGTCAGTGGGGGAGCTCTACCAGGCAGAGCTCAGTGCCCAGCCAGCATTCTCAGGATTGCTGGGGGGCTGCCCAGTGCCAGATTTGCGAGGGGGACACGGACACAAATCTTGTGTTGCTTCTTTTAGTTCAGCAGTCCAGGATAACGTACACATCAAAGCCAGGTCCTTGCTTGTACCCTTACAACCCCACCAAATTGGATTTCACCCTTAAAGACACAGAAAGTGCAGGAATTCTGACTTGTTATACTTCACTGCAGAAAGCTCTGCTTGCTGGGAGCACTTTGTGTAACACTATTGTAGCCCCTTACTGTCCACGTGGAGATCAGGTGAGAAGGTCATTGATACGTGACACTGTTGACATCCAAAATACGACAGCGGAGTCATCAGTGCTTTTAGGATCAAACATAAGGCATTTCTGGAATGTATGAAAATCAGGGGGTTTTGTCTGCTGAAGAGAAAAGAGGATTTGGGAAGTGTGGAATAGAGCTCTGTGCGAGGGCTTTAATGCGGATTAGAACACCAAAGCATTTTGGCACATTTGGGGCTGCGCCAGAACATCACTGGGATGAGGCCAGATGAAAAACCTGGATGTGTGGAGTCTCTTCCCAGCATCCCTAGTTTGATGGTGTTTAGGTTGCTGGATTAGTTCCAGCTTTGGGGCAAGCTGGTATTCCCACGTTCTGGTGTGAGGACCTGGAACACGTGGATTTTCTAGCTTACACGTTTAAGAGACTCGGGAGGTTTTCTGAAGCTTTCCTGAGCTCCACTTTTGAACCTAATCAAGCTCTTTTGTGGAATTTAGAGTCAAGTGGAAAGTGCAAAAACTGGATTGTGATCAAGGAAATGCAACGAACACTTGAACTGGGAGGTAAGGGGTAAGGTGCCTCCTGTGGCTTACAAGATCCAAAACAGCACTGAGGATATTCTCTCTCCTGTTCTAAGAAACCAGATCCAAGTGGTTTCTTTGCTCTGTTCCCTTTGTAAAGTAGCTATGAGGAAAATTACAGATAAGTCTCAGCCAGAAAATCCATCTGGTATGAGAAGAAGGGGCCAAAGAACAGCTCTTTGAACACTCAAGGCTGCCTTCTGTCTTGACTAAACTGTCTCCTGCCCAGTGGTGGGGTCTCCCATCCCCTTTGACTCTTCTCATCAGTTTTATTTTGCATGTGGGTAGTGAAGGTGCTGTAGTAAAACCTGTCTTCAAATTTTGAAGGATTTAGCACAGCGTTTCTTGCCCTTGCAGAGGTGTCCTGCTCATTTCCCTCTCCAAGGCTCTCTCAGATCAGGTTGTGTCAGGGAGCATTGGTACCAAAGTCTGGGGCCAGGGGAGACTCCTTGGCAGGTCTGTTCTTACAGCTGTTGCTTTTGACCACAGTTGGTTCCAAATTTTTTCCCCCCCAAAATTTTAATAGTCACTTTGGTTCACAATTTTCAGCCAAAGTTAGGACAGAAAAAAAACAGGGGATTTTGCTGAATTTTGTGTTCAAACTGTAACAAAAAAATCAGAGAAGCTACTTCAAGTGGAGAGATTTGTTTTGAAACTCTAAAGCTGAAGGGTTTCTTGCTTGGTAGAAGATAATTTTCAGTTTGTGTGCATTTATTTAAAGACAAGTTCACACTTGCAAAGTCTGCATGTCATTTTTTCTGAACAAAGCAGGGTATGGCTGAGCTGTTGCCCACCTCTAGCCTGTGGCTTCAGCTGAAATACTGGCAGGGGGTAGAGCAGAGCAAGCAGAGAGGGCCCCGATCCCTTCTGGGAGTCTCCTGCAGCCTCTCCAGCCCTTCCCCTGCCAGCAGGGCTGTGTTGGATGGAGCTCCATGCCTGGGATGACAGCAATGTAGTGTTCCAGGTGGGAATGTAAAAGTGACTTATTTCCCAAGCCCACACTCTGCAGTGGCAGTCACCTCTAATTAAATAGTTACAAGAAGTTGCTTTCAGGCAGTTTCAGGGCAGCAAGAAAAAAACTTGCTCAAAGGTAGGATCAGGCACAGCTGCAACAACATCTCCCTGAGGGCACCTAATGTGCATGGAGTAGAAGTTGAGGGATGTGTCTACAGAGCTCTAAACCTCTCCTTTAGCTTTGCTATGACCCAGCTGGGAGGGAGATTATTCCAATTCTTACATGGCCACTACTGCATGCACAAGTTGCAGTAGGATCATCTCCATGACTTTTCTTGTATTATCTTCTTCCTTCTGCTTTGCAGAGAAAAGATCTTGCACTGGTGTCACCCAGAAGCTGGTGATACTTATTCTCCAAATGGTCTTTTTGCTGTGTGGCTGATGGAATCACAGCAGCCAAGGCAGTTGTGTGTTGGAGACCCCACACCTACCCTTGGGAAGGCTGAGAGGACTGGGTTTGTTCAGCCTGGAAAAGAGAAGCTTTGGGGTGAACTAATTGTGGCCTTCCAGTCTGTGAAGGAGCCAAGAAGAAAGATGGAGAGAGATTATTTACAGGGGCATGGAGTTCCAGGGCATGGGGAATGGCCCCAAACTGAGAACAGGTTTAGATTTAGAAAAATTCCTCCCTGTGAGGGTGATGAGGCTCTGGCACAGGTTGCTCAGAGAAGCTGTGGCTGCTCCATCCCTGGAAGTGTCCAAGGCCAGGCTGGATGGGGCTTGGAGCACCCTGGGATAGTGGAAGGTGTCCTTGCCCGTGGCAGGGGGTGGAACAGGATGGACTTTAAGGTCCCTTCCAACCCAAAACCTGCCATGATTCTGTGATATAGATGATGCCAGCTGTAGGGAATGCAGCTGGAATCTGCAGTGCTGGCCTCAATCTGAGCATTTATATCTCTAACTGGGAGTAGAATCACAGAATCCCAAAATGGTTTGGGTTAGAAGGGACCTTAAAGCTCACCTTGTTTCAACCATTCTGCTGCAGGCAGGCCACCTTCCACGACACCAGGCTGCTTGAAACCCCATCCAGCCTGGCCCTGAACACTCCCAGAGATGGGGCAACCACAGCCTCTCTGGGATACCTGTTTCAGCACCTCACCAAGAGGAGGAACTTGTGTTTCTGATAACAGGAGACACCACATTACCTGTATTGGGTGCTGTAACTGAGAATCTGCATGGGTTTATGCACAGAGTGTGACACCAATGTTTGGCTCAGCAGAGGGACTCATGGAGCTCCAGGAGCTCCTCCTTGGGCACAGACCTGGCTGCCGGCAGGGCCCCAGCTCCGGGAAGGGTCTGTGCAGCTGCGGCCGACGGCAGCGAGGTGTGAAGGCCTCTCGTGCTGCCGGCCCTGCCCAGCTCCGCGTGCTCCGTGCCCCCTGTGACAGCTCTGCTCACCCCCTGCAGTGACAGCAGGTCCCACTTGAAACCATTTCAGAGCTGCAGATGACACAGAGAATCAGGCATCTGACATTTGCAGGGAGACTGGAATGATTCACTGTTCTTCAAGATACACTGCTCGGGGAGACCCCCACTGCTGTTGCTGTTCGTGCTGAGAACTTGTTTTATTTTTTCTGTCCTAGATGCTGTGAAATACTGTATTCTTGTGGCAGATTGATTATAGCTTGAAAAATACCTCCTTGGCCTTTTTGGTGAGGCTGCAGTGGTGCCCTTGGTGTGAAAGTGTGCCTGGGATTTGGGTAATGGCTGTTTTGCTAACTGTGCTAACAGAGGAATAATGTGAAGGCAGTCTCTGTCCAAAGCAGACAGTGGATTTAGCAGCCAGAGTGAGCCAGGAAGGGGCAGGGGATAAAAATCTTCCCTTGCATGATTCCTGTGGTTGTCCCTTTGTGTCCCTGGCCCATGGCAGATCTCTGTCTCCAGGGCCACCTCCCTTCCTTGCCTTATCCTCTCTGTCAAAGGCAGCAGCAGTGTTGGGTTGTGCCTGGGTAGGAGATCTCTGGAGAGAGATGTCAGATGGGGGAGTCTGACCAGATGAAAGAGGCACGGGACTGTTACTTGTGTATTTCCACATTTATTTGTCATTTTTTACAAATGAGAGGTGGAACTGGTATCGGAGGGTGAGGCTCTGGAGAGGTTTTAAGACCCATGTGAAGGATGGGGACCTGGGTGAAAGGTTTGCTGTGTGCAAACAAAACCCATCTCCTTGCACTCTCTGGGAAGTATCAATAGCTGCTCTCTCTTCTCTGAGTTATTTAATTAAGCTAATGAGCAGTTAACTTCATTTTGGGTGCTGTGCCTCCCCTTTTCGTGCCCGTGGATCTCACTAGGGCCCACAGCACACACCAAAGGCAGTGAAGGGGATGTTACTCTAAGGCTCTGAACTGTCTTAACAATGCCAAGGGGACAGTTCTGCTCAGTAAATGCTGCTTTTCCACCTCCTCAGAAATCCAGAGGATTCAATAACAAGCATGTTACCACAATGGATACCGAGGCCGTGCTACAGGAACCTAAGTGCTATGAAATACCAATAAATAAGCTGAGAAAGCAAGAGCTGATGTTGTAATCACTGGGAAGTACCTACGGATTGCAATCCATGGAGTTCTTTTTCATTTGCTTTGGTGCCTTCCATAGCATTCTCCTGCCATGCTTTATTTCAAGGAAAATGGTTTTATTGGCATTGGACTGGGACTATTGCCTGTTTTGAGAAGGGACTGGGGACAGGATCAGAGGTGATAATTCCTTATACTAAATTTCATCTCAGGAGCTCTTTGCACAAGCAAAACAAAACCTGAGTGAAAAATACTTGTTTTGTTCTACATTATTTTGGTTTTGTGCTGCTGGGTTTTTTGGTTGGAGTTTTTAATAGAAGGAGCATCAGCCATGATTAAAAAAAAGTCTGATTTTAATATCTATATCATTGAAATTAAAGTATATAAGGAAGTAGAAAATGATGAGGTGCCACATAGAGCTGCTCTACCCGTATGTAGGGCTTTGCTCATCACAGTCTCTGTGGAAGAAGATACTGAAACTTTCCAGAGTGCTGGAAATTGCTGCCCTGCCTGCAGCCTATGGCTCTCCCAGGACAGAGGCCCCTCAGGAATCTCCAGGCCTGCTGGAGTGGCACTTTTCTCAGTTGCAAACCACACTGGGTTTAAAAGCAAAACTTGTACCGTATCAGGTTTTTAAGAACAGGGCTCATTTTAAAAAAGACAGAGTTTCTTTAAGGTTTCTTTAACCCCATTAACACAGCTGTTAAGAACATAACCACCAGACTGTGTTTATTTTTTGTGGGAATTCTTGGCAATCACTCAGGGGATGCTATTTCCCCCACTTATTTGCTTCTCCCTCCACTAGAGGCAGGAATTCAGCTTTTTGCTCTATTGAAGAGAGTCAGAGAGCTGCCATCAGGGCTCTGTGCCCAAGTCATAGGGGAGCAAAAATATCTGGTTGCTTTGTGGTAAGACGCCCAGATCAGGTGTTCCTGAACCTTGCTTAGGCTGTTTCTTCATGACAGAATGGACAGGTTTGGTTTTTAGGATCTGAGGACTGAGATGCCTGACTGGTCTGGCCTCTTACTGCATTATATACAGTTATCATGGAATGGTTTGGGTTGGAAAGGGCCTTAAAGCTCATCCCATTCCACCCCCTGCCATGGGCAGGGACACCTTCCACTATCCCAGGGTGCTCCAAGCCTCATCCAGCCTGGCCTTGGACACTTCCAGGGATCCAGGGGCAGCCACAGCTTCTCTGGGCACCCTGTGCCAGGGCCTCACCGTCCTCACCAGGAAAAATATCTCCTCAATATTTAAATCATTCTAATCTAAATCTCCTCTATATATGTGTTCTCTTCTTCAGCTGTGACACAAAATACTTGTTCAAGCATTAATGTGACCTTCTCTCCCCAATTTCCTGTGAAGTCAAATGAGAGTTTGTTGGGTCTTTTGCTGAACTTCTGACGGGTTCTCACATGAATCTCAACTGACTGAAAGCCATGTAAAACCCTTCCATCTGTGTCTGGGGACAGAACAGGACATGCCCAGAAAGTAAAAAAGAATAACTCTTAATCAATAAAAATCTTTCTAGCAGTTTTTCTATATCTGGAAGTTAATTTTCAAAATGTCTTAATACTCTCCTTCACCTTGGCAACCTCATCTTTCACCGGTTTTGACTCAAGTCACTGTGCAAGCCAGATTTGAAAGCAAAATGATTTATTCAATTTTCCCCTCATTTTAAAAAAGTATTGTATACTGGGTAGACAGTAACTTTATCATGTAAATTTATTATTTTTTCTATCAAAATGTTTCTTGTGGTTTTTTTTTAAACGGAAAATGACCATATTTCTGAAATTGAATGCACAGTGTTGGCTTAGTAAGAGGAAAGAGCCTAATCTAAAGATGGATCATTGAAAAATAAACACTAAAAATATTGGATTCTCTTAAATTTTTGGCACCTGAGGACAATTTGTTAAGAATGGGGTGAAATATGGTCTAATGTCCATTATTTCCTGTTAATTTTTCTGACATCAAAGAGTGCGAAACAATCCCAGCTGTATAAAATCTGATAGAAATATTTTTCTTATGATTATTTAATGTCAATTCTTAGAGTAAGTGTGGGAGGGAAATGAGCTTAATCATCAGATTAAGTAAACCTTATCTTCAGAACTCAATGCAACTAAAGATGAAATTATTTTATGTATTCTTGAGATTGTGAATAGTTAGAATATGAGCTTTGTCCCTTACCTGGAGAGGGAACAGTGCTCTCCAAAAGGTGGGTTCTTCAGTGCTTCCTCTTCCTAATCAGATGTCAAGGATGTTTTCCACCTTTTCCTGCTGCCTTCATTCCCAGTATGGATTTAGGACTGCTGTGCAAGGTTAGGCTCAGTTGTCTGCTGCAGTTTAGCAGTTTGAACAACCTTAGGAAATGAAAAACCTCTAACCTTAGAGCAGCAGTGATATGAGTTAATGGTGCTGTTCTCACCTTAAGATGACACAACTGCATGGGAAGCAGGTTGTCCATTGGCTCCTGGAATCGCAGTCCAAGGAGCAATCTCAAGAGGAGCTGTCTGAGATGTTCAAAAGGGCCAGTCAATTAAGTCATTCCATCCCTGCAGGCCAGGAGAAAGATGATAAAATCACTACTGTTTACAGCTGATGGTCTTGTATTGAATGTAATTATTTTAAACATTCAGCCACACCTTCACCCACACAGTTGGGGTTGGGATTGGGATTGGGATTATCAACTCTGCATCGTGCCGACACCTTGAACCTGTGATTTGCTGGAACAAGGTACTTTGCCCTTCTTTAAGTCTGGTATCACTGAATCCTGCACATGCATCCCATGCTGTTGTTCCCTCCTCCTGATACTCCTCTCGCTATCTTGCCTTGTTTCCCGCTCGCTGTTTCGTTAGCGGTGGCGCTCCGATGGCTCGCGTTTTATGTCCACGCAGTTCTGGCGTTCCCTTACCATATGGTCATCCTGATGTTACCATTTGCCTCAATCATCCTTTTTGTAGCTGCTTGAACATCTTAATTGATCTCCTGAGCTATGTTAAAGATTTATTACAGACGTCGGTGTAATTCATTTCACGAGCACGTAACTGCGCCTTTCCGTCTGATTGGACGTCCACACCTCTCCCTCATAAAAATGCACGAAAAGCTTGGCCTTGTGTCTCTGTGGTAAAATAATGGGCGTCTTGAAGGATATTAGAAACCTTGCACCACTCTACCCCAGCCAAAAGGATAAGCTGTGGCCTCTCAGTTGGTGCTAATAAGGTGTTGTCTGCTCTCTCTTAAACAATACCTCAAACTGGAGAACTTTTCCTTTCCTCTCTAGTAGCAGAGATGGTGAAACTTTTTTTTTTTTTTTAGTAAGATTCAAAGCCATGTGTTGATAATATTGTTAAGCTGAAATGCATATATCAGAGTGGTGATGGTGCCAGGAACTGCTTTTGGCCAGGCCCGTGTTTCTTAGTATATGCAGCAGAGGCATGTGCAATTAATGATGTTGGCAAAAGGAGCACTGTAGGAAGAGCACACGAAATGAGAGGTTTGATGGTTTCTGCAAAGTACTGTGCCCATCTTTTCATGCAGAAAATGAGTAAACCATTACTCTACATATGATTGGAGCAGAACAGAGCACTTTCTGATGGGGTTTGTCAGAGAGCATTCAGAAGAAGCTGTATGTTAGAAGATAAATTTCATCACCCAGTTAAGAAAATATGTCTAAGGCTAGATAGGAAAAAGATAGGGCATGTCCTTTGTGCCATTAGAGGGGTGGATTTTTGAGTATAAATGAGAGCCAAGTCTGTGTGGTGAAGAATTTTTATCAGAACATCTGACTATGGTGTAATTGTTGAAAATTATTTTTGGCCAGATGTTTTTCTCAGGAGTTGTAGCCTTTGTGACTTCCATTCTCACCTGTGCGACTGCAAGTGAGGTAAAACCTTCTTTATTTTCCTTCAGCTTTAGTTTTGATTAAAAGGTGTCAATCTGATACCAGATTTTTGCACTTTTTTAGTAGAATGCCCGTGTAATAGTTCCAGGTCAGACTTTACCTGTGCACTGGCCAAACACGCAGCAAAGCAAGTCAGGTGAACAATTTGTCTTGCAAAAATTTTTAGGAAAATTTTTAGTGGGTGTGTGCAACGCATTTACTTCACTATTCTTTTGCCAAGGGCCTTCCCCTGTCTTTCACTCCCGTCTCTTTGTGGTAGTCACAAATTTGAACATTACTCTGCATCCATGCAGGTAGTTGGTATTTGTTCAAGTTATTTTTTTCTTGTTCTCTGATGTCACCCATCTCCCAGCTGCAGTTTTCTAGCAGTAGTTTCTTTTTCATCAGTGGGTATCTGTTGTAGGCTGAACCACTTCTGGTCTCAAATGTCTTGTATTTATTTTTGGAAACTGAGGTCCCTTTAGTAGGAAAATCAAAGTATTCCAAAGCTTTGTGTGATGTATGAGATTGGGATGAAGCACAAACCTGTGTTTCAATTCTCTCCCCCGTAAAAAGAAATAAAACTCTACACATCAAAGAAATAATGTTAAAATATTAAGTTAAACTTGCTTCTAAAGTCAGAAACTATTAATTAACCTTCCTAACGTATTTCAATAACCTTAAAAGCTGTATAAAGTTTGGGGTTTTTAAATTTTTTCCCTAAGAAATGGATTGAGCCTTTGGTCTTAGACCTTCCTGTAGCATGGCCGTAGTTCATGGACAGCGTTGCAATGAACCTTCCAAGGCTGGAAGAATCTCTTTTTCTGAGCAGTACAAAGTAATTTACAGCCTATTTTTGAGATACATGTTGCTCTTTTTCTCCAGTTTGAAATACTTCGATTTTGAGATGTTTGTGGAGTTTAAAAGCAAAAGTGACGTGATCAGATAAAATCCTTTAATAAGAGCAGACCTTTCTTAATTGTATGACAGCCAAGATACTACCTCTGATTCTTCAGTTCTGCTCTTCCTCATCTCCCCAAAACATTCACTCTCCAAATAACTTTCCATAGTGTGTGGCCATTCCTTTGGGGACAGAAAAAGTGAATTTATTGCCTGAGCAGTTATATAGGAAAGGTCCAACTTTAACCCAAGGAAGGTGTTTCATAGTTGACCAAAGTCTTTATAAATAGTCTTCTATTCTGCTTGGAAAATACTGGAGAAAAATCTTCCCAGTTTCTGTGTCAAATAAACCACATGAAGTAAATATGAAAAAAACAAAGAGAAGAAAACCAAACTGTCATTAAAATCACAGAAGAAAGCAAGCAATAACCGTGTGTGTTCACCTTGGCAGTAAAGTTGGATGATGTGTTGTCCATCACTTCTGCCTCCTCCAAGGAAACTGCTTGAGGGACTGGCAGCTGAACACGGATGCTTGGAAACAGGGCGAGCCCTCGCACCAGGCCTGTGTTTGTACATAGCACTGGAACAGCTGGTTTGGATTTTAAAAATTCTGTTTTTATTAGAACACTGACTCTTGTTTATCGTTATTGATTTTATTGGGTTATTATTGACTGACTGCACCCCATGGGCCTATTAGTGAAGTGCTAGTAAAGCATTAAAGGAAGACTTGGGCTTTTCTGTGCTTTGTACTTACAACATTTGCTTTTATCGTGACTTTTAGCCAGCTGCCTAACTGCAAACATGGGCAGTCTCACCCACCAGAGACTGAAAGGAGGGCAAGAAAGCAAAGAATTTTCTATTTTTTCAGTCTTTAGAAGAACAAAAAAAAGTTTTGAGCTTATTTACTGTTGTGTTTGACTAATTCTCGGGGAAATGTTTACATCTTTCTCATCTCCCTAAAACTTCTGGCTAATATTAGAAATAGAACAAACTCATCAGTCTTACTCAAAAAATAATAATAAAAAGGATCTGCAATAACTTTTATATGCTATTTGATCTCTCTGGGTGGAAAGGGAAATTTATTTTCTTATTAATATGAATCAAATGATACATGATATTCAGTTTAAGCCAGATCAGAGTTGGGTGAACTCTGACTGGTTGTATATCAAAATCTAGAGGCCATCCTAATGAAATTTTAGGTATCGTTGACTCTCTTCTAAACCAGCGTGTCTTCTCATAGTACTGTAATCTCTGGATGCTCCCACTGATCCAATAATCTTTCACCTTTCCCTTTAGTGTTATTTTTCTCTTCCCTACTCCATAGAAATGAAGTAATCACTTTTTTCCAGTATACCCCAGTTAAGGGTTATGGGCTGGCCTCAATGAGCTGAGAAGCATCAGGGGAAGGGGCACTGAGCAACTACTCAGTGTCTCACTTTTGAAGATTCTGTTCCAGGAAGTGTCCAAGGCCAGGTTGGATGGGGCTTGGAGCAGCCTGGGACAGTGAAGGTGTCCCAGCCCCTGGCAAGGGATGGAATGAGGTGAGCTTTGAGGTCCCTTCCAACCCAAACCATTCCATGATCTTGTGATTTACAAAATACTGGAATAACTGACTTCATGAATATATGAGGGGACAGTTTTCACCAAAATATCCCCTTGTGAAACTGTAAGAATTTCAAGAACAAGGGAGAGTAGAGGAGAAATACAGGAGTCCTGCAGAAAGGGAACTGCAGAAGCTGTAGGGAAGTGGCGGAAGTGTCCTGGCATCAGAGCATGATGAATGCTCATATTCCACATGGAATGACAAGAATTTAAGCATTCCCAGAATCACAAGCAGACAATCTGATTGGGATGGCAAAGGGGGCCTCAAACAGGTCCACTTTGATGTTAATGGTGGCCTGCTGCAGCTCCTGACTGCTAAAAATGTGTTACGGGATAACAGAAATGGGATAAAATTGAGAGTTTTCTGCTCCTCTCTAAGAGCAACAAAGTCACCATACATTAATTATGAAAGTCATATTTTTCTCTGTCAAATATACTGCTGTGAGTAGTAATAGCTTCTCCTGAAAGCTGTCATGAAGTAAAAACAGTGACAGAGAGATGTCTCTGCAGCATGATGTCAAGCTGAACTGATGGGCAAACTTCATTCTGTTGGTGAACAGTCCTTTTTTTGGGGTGGTGATAAGAAAATAGCATCTGGCATTGGATGTTACAGGTAGCATGGGGTGAACCATAGCAATGGCCACATGTCCATGGGTTTTAAAACTGCAAATTAAACGGGTGTATTGCATTGTCTCTCACAAGGCAGGTAAATAATTTAGCAAATTGATATTTGTATTTACTCACCTTTGCTGTGAACTTCAAGGATGGAAAGGATCACAGCAGAAAAGAGGTGCTGAAAATCAGCTTGGGGTCTGAACTTTACGCAGGAGGAAAACTTACCTTAGGATTGTAAATCAAATAAGTTTGTTTTTCAAAATCATCTTAGTGCAGGTTCAGCTCACAAAGGAAGCTCTTGGCCAAACTCAGCCAATCCAATGTGTGAAGGTGCCATTAAATGCAGGAAGTACCCTGGGAACTTTGTTCAGATACGAACACATTTTATTTTAAAAGCAATCTAATTTTGTCTTTGAGTTCCACGATGGGTGCAGCAGACAGCAGCCAGGCAGCACCAGTTTCTGTTTAATTTGCTGGTACAATCAAACAGTGAGATGCTCTCACAATTGACTGTGCCCACAATTTTGTGCTTGACTGCAGGTGCAAAATCGAGGATGCAAAAATCAGAGCACAACTTGATGATCGCTTAAAAATTTGGCCCATTCCTGTTCAAAAATCTTTGACTTCTGTTTGCCACATAAAATATTTTGGATTTTTTTAAATAAGAATTGGAGTTGTTCACCAAAATGTACTTTTAAGAGATAAATAATCCACCTGCAAGCAGATACTGTATTTATACTGTCGTTTTGAATGGAAATGAAAAATTATAGTGCTGTAAATACCGTGTTTTTACAGCCTTTATCTAGCTTCCCGTCCCCCCCCCCCAAAAAAAAAAAATTAATTAGTTGATCCACTTATCCCAGGTAAATTAGTGTTTGGACTGTTGGTTTTTTTCTTTTAAAGCTTTTTTTTTTTAATACAGTATACAAATAGTATTTAAATAATGCCATCACAGAAATAAACATTCAGAATGTTATTTTTAATAATAATCACCCCAGAAAGCTACAAATATTATGAAAATCTAATGTCACTTTTTTTATCTGAAAAAATACACATATTAAAAAACGTTTTGATGATTCTTAGACAGAAATATTGTGTTGTTCAGTAGCAGCAGCATTACACATTGATGTGTGTGAAATACAAAACTCTCCTGATAAAGTCAGTGATAGATTTGGCCAAATTCAGCAAAACCATATCCCTATGCTAGCCAAGCAACACAATTCAGGGACTGCTTCCTTATGTATGATTGAAGTGCTTAATATTGTTATTATTATATAGATGTCAAATGTTCTAACCACAGATCAAATGGTACAATTTAGGTTTATGGAGCTAATTAATTATTTCTGGATAGTAGTAAGTTGGATTTCCCAACTAGTCTACTTCAGAAAATTAGTTAATACTCAGAGAAATGCTTTTACTTTCATAAACTTAGATTTATGTTGTATTCTTGATAACTATAAAAAAGCACAATGCATTGCTCTAGCAATATTTTGCTTTCATTAGTGAAGCTGAGACCAATTTGTTGATCTACCTCTCTTCATTCATATGCAATTCACAACCCCTCCTTTATGCTGAGGGACATCTCTGCTTGTGCTGATGGAAGATTGACCAGGGATAGCTGGGGGAGTGAATTACTCAGTTTTGTGCCCAGTATCACAATGGGATGATGTAGGACAAGGCTTGGTGTGAGTCAAAAACCAGACAGCCAAGATGGAGTTTGTCTGTTTGGTTTGTGCTTTGTTACGTTTTTGCATCATTCTCCCCCAAATACTGATTTTTATGTTTTCCTGCATTTGGGGGATTATTTGTAGAAGGGGTGGTGTTTCCCTATCTAGATATTCCTGTCTGTCAAAAGGAAGTCTGGATCTGTGCTTTGAGGGTTCTCAGGAGTGTGCTGGAGTGAAAATTGGAGTTTGTAGGACATGGCCAGTGAAAGGAAGCGTCTGCAAGAATCCTTCAACCACTCTGTTGTTTCTGTGTGCATGACCTTGCCAGAGCCCGGTATTCGTCTTAATCCCTGCTCTTCTGCAGGTACCTGGCTTAAAGTGGAACTCTTGAGAGTTGCCTTAACTCTTTTTATGTTCAAAATTTTTTCCTCTGCTCCTCCTGCTACCTCTCCCAGGACTGCTGGAATTTTTAGTGGGCACTGCAAGTCTGTTTTAATCACTGTTCCTCATTAAAGAACAACCAACCAACCTAACAGAAAAGGTGCAGGGGAATTTGGGGAGGTTTTCTGCTTTCTTTTTCCTTTCTTTCCTTTATATCATCACGTTTCCTTTACCTCTTCTCCGCCCTATTTCCTTTCCCCACTCCTTTCCTCTCTTCTGTTGTTCTATCCCTGTTCCTTTATTAATTCTCTTCCTCGCATTGTTTCTACCCATTCCTCCCTGGTCCTTGCCAGTTTTTAACAGTCCGTGATTTCAGATGGAAAATCTGTCACCAGAGCCCCTCCTCCACTAACATTAATGGCCACTCTCGAAAGCCTGCCCTGCCCTCCGTCATCTAATTTCAGACACTGAGGGGGCAGACGAAACAGATGGTTGGCACAGGGCTGGATGATTCACTGCTTGAAATCATGGTGCAACATTGCTGAAATTGGTGAGGGAGAAGGAGGTCTGACATTTGACAGAGCCGTGTAAAAATTGCCTGATCCAGGCAAAGTTCAGACTAATCACTTGACTGTTATTTTCCAGATGTACTGATCATATGACTGTAATTGTAAAGATGGTATTGACAGTGCACCGTTTCCCAAACATGCTGCACTCATTCTCTACAAAATGATTCTCCCTTGGGATGCTCAGGTCAGGCTGCTGCGGGGGATTGTGTGTTGCCATTTATTAATCCTTGAATTTTCTTTTTATTTTTTTTTTCTTGAGTGGGTTCATTCATCCCCTTTCCGATCACAGAAAGTTGTAGGTTTTCACATACGCAGTCAATAAAACTGAGCAATAAATTTGAGCACTTCTGTTCAGGTAGGTTTCTTCATAAATTGGACTAAAGTGACAAGATGAATATGTGAAAAATAAAGAAGGATCAGAAACAAGCGAGGAAAATTGTAGGGCATCAGCTTTTCAGTGTGTATCTGATGGAAGTTGAGTGGATTACTGTAGTCATGGATGTTTATAAAGATGGGAAGACCCTGGTGGCATTGGGGTGAATATAAGACCATGTGGATTCTCTGGATAATGTTTACAGTTAAAATTGTGGAAATATCCCTGGCATCAAAATTTCATTGGTTCTTCACAAGAAGCTGCTTGCTGTTGTCCATTTTGGGTGTCCTCTTCAGAACAACCACTTTGGACTGAGCCATGTTGAAGCAGAGCAGGAAATTTCCTGTAAAACCTTTTAATCAGTGCAGGGACAATGATCTTGAGCACTGTGGTGGAAATATCTGTAACCACAACAAAACCCAAACTCTTAACTGCATGAGTTGAAAAATGGCTTGGGGGATAGAAAGAAAAGGAAAAAAAAAAAAGGATGAATTTTAGATGAGCAGTTAAATTTTGGGTGCTCCTGAGAAATTCCAAACCCTTGCTCAGCCCCGATGTCATTTGAAGTGTCTGAGCATCAGGCTTAGTGAAGTTGCTTATAATTAGTCTTGCTAATTTTTATGAATTTCGGGGAGAGCTTCCCAAATTTTCTCAGCCTTCTGCTGCTCCTATTGCTCTAAGCACGGCTGCGAATCTCGCTACTTATTTAGATGTCAAAGTGGTAACTGAAATATCCTTAAATGTCAATGCAGTTTCTGTTTAACACCCTTGAAAATTAGGCCTTTGTTCACTAAAACTGGTGCTGAAGAAGGAGAGAAGAGATGGAAGAACTTCATTTGCAGTTTTCAGTTACTTCTTTGAATTCTGTGGGTGAAAGTTATAACCCCGGTTGTTATGGATAAGAATGATAAAGAATGGACAAAACCCTACATCATCTCCAGTGTTTTTCCAGCTGAAAGGCTTGATTCTATTGTCTCAGTTAAAATTTTTAACACCTGGAAAGCTTCAAACATGAAGGATGTATTTCCCTAGGGGTTCAGATGGCTCAAACTCCTCGAGACAGAACAGGTCTGAAAACATAATGAGCTGCAAAGTATGAAGATAAGTGAAAATACTTAAAGAAGAGGTTGGGAGCAGATGTGGGCATCTCCAAAACAGGGGAAAGCAGGAACATGGGGAAGACTTTAAATAAACCTTTGATAAAAACCTTATGGGCTGATGACTTCTAGGAAATAAGGATGATGGAGCTTTCCTTCTGCTCATGGACCAGGGGAGCTTTTCCTCCGGTAGCATTATTAGTTAGGAAAAGCTAATTAGGAGAAACATGGAAGAATAGACAGAATCTGAGTGTGGAAATCCTTGCACATGCCAGACCTCATCAGAGGTCCCCAGTACTTTTAAAAATATTTTACCTTTACTTTGGGGCTTGTTTGTGTAGACAGGAGTCCAAGTCGGTGCTACCATTTGAGAAACTGCTGGTTCTTGGGGTTTTATTGAAGAGTTATGGAAGTTAATGCTTTAATACTTCTTTTCAAATTGAAAGCTGCATCTTCTGAATTTATAAAGCTTTGCTTGGTTTTTTGTTTGGATGGTTTGGGGTTTTGTTTGTTTTGTTTGGGGGGTTTTTTGATTGCTTGTTTGTTTGGGTTCTTTTTAATCTTCATGTGTAGTTGAGATTTTTCTGGGAAGCTGGTAGCTGGATTCGGTTCCAGACAGAGATACCTCATTGATTCAGGTGTTTAAAATCCTTCTCGAACAGTGAGATCTATTCAATACAATAAATGGACCTGAGAAAGCATTTCAGACCAGCTAAGCCAGACACCTGCTTTTTGTCTTCTGAATTTCTTTGCACTGGACGTACTCTGTTGACACTTTCTGACCATGGTGAACTTGGATGAGAACAGGCAGACAGTGAAATATCAGTGCCTTCAGCTGGAGCTGATATTTTGCTTTTGTGTCTCAATTCTGAGTGTTTTCTGTTCTCACTGGATTAAAAAAAAAGGAACCTTGGCGACAGGGAGAATTAACTTCCATGGGGCCACGAGTGTGAGGACCTGCTCCAGGACAGGGACCAACTTCAGCACCTTGTTAGAAATTTCTTCTTTTAATTTAAATCTTTTTGGCTCAAAAATGTCTTTGGAATGAAGGTAATTGAAGCTGTAGGGTTGTAATAACAACCCTCAAATTCTCATTATTTAGTGTAATTGATGGAAAAGGCTGAGAAGTAGAAAAGAAAAATATTGACTTTCATGCATTTAAGTTCTATTTATGTGATGCTGGTCCAAAATCACCAAAATAACTCATGACACTTTATATATAAATGTGTGTGTGTGTATAACTTGGGTCATTTTAAAAAAAGTAAAGTTTTAGTCTCCCAAAAAGGAGCCCTCTCACAGTTTATGGAAAAGCAGCAGACACACTTTGGTCCTGTCCCACTATTCTCAAACTTCAAAGGCCAGATAGGACTTTACATGAAACATAACTTAATGATTTTTATCTCTCAGTGAATTCTGGGAACCTCTGCTGTCTAATGCTACTGAATTTGATAAATATAGGGAGTTGTTCCTCTTCCCAGCCCTTGCCTTTTGGAATTTGATTCTGAATAAACTGCTAATTTCACAGTCTCACAAAAAAAAAAAACCCAAACCAAACAAAAAAATAGAGGAAAAGAAGGCAAATGGCAAGTTTGGATGAGAGAAACTGATACAATTTGGTTTGGCAACACTTAGGAATTTATGGAAGTCTGGTTTACTTTCTAGGAATAATCATAACTGCCTTATAATTTTTTTAAGACTTTTTTTCAGGGTAGTGCTGGTACTTTCACTTTTATGACTTGAAGAATAGGTGTATTTATCATTATAGGCAAATACTAATACAAGTTTTGTTATTTTCAAGCCCCTAAACTTAAAGGAACTGTCAAGAATTTAATAACTATATTTGTGTTCATACAGAGAATTTCACTTTATTCTGAGATAAATAACTATTTTAATACAAGTGATCTTTTAATAGCACATTACATAAGTTTCCATTCCTGAAAATGTATATTATTTGATAGATTATGGGAATGTATCATTACAGGACTTGGCAAATATGACTGAGGTTCTTGATGATGAGAAAACTAGGGTTAGGTTTGAATTTTTGAAAGATTTACGAGCAAGAATATTTTTAAAAGAATATCCAGGATTTGCAGGAAGTGTGCATTGCAAGTAACTGCTCTGATTAACCACAAAATTTGGGTTGAACACCTCTTTGTCCGAGAGAAAAATAAATGCAATATAATTTGGAGGATACTTTTGTTTCAACAGAAATTCTTCTTACCTCTAGAAATGGTCTGTGTTGTGTTCCTTCTTCCAGGATTTGTACAAGACAATCACAACTAATTAGGAAAGGCAGGTATTTCTCTTTTATGGCTGAGTATGTACCAGGCATTCACTTTAAAAAATAGTCACCATGAAACTGCATTTAAAGTGGAGAAAAGAGGGAGTGGAAGGGGGGGAATTAGATCACATTTTGATAGTGAAAGCAGTGAGTGTTCTGATAGACTCTTTATGGTACAACATTTTGTATTTAGAGGCTTTTTTGCAATTAATTTTGAGCAACTTTGCAAACTGGATCATTTGTTGCCAAACCTGTTCATGAGTTTTGGTATTCATTTAGAGATCAAAATCAGCATCAGCACTCAGTGATATTCCAATATAGGAAAGATAATGAAGGGAGTTATAACTATATCCTAGTTTTCTGAAAGGGAATCATAGAATCCCAGAATGGTTTGAGTTGGAAGGGACTTTAAAGCACATTTTGTTCCAAACCCTTGCCATGGGCACAGACACCTTCCTTGAGACCAGATTGCTCCAGAGCTGTTTTCCCATTTCATGAGGTATTCCTCAATATTCTATGGGATAAATGGGATTACTTTGTTCTGGTTTAGGCTTTGGTGATTGTGCTGTGCAAAATGGAAGGCTCACTGGAAAATACAGCATAGACCAGAATTATGGAATATCCTGACCTGGAAGAAACAAGGGTCCTTGAGTCCAACTCCTGGCTCTGCACAGACACCCCAGCAGTCCTACTGTGTGTCTGAGTGCGTTGTCCAAACACTCCTGGAGCTCTGGCAGCTTTGGGAATGTGTCCATTACCTGGGGAGCCTGGGCAGTGCCCCAGCACCCTCTGGGGGAAAAACCTTTCTCTGATATCCAACCTCGCCCTTCCACCCAACACAGCTTCATGCAGTTCAAAGAACAGCAATACAGTGGGATGAACTCACACTGTTTATCTTTGGATTTACGTATTTCTTCCTATTTTTAAGCACAGTTTGGAACTGCTCATCCCATTGACTGCAGAAAAAGCCAAGTTCAAAACTGGGCTGCAAATGAGCAAAAAAAGAAGTGCTGGGATTTCCACAGCGAGCCCAGAAATCTGTTTCACATCACTCAGCCAGGCAGGGCACTGTTGTGAGCTGTAAATGTGCTTTTTCCCCTGTGTGGGCAGTGAATCAGCAAATACTCCGGGAGTTCAGGGGGAAATGTCAGGTGCTGTTTCAACAGTCAGGCTTTCACAAGCTCCAGGGTGGGTCCTCAGCAGGAGACCCACCTCAGAATTAGGGACCCGGTGGCAATGTCAATGCCCTTATCTCTCCCCCTCTCTGAATTGGGAAACCAATGCCTCCCAAAGATGTGCTGCCTGTTTTGGTTAATTGATGCCTGACCACAAACTGCTTAATAAATAAGTTCTGTCTGGAAAATATTATTCCCTGAAATCATGTCTGAATTACCCAAAAGTCAAATTAAGTAATTGAGAAAGCATCTGCTGTGTGGAAGGATGTTTGTTTGTTTGTCCTGTGTTTTGTGGCAGGGTGTTTTTGGTTTTTTTTTGGTTTACCAGGACAATCAGTGGAGCATCTGTCTGGGAGAAGGTTTTTTTGCAGAACCACAGCTCAAATCTCAAGATGAGGGAGCAGTACAAGGAAATGGCATGGCTTTCAAATGAAGGCTACAAATAGGTTTGCAACTTTCTTCTGCCTTTGGTAAATTACCCAAGAGAAGCCAAATCACATTCCTGAAGACAGTCCCCTGGCATCCTTCAATAAACAGATTTTGCCCTGTGTATAAAATGTTTAGCTCAGTGCTTTATGAAGTAAAGGTCATCTGAACAGAGATGTTGCAATAAAGGGCTGCCTGAAAGTGCTTCCACTGAGCGTGAATAGCAGCAATATTGCCTTGAAAACTCCAGGCTAATTGATTAAACTTCCAACAAACTAATTTTAATTAGCCATACTAGCTTAACTTTCTTCTTCCTTTTTATGATTCTAAAGGTTTATTAATGGAGCATGTACAGCCCCAGTTATTTAGTAGAAAAATTACTAAGGTATGAGAGAGAAATACGAATATTATGCAGACTTTGGCATGAATATTTTCTGCTAAAATGCACCTGCCTTCAGCTGGGAGGTAAAAGAAAAAATACATTTTTCGTTGCTTTTTTCATTGGTCCTTAACATTCATATATTTGCACCCTAAAATTACTCCTCCTTCATGCATTGAAGCTCTTAGGAAACAATCACTGCACGTACCAAAGGTACATCCTTTAGTCCCTCTTTACCTCCTATTTATGGCTGTAACAATTCAACCTGGTCCAAGCTGACCTTGATATACTTGATAACTTTTCCTATCTTGTTGAAGAGTAAAATCTCTGGGTGCTTTGGATCTTTATGCAACAGCCCTGATTTCAAGTCTGTAATCGTGAAATTAAGTAAGACAAACCTTTTCCCTCAGTACGTGCATAAAGGTGGATTTTAACTGTAAAATGTTCATGCTGTGGCTGTAAAGCTGGCATTTTTCTCCCCTTTAACCTGTCTTTCTATGGAGGTGTTAACGTTTGAGGCTTACATGGAAATGAAATCTAAGATTAGAGTAAGAGCTCTAGAGAAGGGATGTGGTGTGAAGGTAGCACCACTGGTCTGCAATGTCAATGTAAGTGCAGTGTGGTTCTGTTGTGGGGTTTAAAACCAGACCTGCAGCGTGCTCTGCTCCTGCCTCTGACACCGAACTTGACAGTGAGCATGGAACCCTAGAATTATTTAGTTCATAAGGAACCTTAAAGATCATCTAGTTCCAACTGCATCACAAGCTTGTTGTGTTTCTTTTGGGTGTGTTTCTTCCCGTGATGGATTGGGGAAGTTGTACTTTGTGTCTTCAAGTCCAAAATGTTCTGATCTCCTGATAAAACGCGTGGCAGCAGCAGCACGCTGGGAGGTTTATGGCGACAGGTCATGTTTTCAAACTCTGTATCACCAGGCAAGGGGATGCAGTTCAAAGGGTTATAGGATTTTGGCAGGAGCCCTTGCTTTGTGTAGAGGTGTAAGAGATGACAGATGTGCTGCTCCCGCAGCAGGACAGCGGGTCTGGTGCAGGGTGAAGCCCTGGGGTGCCAGGCACCAGTTCTGTGAGGGGTCGTGGGTCTTCATTCTGTGTAGAGTGGAAACTCTGGGCTTCCTCTGAGATGTTCATACCTACAAACTGCTGTTCCACAAAAGGAAAAAAGTGGGAGCAGTTCCTGAGCAGAGCTGAGCACCCCACGTTGCGCTGAAGCCTCATCCTGTGGCTGTGGTCATCACTTGTCCATCCCTTCTGCCGCTGAGGTCAAACCAACCCATCATCTCTTTGGATTTAGCACAGGAGGAATAGGTGACAGGAACGTGACATCCCCGAGAGTGCTGCAGATGTGCTGTGAGCCAGGACAGCCGTGAGGCCGCGCGCCGCCAGCTCTGCCAGGCGCCCGCGGATGGCTCCTGTTTGTTTGCTCCAGCCCGTCTGCTTGGGAAGGAGAGTGTTGGCGAGCTGCTCCTCACTCAGAATGGCACTGAGGAGCAGGCTGTGTTGGTGGGCACAGCCCTGCTGTCCCCTGCCTGGGCAGGGCCCTGCCGAGGGGCGGCTCACGGGATCCAGGTGGATGCTCAGCAGGTTGTCACCTGGCTGCTGGCTCAGGCTGCCCAGAAGTACGTGCTGGAGGCCGTGGAGACGCTTTAGGGAGTCTGTGTTAGAAACAGCAGAAAGAGAAGCCTATTCTGGGACTGTCATTTAATCTGAATTTCAAGGTGGTTGAAAGAAAAAAGGAGGGGGTGAGGAGGGAGGGAAGCCTCCAGCACAGTCTCAGCTCTGCTGTGGGCAGTGGGAATGTCAGTGTGGGCACTGGAGATGTTCAAAAGCACTTTCAAAATGGGACACGTGGACAAAATAACCTCAGTGCCTCTTCTCCCTGCTTTGATTTCAGACGTGTCCCCGAACGCTGCAGTGGGGGAACAGCCATGTTCATGCCTCATTGTTTCATGAGGGCTGGACTGAGGAAATGTTTTGGTTAACGAGAATAGCCCCGTTTATTTAGGTGTTGCAAATCTGGGGCAAAGGCCACAAGCATCTTTAAATTAGACAGTGCAATAGGTGTTGATTGTGCAATGTGGACTTGGAGCTTCAGTGTGTGAATGTTAAATTTATTACAGTACCCTCAGAGCTGGGGGCTCACTTGCCAAATAGGCTGATCCACTAATTCACTTCACTTCGAGCTGCTCTCAGAACAAAACCAACTTTCAAACATTTTCCATTTGCAATTGTAATCAAAGGACAAGCAGTGATACAAGAAATGAAGCAATGTGGGTGAAGTAGAACAAAATCATTTAGTGGGCTACTGGAGTAACAATTTAAAATGTTTCAACATGCCAAAAGGAAGGAGGGGGAAGACCAGAATTCCACTTTCATGAACAGTGTATCAGAAAATGAGTGAAAATATCAAATGCTGGCTAGAAATCTAAGGTGAGGGTTTTCTATTTTATTTATTTAAGGATTTAATGCATTTGAAAACTTGGCAGGCAAGTTCCAGTGTTGGAAGCATGAACTGAAATTGTACATGGTTCCTCAGTCCAAGGGAATATCTAGCTTGGATGGCACAGGGAATGAATGAATGTCAGTTAAAACAGTGTTAATGAGGTTAAAGAGAACTGATCAGGGATCAATAAGTGTTTTTGGGAAGAAGCACTAAGGTGGTGAAAAGATTTTATCACCTGATGGCTGGGTTAGAAACGGGTATTGTGGTGAGGGCTGGGATTTTACAGGACGAGTGAATTTGTGGTCTCTCTTCAACCACACATTTTAAAAAAAATTTTTTAATGAAGTCTACAAAATGTTCCCAAACCAGCTTCTTTTTCTGTCTTCTCCTCAATTCTCTTCTTCCCCTGAAAATGTCATAGCAAACCCTCCAGCCTCTTCTCCAGGCTCAATTAGTGCTTTCAGTTCCTATTAGGTTTCGGGATCCATCTGACCCTCCCCACAGGGTTCCGGGCCCTCCGCAGCCCTCCTGGCCAGTGCCTTCCCACCAGCAGAACTCTGCTCCCTCCAGTCTCTCCCAGGCAAGCTGCCTTGAAGGCATGGACAGAGTCTCCTCTTGCTCTTAATCACTGTTGATTAAAGTAAATTAAAAACTGCTTTTATGTTTGATTTGTAAACACGTGAGTGCTGCCTTCTGTCCTCCAGCCCGTGGGTGCTGCAGGTGGCTGTCCCAGCAGACCTGCTCTGTGGTGAGTGAGATGTGGAAAGGGGGACAGAAATAGTCACCAGGTCTTTTCCTGGTCAATATTACTGGGTTTTGTTTTTTCACCTGAGGACAAGCTTTCCAAACTGTGGTGTAGTCTAAAAAAATGAACTCTGATGAGGACAGAGGTAGAGAAAGGAATAAAGCAGATACAAATCCTGTCACAGTGAGGCTGAGAAGTCATTCTCTAATTTTGTGTGGACTTTGGGATGTGCATTCATCACCAGATGTGTAAATTAAAGACTTTCATGTGCATTCACTTTGTTCCTCTCCAGCTGTGGGAGGGCTTTGTGTTCATGTTTCATTAGCACAGGTAGTAAAACTTAACTGTGTGGCTTTTGTAAGGACAAGAAGAAGACTTTCCTGAGCAATTTCTGAGTCTTTTCTGACTAATTAAAAGCTGCAGAAACTCATTTAGAAATGTTGAGTACTTGTTTTGCTCACAGTTATTTTAAGTTCTGTTTACTGGCACAGGTTGCCAGAGAAGCTGTGGCTGCCCCTGGATCCTGGAAGTGTCCAAGGCCAGGTTGGTTGGGGTTTGGAACAACCTGGGATAGAGGAAGGTGTCCCTGCCCATGGCAGGGGGTGGGATGAGATGGACTTTAAGGTCCTTTCCAACCCAAACCATTCCGTGGTTCCATGATTGTTGATTCAAATTGGAGATCACAAAGTGGAAGGAAAGAGAAGTGGAAAAGGAAGAAAAAACAAAGGTGTTGCCAAATTCTCCTTTTATCCTCCATGAACATTTTGGTGGGAGTTCTAGTCCAAAATGTGGCAGTAATTCCATATTGTCACTTGAAACAATTAGATGGATGTTTTACTGCCCAGGAGCTCTTCTTACCTGTGTAGTTTTGCACATAAACCCTCTTAAGCACCTTTTAAAGAGGAGCTGGAGTTAATAGCCCTGAGCTGCACTTGGAGCCATCAGCCCTTCCCAGATGGTCATTAATCCTCAGATGCTCATTAAAGATAATATTTTGTAGCTTTTAAAAAAAAAAAAAAAAAAAAAAAATCTGTGTTGCTTTCCTTTAGGACACTTGTAATTCTGCTTCCAAGAAGGTGTCCACTGTGGCAAAAATTGGGCTTTATTGCACCCCTGTAGCCCCTCTGAGGATCAGGAAGGAGCTGAGGTTTACAAAGCAGGGCAGTTCCTAAAAAAACATGTATACATAATACTGCATACATAATAGATGGGAATGGTTCCAAAACAATGTATTGCATAATTACCTAATTAATATAATCTGTAATAATTAAAAATCCTTTGGAGAATTTGTAAAAACATTTTACCATGCATGTGTCATAGATAATTTTTAGATTCAGTGTCTCAGCTGTTTGCTTTTTATTTTTTTTTTTCTTTTTAATTTGGTCTTTCAAATTGCCAACAGTCTTATTGCTGCTTTGTGGCCCAGGCACTTAACAAATTTCATTTCTCAAATGGAAGGGACTGAATTTTCTCCCCAGAAGTGCAGTTCACAGGCAAGGGCAACATTCAGCACTAACTTTTCTTTTGCAGAGACAAACACAAAAGGCACGTTTAAATAAGTGTATTCCAAGGGCTTTTTCAACTGTTGGGGGGAGTTAATAAAGCAAAATAAAAATTTCAAAGTAACAAAAATTGCTTTGGGCTCGACTTCTAAATCAAGATAGAAAAATTGATTTTGCAGATGCATTATAACCCTACTCATCTCAAAACGGTCCCACAGTGCAATTGTATCAGCAGTGCTTATTTATATTTATATCCAGCAGATATTCTGGAGCATTGTATAAACCTCTGCTTCTGTAAGGATGGGTTTCATGGCCTGTGGTGACGCCTGTTTGTGTGTTTGAGATGCACGGGCAGGACACGAGTCTGGCCCCAGAATTGCTTTTGACTTACCTGCAAGTGTCCAAGGCTGGGTTGGATGGAACTCAGAACAGCCTGGGTTAGTGGAAGGTGTCCCTGCCCATGGGGTTGGAATGAGATGGGCTTTAATGTCCCTTCCCCCCCAAACCATTCTGGGGTTCTGTTGGGCAGAGCAGCCCTGCCATCGAGCACAGGAGCAGTGTTTGCCCCCCACATGCACCATTTCGACTTCACTTCTCCTTCCTCTGCCTCTGAGACAGCATGGGAAAGCTTTTATTTCCCTTTCCAGTTCCTTTTTTTGTTTTCAAAGAACCCAAACAAGCATCACAAGCAAAGGGGGATGATGAAATCTGCTCTGTCCTGGACAACCCCACTGACTGCAGCTGATCCAGGACTACAAGCAGGAGCTTTTTTCTCATTTTGCTCTCTCTGATGCCTAAACTAAAATGGCTTTGATTATGTGTTAAATGTGCTTGAAAAGACTCTGTCTACCAACACTTAATATCAGGAAATCCTTCCCTGTGAGGGTGGCGAGGCCCTGGCACAGCCTGCCCAGAGAAGCTGTGGCTGCCCCTGGATCCCTGGAAGTGTCCAAGGCCAGGTTGGACAGGGCTTGGAGCAACCTGGGATAGAGGAAGGTGTCCCTGCCCATGACAGGGGGTGGAATGAGATTGTCTTGAGGGTCCCTTCCACCCAAACCATCCCTGTGAGTCTGTAATTATTTATAATTTTTGCATCCTGGGATCTGTAACCTTGATTTTACTGTTACCAAATCACCATGAGCTCAACAGTCAGACAGCAAACTCTGCAGACCCATGAATTTTGCCATTAAAACCCACCCTGACTCCTAACCAGGGAGAAAAATTTCCTTTGAATAGATGATTAAGCATAGTGGACAGCACTAAGTGTGTGGTCAATGCAGGAGGTGCTCAATGAATAATTATTAGAAAATAAAGGATTTTTTGCTTTATCGAAGTGTGGGGTTGCATCTAATTGATTCTTAATTGTGAAATCCATTTTTCACCTCAGAAGAGCCACTGATAATTTTGTCAGCTGCATTTGTTACTCAGCTTTGCAGGATCTGGGGTCTTTAGTACCTGAAATGATTCACCTTCCTATACTTGTGGGTTTTGGAAGGCCAGAACAATAATTCACTTTTCAGGGAAAGCAGACTGGAGAATTTGGCCTTTTGGGCTCATTAGCGACCGTTGTACACCAACTGATGGAAAAAAATCCCAAAATAACAAAGCAAAGAGGGAGAGTTGCCTCCAAACCCAGACTCTTGTGCATCGCAGCAGGAAGAAGGCAGGGGCTGGTGCAGGCTGAGCTCGGTGTTGTGAGTGACACTGCTGTTGGCTTTATTTAGTGTTAGCAAAGCTGTGGGGGAAAAATGTCAAGGGGAGGTTTGGAAGCACGGACTTCTGGAAGAGGTTTTGGGTTTATTTTTGCTTTGCTGAGGCTTTGCCTGGGTGCTGGCTGTGCTGAACACTGTGTGGGATGCCCTTGGCTTGTCAGCTCAGCACATTATCACATTTCCTATCTGGAGATCACCTGTAACTCAGAGATGTGACTTCATTTGTGCTGTTCCGGATGGAATTGTCTCTCCACAGCAAAGCAGTCTTTTCCAACCTCCCTGCTAAAAGTGCATGAAACATCTATTTTGCGCTCAGAGTTGATAAACAAGGGTCAGGATTAGCCCAAATGTGTGGATTTAGTCCCCAAACCACAGGGCTGTGGGTCACTGGCCACCTCTTCCCTGCACGAGGACTGTGAGGAAATCCCCCTCGCTCAGTGCCCCATCAGTCCTCCTGTGACAAACTCTGCCCCAACTTCTGGCAGCAGGGTTCAGGCAGGTCAAGGAGCTCTGTTCTCCCCAGACACGTCCTGTACCTTAAGATATTAAATCTGGCTGCAGATGTTAAGTAACTTCTTGATTTTTTTTCATAACTCGAGCAACTAAAATAATTTTTTTTTTTTAATCTCGGTTTTGCAATCACTGAATCATATGACCAGCCTAAGGATATACAATTTGCAAATGAAACCAGATTATTATTAGTCTTGGCTATTTCAGCATGGGGAGGAAAGGAGAAAAAAAAATTGTGTATACATTTTTTTAGACCGGTTGCAGTTTGTTTTACCAGCTTCTCAAACACACACTGAGGAAGGGAATGACCACGTGAAATAGTTTCTTGAGCACAGGGTGGCTGGCATAAGTGACTGCTTGGAGTAACCTGAAATGCTACGTTTGGTCCACAAAATAAAATATTAAAACCCAAAGCGTATTTTGGGTTTAGGTGAAAAGAAAGACACACATTTCTATGATTTTTGTCCTATTTTTTTTCTTCCCCACTGGCAGGAGATTTCTTGAGAGAAATTGTGCCAGCAAATTAGCATTTCCAGTCCTTTAATATACATTCCTGGAGGTGTTCTCTTCCAAGGAGAGCACTTCTGGGAATGACAGCAGCATGCTTGGTGGTGCTCCAGCTGTCTGGCAGTGAGGTGTGCTCAGCAGCACTTGCCTTTCAGCGGTTCTTGGAGGACACCTGTGTCTTATTTGCTGTGTTACACCTTGGAAGTTTTGACTCTTCAAAAAGATAGCATTCCTGCCAGGGGGGCTCCGGGGAGCCTGCCACGATTCGGCTGCTAACCTGTAACTCCTCCTGAAGTCCCCACTCAGGTGTCACAGATCACTTCCAGTAATTTTTCTTGATAGCCATAATATGGCCATGACTAATGTGATCCTTTCTCCACTCCTGTTTTTGTTTTCATGTGTCTTTGCAAGCAGTTACACTAATTCAAAATGAGCTCTGGCTGTTCAAATCGTTTGTGGCCTGGTGTGTGAAGGGTGCAGCACATCATCTGAAAGGCTGCAGTATGTTCTGTGGCATCATCGTGACGTGATGTCAAACACCATGTGGCAGCTCTTACTGCACAGGTGTCATTGCACTTTGCATCAAAAGGCTGGGAATGGCTTTTGTCACTTTGCTAATTGCCTTGTCTTCCTGTCTGGGAACCTCCATCGCCCTCACCTTGGTGCCATGGAGAGGAAGGAGTGTGGTGGTGCTTCTGCCCTCATGCCCAGTGCCACCCTGCCCCTCACCAGCACGGGCTGCAGCTCGTGGGAGCCACACTCTGGTTCTGACCCTCTCTGATTTTATAGTGATAGGGGATAGATAGCTTTGGGGTGACCTAAGTGAGGCCTTGCAGTACCTGAAGGGAGCTGACAAGAAAGATGGGGAGAGAATCTTTATGAGGGCATGGAGTGACAGGACAAGGGGGGATGGCTTAGGGAAGGTTTAGACTGGCTACTAGGAAGAAATTCTTCCCTGTGTGGGTGGGGAGGCCCTGGCACAGGGTGTCCAGAGAAGCTGTGGCTGCCCCTGGATCCCTGGAAGTGTCCAAGGTCAGGTTGGACGGGGTTTGGAGCAGCCTGGTCTCCCTGCTCATGTATCCCTGTCCGTGGGTGGAACTTGGACACAATGATCAGCCTGTCCAGTGGAGAGGGAGAAAACTTTTTTTTCTGGTCTGGAGGGGGTGGCATGGCAGAACTTCTGAGGTCTTCTTGCTCCTGAAAACTGCTGGTAAAGTTGGTGAAGGCCTTCCAACAAATCTGAGAAAATGAAATTGTGGATGGTGACACCTTGGCTTGCGAGGAAAGGAGGAAGGCATCTGAACTTTTAATTCATACTGAGTTCTTGGGGTGTACTCTTTTTGTTTTTTTTAAGTTCAATGCCTGCTGCTGCTTAGAAATGTAGTTTTACTTGTTGCACAGAGTCTACTCTGCAAAATTCTTGGCAGGGCAGCAAGATTTTTCGTTTATACTCAGTCCTGTCACATGTCACCATCTCAAAGGCTTTCTACAACCTAAAGGATTCTATGATTTTATGTCCTGTTGGGTGGGTCTGTAAGTGGCACAGTTCAGAGCTCTCTTCTGGCTTCCTCAAGTGAAATAGACACCCAAAAAGCTGTGAAAGTGTTTTTCTCTCAAGCAATCATTGCATCAACCAAGGGAAGTCCATCTCTAATACACAAAATAACCCTCAGGCCCCTCCCCCAAGACCTACTCCTCAATTTCTAACTCTGTGTAAAGTTGAAATACTTAGCTCGGCCTGTTTTAAGCTTTGCAAGAATGAAGCTCAGCATTCCTCATTATGATTTATTGTGTCTGGAATAGAAATCTTTCCCATCTAAGATCTGTCTGGGCTATTACAGACTGAAAGTGAAACAAGTAGAGTGTTACATATGGATCAAATGCAGCCCATAATTAACCAGTGCTGGCATTACGTTATTACTGACAATTTACAATTACAGTGCATTTGCACAGTGCTTTATGCTGTGATTATCCCATGGAAATTTGTGATAACTATCAGTAAAGCTTACATTTCAACTTTTTTATTTTTTTTTGAGCCTGAGAACAAGATAAGCTATTGGAGAATTTTACAGGTGTTAGGAAAATTGGTTAAGGAATTATCATCGGTATTTTATGATTCGTGTTGTTCCCCACCCTTTTCCTTTCCACAGGAGTGCTTTGCTGGTACCTTTTGATAAGAATTTACAGGTAATTAGCAATCTGTGACTCCTTGCTCTTTTCCTTTTAACTCTAAAAATATGCACGTTTAGGATTTTTTATTTATTTAGATTATTTTATACGCAGAACTTTATGAAAATTTCTGTCTTGGGATTGAAACCTCTGATTCAAACTTGGAGCTTCTGGATAAATCACCTCTTGTGATTTTGCTTAATTTTCTCCTCGCTCCTCCCAGATTATCTAAAAACACAAAAAAAACTTTGAGGTGGTGTTTTTCTCCTTCCATACACGGAGTGATGGAGCAGAAACTTGCGGAGAAAATGAAGTCATGAAACCTCAGACAAGAGCAAGTAAAAATAAATGACCAAAAAAGAAGCGAGGTGTGAAGTAGGTAAATTTTTAGTAGCTCTGGAATGCAGATCCCTGGTCCATTCATTGCAGATGACATGATTCATATAGTTTTATTGCATGCAAAGTTTATTTTGCAAATTATGGATTCTTTGATGCCACTGCAGTGGGTGCTTTAGCAATCCTGGAGATATTCAATGGGATGCAAATAAACCAAGCAGTGAATAGCAATACCAGAGGAATACACTGAAGGGTTTTATGGTGGTCAGGGACTAAATTTTATCTTTTTTAAAAAGAGATATTTATTACAAGAAAGTCTTCCTGATAATTTTTTCATGGTGTGCAGTGGAGTATTTTTTAATTAAATGCCATATAAGCTGGACAGGGAAAAGTTCAGTAGGGCAAGTGCACTTGGGATGCTTTATAATTTGTCCCTTAACTATGAGTGAAGTGGCTGTGCTCAGCATGGCAGGTTTCCCAAATGAGGAACCGCTGCCTCTGGATGCATGAGGAAATAGGATTTCAGGCAATCCATAGGTCTGAAAAAACTGGACACATATCTTCATCAAGGCACCTCCTTCCTTAGATAAATGCAAGAAGGCTGAGAGGTTTTTCTTAAGGAGCAATGAGATGAGCCCACAGTAAGTGACACAGTGTTGAGTCTGGGGACATCAGGATTGCTTGGAGAAGGGAGGGTGGTGCTGAGAGGAGAAGGCAAAATTCCTTTTTAACAACAAAATGAGGCTAAAATTGAGATGGAGGTGTTCATTTATCCAAAGATTCCAGTGATACTTGTCCAGTTTTGTTTACTTTAGTTCTGGCAGTATCAATTTGGCTATTTAACCTCTAGTCTTTATGTTCAGTGAAGGATGTTGGCGATGACTTTTGTGGCAACATCACTAAAACAGTCACTGATCTGTTGCCTCTCAAGAAAATCCCCCAAAACAGAAACAAACCCAAAACAAAATCCCTTCCCATAACAAAAAATGAAAGCCCAGTAGGCTCACGAATGCTGTTGGAGTGGTTGGATGCTCATCTGAAAACATCGGTGAGAATGGTGGTAACCAAAATTTGTAGTGAAACTCAGAGAGTTTTATGGACAAATGAACTTCACAAATAAATCAGTATTAAACATACAAATTTGTTTTTAAATCAGGAGCTGAGCAAAGGCTTATCAGGGTTAAACAGGTCAGAGAGCCTCTGACTTGGGCAGTTTGATATCTGGGACTCTGCTAAAATTTCATGAGCTGAGTTTAATTTAAGACATGGATCTCTGTGAAAATGAAATCTTTACTCGGAGCACTTAAGGGGAGGTATTTTTCATGCTTGTTCATTTTTATGTGTCTCGTTTCATTCTGCATAAATTTGCTGTGAGTTTGACCACAGCCATCAGGTGGAGTGGAATCAGAGCACTGCTGATCACTTCAGTTGTCTGATCAAAATGCCTTTGATTCCTTTGCTGAAAACTTTAGGGGTATTAACACCTCCCAGAATGAAAATGAGAGGGGAACTGATGGGGATAGAAACAGTGACAAAGTCAGGGATATGAGAAAGACCAAGAGATCTTAAATTGAAATTCTGACAACCCTTAGGGCAACTACTCAGCTTAGAACTCTGTTCTTTAGGGAATTACTTAACAAAACCATTTTTCTCACTGAAATTATAACTTCTTTCACCTGATCAACTTATTGAAGCTCCATTTTACTCCTTCCACACACGGAGAAGTGTTGCACTCCCTATCAAGTCTTGCTTTCCCACTGATTGAACACCCCTCCATCACTTTCTCATGCCCTTCTCACACCCCCCTGAAGTTACCCAACATCTCTGGGACATTCATCTCGGAAGATCCTGCCTATGTACCCAGAAAAGAGTTTCATTCTTAAAAATCAAACCCTTGAAGCCAAGGGTTTCATGTCAACAAACAGGGAAACAGTGCAGAGAACAATGCCTGTCCTAGAAATCAGGGTTGTGGTCGTCAGCAGTTTTAGGCAGTGGCAGAAGTTTTGCTGAACCACTGAAAGGAACTAACACTAACAAGAGGAAGATGAGCAGAAAAATGTATCGCAGTAATCAAATCTGATTGTAATGAGAGCATTAAGAAGAATCTGAGTCAGTTAAGCAAGAAAATGTCTTCTTTTCTGGAAACACTTTAGATGGGGAAATACTGAAAGTGCTAATAGTGTGCTCAGATATGGAAAGCCTCCTGTCAAAAAGGAACCAGGTTTGCTGAAATATCCCAAAAGCAGGATACCTGTTGTTGCAACACAAGTAAGTGTTGCCCCTTGTCACAAATATATTTCTGTGTTCTGTAAACCACTAGATCAATTCTTTTTTGGATTTGGTCAGGCCCTAAAAAGAGTTTTTTGAGCCTAAATTAAAAAAAAAAAAACCTAGAAGGTGGGCATAGCAGAATTTGAAGGAAAATTATAAATATATCATCTGTTCAGTGAAGAAAACACCTTCCCTAGTGGTGCCTAGCATTTAATGAATACTGGTGGAACTGGGATAAACCCCATCAGGATAACACACGCAGTTTCTGCGTGGCTGGAGGTAAAGGAACAAACAAAATCCTGGCGCCAGCCAGGACAGAAACGGAGCACTTAGTCCAGCACAGGACATTAGACAGTCCAATAAAACTCCATGGTTCACGGGGCTGAAGGCAGCTGCAATCTCTAATAACATGAGTACAGTCAAGGACCCTGCACCAGAGTTAATAAGCAGATCATTACAGACTCTGACCAAGGCAGTCTCCACACTGACCTAATCGAAATCCAGAATGAACATTATCCTAACGTGCATGATGAACCAATTAGCCCGGAGTTGGGTTGCTTCCACCTGCTCTAGTATCTCAATTTAGAATGGCAAATTAAAATCAAAAAGAGACGAGAGAACATGTCAGAGGTTGTTTAACGTGGGAAGATGGCACAGACTTTAAGAAAGCTGGGTTCCTCTGAGGCTGCAGCTCACTGCTGCCAAGCAGGCCAGGTTTTTATGGATCTCCGTGCTCCCGTTGAGATGGGATGGCCAGTCCCCAAAATAAAAGATGTCATCAGGGTTTTTGCTGGCTCCAGGGATGTGAATTAACAACTGTGATGCCTGGAGGTTCTGCTCTGTGGATCTCTAAATTTTCCTCCTTCCTGAGGATGTTTTCCATCTCCCTGCCCTTTCTCAGGAACTGTCGTGACCATGGAGGTCAGAAAATATTTCACAAGGGGTTTGTCCAAGCTGGGTCACTGTGCATCAAGGGGACTCACAGGAGCAGTGGGAGGCTGCCTGTGCCTCTGGATACCCTTTGGGTGGGGGCAGGATTTGAATCTCAGCTCCTGGAACACCCACTCATGTGTTTTGTTCTCATGCTCAGTTAGGAAAGAGATTGTGAATAATGTGGAGAGCCAGGTTTGCTCTCCTGACTCATGTTCCTGGCGACACTGGGGTGTGGTTTCAGTGAAAGGATTGTGACTTACTCTTGCTAATTCTTAGCAAGTCATTAACCAATGTATCCCAAAAGGAGAGCGAGATGGAAAAGTGGAAAAATGTTGTGCATGGATTTACCGTGCAAAGGAATTTAAGAGCTGGCCTTTGCTACTTGCAGATGCACTTTGCTCCTTTCCTCTGTGTGAGGATCCACCCATGAGCACCAGAGTTGTGTGTAACAGAGGTTTGAAGAGTCCAGAGATGGGTGTTTGGCACAACCCCCATGTGCAGACAGATTTATAAGGTCATGACAGCTCAGTGCAGAAAGTAAGTACACAGGAATGTGGCAGAAGTAGACCCAAGCATAACACAGGTGATACTTCTTACTTTGTTTTAGGAAAATTGTTAGAAGGAAAAATAATCCACGGTCTTAGAACTGGCCTGGAGAATGCAGCTACCAGGTGATATTTTCAGTACCAAAATTAGCTGCAAAGTGTGATATTTATGGATGCATTGTTTTAGTACCGTTCAGTAAAGGGGAATTTCTTCCCTCTCTCTTAGTTAACTATTTGTTGCCTTTCCTTTCAGAGTAACCACACCATCTGACTGTTCTGCACTCCGGGTTAGCAGGTTTTGTTCCTAATCTGCCATCTTTCTTTAGTTCTGGTTCAATATTCATTTGGTAAACCTTTTATTCAAACCCTAAAGGATTTGTGCCAAGTGCATGAATTCCTGCAGAACAGAATCCAGATTAATGTATCCCAGCTCACCTCACACACACAACACCGTTGTTGTCACCTGTGGGTACATGTGCTTGATGTTCAGGACCAGTGAGTGATCTGCTGGTAGATTATTACATATATTTTATATTATACTGATCCTGCAAAGCTCAGGTTTTTGTTGTTCATAGCTTTTACAATCAGCTGGGGAAAAGAAAGGGAGGAATGGCCACGAAGAAAGATATTAATCCTCAAAATCTCATTCTTTGAATGTTGTTCTGTAATCAAAGGGCAGACATTCCCTGCTCTGCAAACTGCCCACACCAGTGGCCTCTTGCATCAGGCAGTGCTGCTGACTCTCGTGATTTACCGAGGCGCTCGTGACTCTGCACGTTTGTTCCTTTGTGGTTTTGGAGGAGAGTTTGAGAACGAGGTCTGCGAGATTAAACAAGAAGAAGTAGGAAAATGGAAGTCTGTAACGTATCACTTTGGAGGTCCCCGTGCTCTGCCGGGTGGGTGTGGGGTGGGCAGAGGATCCTGGGAGCTGGTGGCACTCCCAGCACTGAGCGCCACGTGCAGAGGAACCCGCGTGGCCACGTTCATTGGAAGTGTGACAAAGGCCACGAGCACCAGGATGGCAGTGGAGGCTGACATGTGAAATAGGTGGTGAGGAACAGGGAGCACAAAGAAAGACTCCAAGCCCCTGAGTACACATACATATCCTAGAGTCCTGGCTTTAGCTGGCAAATGGGAAAGGTTTTAATTTAAAATTTGATTTAAGGGAGAGAGACTTTTTCATTAGCGTAGCAGTTACTCACTCAGTTGGGAGCTATTGGAAGAAATTAAAGTACATTTGGCAATCTATATGCTTCAAGCAGGAATGGGATCTATCTATCTATTTATCCACCTTTCTGCCTAATCACATAAATTCCGTGATATCCAGGGTTACATTTTCCCTTTTCTCAACGGCTGCAAAATCTGCCTGCCTGAAACCCCACTGAAAGGAGAAAGTTATTATCAATGCCAACCACTCTCTTAAGTTTTCGTGTTACTGTTTCTTTCTGCTGTTAACATGGGATGGGTTTTCTCTCAATCAGCTGAAAAACCACACTGGAAAACATTTTCTTACTGGCTTTTTTTTTCTTTTCAATGACATTTTTCAGGGAGAAAAAAAAAAGGAAAGCAGGCAAAAAGAGAGAAATGCAAGTCAAAAATCTAAGACAAAAACCAGAGGAGAGTGGTTTGGGGAAGTGTGTGTTGTGTTCCTAGCCCTGTTTTAGTATGCAGTTACCTCCTTTCTCATAGAGCTTAGCATAAAGTTTTGTAAGTTGTGGGGCTTTATTTTTTTTTCCTCTTTTGTCAAAAAAAATTATGAAAGTGTCGCTTTTCCTTTGCGGTTAATTCAGGAGAGATCCTCAATTCGAGCAGGGCACATTTTCATGCAAATACAGCAGCACAGTTTCCAGCCCCCTAATAGCTTCTTACAAATGATGTGCCATTACAACGAGGTTTATTTAAACAAATTTAATACATCTTTAATCAAGCTGGAGAGCATTTTCAAAGGTCACGCTCCAAATCAGGATCACTGTTCAGAGCTTATCAAAGTATTAGCTTAAGGGGGAGGGAGAATTATTTCTTGGACAAGTAATTTTAGGCAAATCTTTATTTACATTTTTATTCAGTTATTAAATTTTATTCCTTTCCCTCCTCCTCCTAGTCTCCATTTATGAACCTATAAGAAAGTCTGTAAATGGAGCCATAAGCATATCACAGCAGTTACTATTTCCAGGGGCTATTCCTTTGAATCGACTGGGCCCATAAAAGCAAGGATGAAGTCACTTTTTTTTTTCTTTAAACACAAGCTCTGTGTATCCATTTCATACAACAAGCTCTCACCCCAGGATCTGATATTAGGATAAATATATTAGATAGGTTTTAAATTAACAAAACAATTTAAAAACAAATTTTGAGCATAATGGGTATTTAAAGGTGCTCGCACGCTCCTGCTGCAAGAGGATAATTGTTGATGTTAAGTCATTAAAACTAATAGGAGCTGCACTAATGGAGCCTAGGAATCCACCCCAGTTCACACCTCTGGTGTCATTCACTGGGTATTTATCTGTAAATAGGTCACAGAGGGTTTAACTGGTGCGTAACCAGTTGTCCCTGCACAGGGCTCTGGGTGTCTCTGGTGATGGCACCTCACCCTCTCTTCTGCCTCTGCTCTCAGAGCTCACACTCGTGTGCACAAAACTCAGTCCTTTGGCCTCTGCTTTGCAGGAGGAACTGAAAAGGCATCGGGATTTAAGGGGGGGTGGATCCTTGAAGTGCACAGACAGAAACACCTCTGAGATTTTAATGCTCATTAGACTGAGGAGCCCTCAACCTTTTCATTACGGGGAGGTGAGGCTGGACATCTGTGCAGGTCATGCAGAGAGCTTCTGCGGGCTCTGTTAATTCTCTTTTTAGGGCTCACCTTGCAGCGAGGATTTGGGATAGGGTTAAAAAGGAGCTGTGCTGAAGGACATACCCAGGCACTCCTGGAAAACTGGTTTTTGCAGGGCTAAAGAACGGCTCTGTGCCCAAACCTTCAAGAAACCTTTGCCTTTAGTACCTATATCATGCACATGGCAAAGTAAATAAAGTGTACTCAAATCACCCAGTTTTCTCTGAATGTGAATATTTTTTAATTTGAAATATTTAATATTCACATAGTAATTTATCCAGCAAAACTGGTTTTTTTCAACTTCCAAATGACTCTTTCCCGTAGCGGTTATGGATTTTTATTTATTTGTTTTTTAGTAATCATGAATGGTTTTTTAGCGATGGTTTTTGTATTTGATGTCTACACTTTGCTGCTGGTGACATAAGAGACAGGATATTGTTCCCTTGCAATGGCCAGAAGAGTCTTTAAGAGGGAGGACTTGAAGAAACTTTGAACTTCTGAGCAAGTTTGTAGAGCAACACCAGATCAGTAGAATTAGGAAGCATCAAAGGACATTTAAGTGCCTGAAAGGTCTGGACTTCTGCTTTCTCTGTTGACAATGGGACTGTGGATTCAAATCCCTTGGTTTTTGAGACTCTTCATCTTTTCTTTTTCCACCTGGATAAAGCATCCTATAGAGAAAAAAGCAACACAAAGAGGGGGATAACTCATGAGATGTAATAACTATGCCCAGGCTTTATGTTGAGTTTTATCACAGTCACGTGGCATGTTTGGCTGTTGGGGCATAAAAAGTTAATAAAGTTTGGTAAACCTTAAAATGGACTAAATATGCCAGAAAAAAAATGTTAAGGAGTAAAGGTTGAGGGGAAATAGCTGCAGAAGGCATAAATTTTGGGGCTGTACAGGAGGAAGGGAGCACACAAGGACTTCTGACCATTGTAGGTAATCCCGAAATGTGGGTGTTGGGCTGAAGGGTAAATAGAATTCTGTTGGTTGTATTTGCAACGGCACTTCTTCATTCTGGTCAGTAATTGCTGAAGGAACAGTCCAAAACTCCTGAAGTTTTCCTTTTCTTTGGATTTGTGTTGGTGGTGATCTCTTTGTCTGCAGGGCCACTGAGATTCCACTTGTGAATTCAGCGATCAATTGAGCAGTAGTTGTCCCTACCAGCTCATCCATCTGTTTCTTTCTCTTTAATATTCAGAAATCTCAAAGAATTTCAGTATTAACACTCTCCTGTGACTCTTTCTAAAGTACATGACTGGCATGTGGTTTGCTTTCATTGCATATTTGTGTTATGCTGGTTTTAGTTCCTTTTTTTTCTGTTTTCAACATTTTGCGTGTTTGTTATTTGCAAAATTGGTTCTCAGGAATATTTTGTTTGACCATAATGGGTTGTTTGACCTCTTTTGGTTCCCAGCTCACAGCAGGGAGGTGGCACTTGTGCTCATAGCAAGGGTTTCATTCGCCTGGTTTGACAGGCACTGGCTCTTCCCAGTACATAGTTGGGTGTATATATTAAAATACTTCTGCTGCAAATATTAATTCATATGAAGCTCTTGCTACCATTTGTAAATGAGGAGGATAAAGCATGAACAAAGGTTGGAAGTGAATAAACTTTAATTCTAATCTCATCCTTAAGGATCTACAGAAAAGAGGTAGTGATCAAACTCGAACATATGCTTGTGAAAATAAAATAAATAATAGCAAACAAACCCAAACGATGATGCCAGCTTGCTCCAAGTTCCTCTTGGATTCAAACAGTAGAAATGTGTTTGTTAAAAGCTGGAGATATTCAGTCCGAAGGTTCTTACTGGTGCGTTGTTTGCTGTTAAATTATGTTTTTGAAAAGAAATAGATTTAGCAAGTTTGAAGTTGTATGGAATATTCTCTTTGGAAGTTGTCTGAATTAAGTGGAGTATTCAACCAGTCTGAATCTGTTCTCAGATTTTGTGTTCAAGAAACTGTGTCCGGCTTGGGGTAGAGGGGGCTTTTTCAGTGCTCAGGGTGTCAGGATAAGATGAGAAAGCTTCTTGTCCTTCCCATTTTCTTTTGTTCCTTCTGTGTTATTAGAAATACCGACATATAACAGCTTTATTCAGCTAAAGGTAGCTGTCAGCTGGTGAGCTTTCTGTTCATCTCCCAATTCCTTAAAGCTGCAGAAAAGCCTTCATCCATCATGGATAATATTTTTCTGCTTTTTGCATTGACAGGGTTGCAATGGTGTGATTTGGGTTTGAAGGAAGGAAATCTAATGGCTGGAATGGCACTGTGGGCACTCCCTTGATGCGTACGAATCGCATCTTCCAGTGGGCGTAGCGAGCCCGACAACATTGCTAAAATCCCCATCCTTTTTTATGCTATGTGACAAAATTTGATGCGAATTAACTGAGTCCCCTCTTGATCTTCTTTCACTTCTGTTGAATAAGTAGTGGGCTGAGCAGGAAAACAAACAACACAGGACTGTTGACACTGTAAACCCTAAGGGTTCCTTCCGAGAGAGACTTACTTGGATCGGAGTAAATAGGTCAGCAGCTCTGCAAACGGCATCCAGGGCCTTCCAGGACTGCCTGACCCATCAGGCAGTCAATAATTTTGGCCAGAGAGTGCCTTAATATGCTCTGGTAGAGCCAAGAAGACTCTTTCTCTGGAAATAACCACAATAGCAGAAATGTAATCACCCCATTTGTGCTCCGAGGGTCGTGTTCTGTCATGTACTGTGATAAATGCTGAACACATTTGCCGTAGTGCTGTCATTTATTCCTTGTAATAATCCGAGGAGGTGATGGGTATTATTAACTGAAAGCATCGAGTATCATAGCGGAGGATTTGTCTAACATCTTCTAAAAAAGTGCAAAAGGGGAAAAATGAAAAACAACAAAAAAAATAAAGCAGGCGTTCTTCGCAATTGTGGTGTCACATTTGCACAGCTGGAAATTTCAAAATTTAAAGAATGGAAATTAATTTGTCAGTGCCAAGCAAAGCACATGGCACAACACAGGAAATAAAATAGTTGTCTAACCAGAAAGCAACAGGAAAGTGCTGGATAATATTTGAATATATACATTTTGATCAATGTACCAAGCATGTGATACCCAAAAATAATGTTGACCTGGTAAAAACAAGCAAAACCACTTCTGTAATATGATATTGATCTTGTGACAACTTTTTTTTGTATTATTAGTGCCCTCATATATATTTTTTTATGAAGTTCAAATTTATAGCCTATGCTATAATGAAAATCTCAGGACTTTCACCTGGTTTTCTTAGACTTTATTGGGAAAAGACTGCAATTATTTTCCTCTTTCAGCGTGTACTTCCAGAAAAGACAGAGAGATAGGGATGTAGAAGTGAGTTTTAGCATATGAAAATAAAGACTATTTGGCATTATAAACCCAACCAAGCAAGCAAACAGTGTTTCTCATGGTTACAGTATTCAGGAATTGTACATTTTTTTTGTATCTTTTGTCTGGAAGGTCAGAGAGCTGCTTTGGATGAACTCTGCATTTTTTTATGGGGCAGGCCTGGTGTCCTGGTGTTGGGATACCCACAGTCACATCGGTGTAGAAAGTGTTTCACAACTTGCAGGCTGCAATTCCTCTCTAATTTATAGCTTTGGGTCCTGTTCTGGATTCCCACAGTACTTTATTGAGAAATTATGACGATGTTCAGCATGCGTATATGAACAGCTGTCCTTCAAAAACGAAAATTTTTGCTTTTCTTTGAATCTCCTCCCCTTTCTGAAGGACAGAAACCAGTGTGGGTATCTGTTCACTGATAGTGATTATATAAAAGAATGATTTTTTTTTAATCTGATATATGTGATCCTACAGAGTAGTGCTAATCCAAATTAAATGCAGTTTTTATTTCTGTAACCTCACCATTGTTCTTGTGCCTTTTTTCCTTGTCCCAAGGCAAATTTTACAGTAACCCAGAGTATCTGTGTTTTGTGTGCCAGCACTAAAATCCAACCTCCACACTTAAACTAAGTTGTACTCATTTTCTCTCTATATAGTTGCGCTGTGATTTGGGGAAAAAGTTCTGTTTTCCTTGTGTTTTTCCATATGGGAATGTATGCCCTACACTTCCTTACCATTTTAAATCTCTGGGGAGATTAAGTGTCAAAATTTAAAAGTGCCCAAAATTTAAATTACTCAGTTTCTGAAGTATTTTTTTTAGAAAGCTGAGGCTTGTTTTTTCTTTTTTTTTCCCCCTCTCCATGAAACTTGAGTTGCTGGGTGTTTTTTATTTTAATCTCTGGTTTGAGAGTGGTAGGCCAGTTGCCTGTCTAGTGATAAGTATTGCATTTTCAAGATTATGCCATGAGTAATTATTTCTTAAGAGCCTTTATTTTTCCCCTTGCAAATCTCTCAGCATTATTTTCTCTCCCACTTGCTCCTCCTAGCACTGTGTGCTTAACATTTGTTTGGTGCCACGCTGCCAGCAGGACAGGGTGGACCTCCTCCCATCCTTCAGCTGGAAATTATTTCTTTGGTGGGGTTGTGGAGTCATATGGGTGGGCTGGGACAAAGAGAGGCAGAGGAAGGAAAAAATCCAGGTTGGAAGCAACCTGGTCTAGTGGAAGATGCCCATGGCATGGAGTAGAATGAGATGAGTTTAAGGTCCCTTTCAGCCCAAATCATTCTGTAATTCTATGAATAAATGAATCCAAACCAAACTCTGTGTGCATTGCATCAGCAGCGATCACAAAAAAAGAGGTACTGACAAGTGCTTCAGTGCTTGGTGTGTAGTCTGGAAGGAAATATTCCTGAATTTACAGGCCAAAAAGGCTGCAGCAGTGCCAGCCTGGAGAGGAGGTGAGGAAGAAATGGCTCCAAACCCTCTCAGGTTGCCAGGGTGGGAGCTGTGGACACGGAGAAGGCAGAGCCAGGAGAGGAGATAACCAGTTGATGTCCTCATCGCCTTCGCGTCAGCACCAAACTGCTCTCGGTGGTGTGAACGTGCTCACGAGGAGCTCAGGATCCCACGCTGAGGCAGAGGATGTTAATAGGCACTAACAGGCCCACTCATAAACTCCCTGTTCAGGCATCAGTGAATAAGTGAGGGAAAATTTGTCCTGAAATGCCCAGAAACTGGCTGGCTGAGCCTTCAGGAAGGAGTTGACAGAGGGAAAAACACCCTGTGCTGTAACCAACCCTCCCACCTGAGGTTCCTGGAGCGTCTCACGGACACAGACAGGGATTGAAGAGACCTTGGAATGGCTGCTGGTGGAGTCAGAAGGTGACTCCCCAACCGAGGGAGCGTGAGAGGGACCTCAGAGGCACGGAAACGAGAGAGGCTGCAGAGGGAAATGAGGTGATATGGAACAAGAGTAATTGTTTTGAAAAAAACCCCTCATTCACTCCTGTTTTTCCTGTGGGGAGATTAGAGAAGGCAGCCCAAGAGAGAGGAGTGACCCGTCTGCCTCTGCCCTCTCTCCGAGCTGGCATCCAAGCTCCGTGCCTCACTCCCTGCTCCTTCAGGGAAAGCATCCCTGGATGCTATCCTCACTGGATATGGAGAAACATCCCAGTTCCCCACATTTTAAATCAATCTCAGGTTTAAGTGAAGGTGCAGCCTTAAAAGTTATTACGGCTCCACTGTTTCCCCTGATAAATTACACGAATAACATTTGAGACAATGCATTGTTAAATATTTATGTCTAGTACTATAGAACCAGAAAAAGCACAAGAACCCCTAGAAGAATAAATATATTTACCTAAATAAATTACTAAGACAAATATACTCCTATGTGCTCTGTACCAATAAACAGTAGGTATTCACTAAATTGTGGAATATAAATGGCTCATTTCCTCTAAATGTACACTGAAAGATCTATAACATGTTACACATTTCCTGTGCTTTGCATATATATTTCAATATTCATCATGAAAAGGCTTGCTTATGTGTCAATATACATTACTTTGCATACATTAAGAAAATATTTTTTTAATTTTGCCATTACAGATGTGCTTTGCTGTGGGGGGGTGCTGGCAAAAGCAGAGGCTTTATTTCATGATTAACCCTTTGGTGGCTCGTCCTGTTTTATCAACGTGACATTTGCACAAAATGAATTGCTTGCTTAGACACAGCTAACTAAATAAAAGCAGGCCAGAGCTGATAGTATGAAAAATGGATTTTCATTACTGTTTCATTGATTCTTGTAAATAAGGGCCTGAGGCCTGCTCCAAAAAGGCTGCAAACAGTAATAATTTAATCTGAGGTGACATAGACCAAAATGTATGTGGACAAAAATCATCCTTGAATATTAAACAACAGCCTCAAGACAGAGAAAAGTGTTGCAGGCGAATTTAAATGTATGCAGATCGGTGGGTAACATATTTAAAAACAGAAATTAAAGATTCCTGTCATAAATCACATTTGCTGCCATGGATATGCCTTGTTATGCTGGCGTTTAAGGAAACCTGAAAGGTTAAGGCAGTTGGTGCATTAAATCGTACAAGGATAATTAATACTTTTCTTGTGGCTATTTATAAGAAATGGAAAATATAGTTAGATCAGCTGTGGCACTGTAGTAATTTGAGGGGGAAGAAACGAAAGTATGAGTCAATAGTTTTAACTGGACAAATGTCAAAAGCCTAATGAAGCAGTGTCCTAATTTGGAGGCCTTTTAAAAGTTACATGCAAAAAAATGAGACAAAATAGTTTGTTCTCCTATTGCACGTGTGATTTGTTTGCCTTTCAAACATTTATAACCTGTTTAATAAAAATAATTGAGAATAATTTCTCTGACTGAAGTTTAAAAGGAAAAAAAAAATGGTATCTCTGCCATGGAAGCAAAGTGTAAATCAGGTCTTGACTCCAGAATCGTGAACTTTGTTTTTTTCTTATACATCTTCTAATTAAAAAGACCACTATATTTCGCTATAAAATAGCCTGAAACTATGTGTAAGAACATTATTTCACTTGTAGTGGTTTGACTTATTACAGTAGCACCTAATGCTCAGGATGGCTCATAGCAAGACTAATGTAGAAAATAATTTTCCCCTTCAACCTGCTGAAGCATTAATCCTTTTTTTTTTCTTTTTTTTTCTCTTTTTTTTTTTTTTTAACTTGGGGTTACATTGAAACAAACCCTTCCAACTACTGTAATTCCCCAGAGGAAAATACTCCTTCATCACTCATTGAGCTCAGGTTTATGATCAGCCTATTATTTAAAATTCTTATTTTTCTTTTCTTTCATGAATAAAAACAATAAACTTTAGTGGTATCAAACATTATTAAAGGGTCTCAGAGCAACAAGACAGAAGGTTTATATGACCAAACTCTCTTAATATTAAAGGAGTTGTATATTTTCAGATGTCACTGCCATTCATCTCTTCTCTCTTTCTCTCTCTCTGCCCCCCTTAAGCAAGGAATAAAGATCCTATTTAAAAAAATCTCACCAGCGTGTAATAACTTTTCACCTGTTTCATGAAAAGTTAAACATTTGGAATACAATTTGCCTCGCTGTTATTTTTATTTGGAATGAAAACAGGAAGCGTTTCTTTCTTCAGGAGGGATTAAAAGAAAAGAAAGGCAAATCACCTAAGAAATTTTCTTTCAATCTAAAGATGACTTGCTGGGGGGGGGAAGTATTTCTCAAACCTCATTGAATTTCTGATCTGTTTGGAGAACATTTAATCTATCATTGTACAAAAAAAAAAATTAGATTTTTGAAACTTTAATCTGGTTTTGATTTGCAAATATTCATAAAAATTGCCACGGCTTCATGCAGATCTTTGGAAACAAAGATTAGTGATTTTTTTTCACAGCTCTAGCTAGAACACGCTGTCTTTGGCAAGTTTCTGTTTGCAACAAACAAAATGTGATACTTTATAGGTTATAATATTCATCATTACCCTGATGTGTCATTGGTATGTGGTGTCACGCCCTGCTACTTTCTGGACAGTGTTTCCGATTTGATTATGACAAACCTTTCCTTAAAAAACTGCACTTTTAAGAAAAAAAATTAGAAGAGATTCCACTAATCTAAAATAAAGAAAAATCCATATTTCCCTTTGGAGGGTTGCTTTGCAAATAAAATATGGGATGCGAAACACATTCAGCATGCTGACTTTCCAAGAATTAGCTGGAAAATAGTCCAAGTTCAAAGAAAAAAAAAAAAAAAGGTGTGGAATCAGAAAATTTAAAATCCAAACCCTCCGTTTTTATAAGGCTTCTGTGAAAATGGAGAGATGGAAAAGTATTTCTTTGTAGTATTCCTTAGATAACAATGTGGATTAAGTAAATGTAGTGGTTCAGATGATAGCAGCGTTTTGTTGTTTTGATATATGATATTTTCCTGCTGTGATGATACAAATGTCTGAATATCAGAAGCTGAGCTGGTTATGGACTTTTGGGGGTAGTACATTAAAAAAAAAGGCATAGCATAATGATCTGTTAAATAAAACCAGTTATATTTAGCCATGCCCTCCTAATTCATGAACCATATCTTCATAGCTGAGCAATCTCTTACACTGTAAGAAATCAACAGTTGGTTCTGAAGGTCAGAGCCTTGCAGATATTTTTTTTAAATAAAGGAAAATTGTTTCACAGCCACTCTATCAATAAAAGCAGTCTAACTTTTTATCTCTGGTACAAAGCAGACTTTCCATACAATAACTATAAACTGTGGGCAAAGTTCTTCTGACAGTGGTATGTTCAACAGAAGGAAAATGTCTCAAACATTATATTTTGATCTGGATAAACAGGCAAACTGCAAAGAAAGATGTAAGGCTCACGTTTGTAGAGCAAACAATTTTTTTTTTTTCTCTTTTAAAAATTTTCAACTCGTAAACAAATAGCATGAAGTCACAGGATCCAAAAAGCCTGTAAATCTCAGTCTAGAATTTTAAAAAGTGATTTGAACCCAACTGTGTTTATCTTTATTTTGCCTAGACATCTGCCAGTACTTTTTAGGCTGCTGCTGCTCGTTAGGCCTGAGCAAATAACTTGTAATTATTAATGTTTTCCTTGAATTTATACTACATTTTCTGTGTATGAAATACGTGAAGAAGATCATGACATTTTCAAATGTCTTTTGTTATTGGAAGTTATTTATGAATTTTTCCATGGCATATTTTTCCCTGTGGGTGGTGTTCACTCTTGTGCATGCACAAGGACTAAGCAGTACTTAGACCCCACTTAAATCTTCAAAATATGTCTTGTGCAGAGGATTGATTTTCATGCAGAGGGACTTGTATATTTGATCAGAGTGATATTCATTTTGCTATTCAAACAGATAGTTCCAGGAGATAAGTTGCCGTGTAGCAGCGCTGGATGTGCCGTCCGGCCGCTTTGAAGGAGCCGCATGTAAATCAGGCTATTTCTATAAATAATGTTCAGTTCTTAGAGGGAAAAACTTAAAAAAATGCAGAGCAGCAAATGGTACTGTTGTTGTTCTCATGTTAACTCTCAGCAAACACACAGCTCCCCACGAGCTACAAGTTTTTGTATTAAATAGCTCCACGTTTTCTTCCCCCTTCAAGCCCAAACTGCAGTTTTCACTGTGTCATGGGTGGTTGTATTAGGATGCCAGTGCTGTAATTCTTTTTTTTTTTTTGGTTTAATATGAATGTTTCTTTTCATCGTGTGATTGGAAGACCTCCAGATCGATTGAGAGTCTACGACTCTTGGGCTCGGAAAATAACGAACCCAAATGGTGCTTTGAACCTCTTTTATGAGGAGAAAAAAAAGATGGGCGGTGTATGAGTGGCACGGAGGGGACCAGAGGACTGAAAAACAAAAGCCCTATGTGCCATAACGCTTTCCAAAGGCAGAAGTGATGGAGAGGGAAGCACAGTGACGCGGGAGAACTGGGAACTCCAACTTCCACATGGCAAATCCCCAAATCCCGCAGCGAGGGGACGGCAGTCGCTGGAGACAGCGGGTTCATTCAGGGGTGAAGGGGGTAAAGGGATGCTCAGAGCAGGAAAAATTGCTCTTGCCCATAAGACTTGAGGTCAGGCATGACTTTGGCCATGTTCCTTTCTCTCCTCACTTGGGCTAACTCAGGCCTCAGCTTTTTCATGCCAAACACCAAGGCCTACACCTCTCCCTTTAATCCTTTTTGGCAGTTTTTTCCTCTTATGGGAGGCTTTTTTAATTGGTTTCTTCTTCCTCGGGCCAAATGTTGTGAGCTTTCTCTGCTCCCCTAAGCACCAGGGCTGTTGCTTCAATGTCCACTCCCATTAGATGACTCCCATTACCAGTTCCACCTCAAGCATGATTCATAAAGTTTAAAGCCAAAGGGAATGATTAGATCATCCAGTCTGACCTCCTGTATACCACAGGCCATTAAATTTCACCGAATTACCTCTGGATTGATCCCAGTAAGTTCTGTTTTTCTGAGGAATATCTTGGAGAAATCACCCAGTCATTGTTTTGAGTGATCAGGGGCTGGATTGTCCTTGTTTCCTCTTGGTGGATTATTCTGGTGGTGAATTACAGTTGATTGCAACAAAAGGGCCCAGAAAAGCATTAAAACAGTCTTTCTTAACTTCCAAAGATTAATTAGCATCCTCTACCTAATCTGTGGATGATAATCTGTTATAGTTCGTGTCCTGTTTCATAGAAGCTCCATGGAAGCAGGATATGTTGTACATGAAAGAATGGGGTTTTTTTGGTCAGAAACAGCTCTTTTGCCCCCACAGTATTTCTGTTTTTTCTCAAGAAATCCAGGAAAATATGTCAGGTTTATTATTATATTACCTGTATGAGCGAGTGTATTGTTTCACATCTGTGTAAGGTGTGACTCCACAAAGATCAGCCCAAAGCTGATCAATAGCCTGTCTCCAACAGTGGACAAATGTAGGTTGTTACGGAAAAGAATAAGAACAGGCCAGGAAGAGAGAGAAACTCCCCTTGGAACACCCTCAGTGACCCTGGCAGGGAATCAGAGGTGACACGAGGCAGAGGTGACACGGCTGCGGCCATACCATTGTGTTCTGTTTACTCCACTTTCTCTGGTCATTGGACAGATCCTCTGGTAATTCACCCCATTTAAAACTCTCGTCTTCCCGGTGAGTTCCACAGCTCGGTTGTGCCCTGTGTGTCTAAAGCACTTGAATTTGTTAGGTTGCAGCTCGGTACCTCTTGTCTCAGTGTCACTGACTTCTTGTTTTATTAGACACTGTTGGGTTGGGTTTTTGATGTCTCATTGCGTCCTACACACTTTGGCACAACTTCATCCAGCTTTCCTCAAGTGTTTCCAGTGCTGATCTCTTTGCATCCTTTCTTTTTGAGAAGTGATAAGCTCTGATTATCCTGATTTCCTGTCTTTATTCCACGTTGGTATCTGTTATGCATTTTTCAAGGTGAGAGTGATGAGAAAAACTGAGAGTTCAGATTTCAAGGTATAGGAGCACAGCAGATTTTTTTAAAAAAACCTATGAATTACCACAGAATTCCATAATGGTTTGGGTTGGAAGGGATCTAAATCTCATCCCATTCCACCCTCTGCCATGGGCAGGGACACCTTTCACTATCCCAGGCTGCTCCAGCCTGGCCTTGGACACTTCCAGGGATCCAGGGGCAGCCACAGCTTTTTCTGGGCACCCTGTGCCAGGGCCTCCCCACCCTCACAGGGAAGAATTTCTTCCTAAGGTCTCATCCAAACCTTCTCTCTGTAATGTCTGTGCCTCTTTCATATTTCTTTTCTATTAATTCCTATCCCCATTTGACCTTCAGAACACGCCTGATTATCATGATACCACCTGCTTGCCACCCGTGAGTGATTTAGCGACTCCAAAACTTGTTTCTAGTTTTAAGTTTGATATTAACTAAATGTGTCTTAACACGTAGAAGTAGTACTTGTATATGTTTTAAAATTGTTTCACACCTGAAATTAAATAATAGTAATTTGTTCAAATTAAGTTATCATGAGGATGCCTTTGGCACTGCTCACTAGCCTTTTAGTCAAGCAAACATTTCCCCTATCCTGGATTTCATCCAAAGAGGACTGCAATAGATGACCAAAAAATTCTGTTAACTGTTACTCTTACAATTGCCATTGTGCTTGAAATGGAGCACTTCAGTACTCAAGACACACACACACACATTCCAAATAAAACCCCCAGAACAAAGCTAGAAAAGCATTTGATTCTCATCTATAAATAGCACAGTTAGCTCTGAAAAGCAGCAGAATACATTTGTTTTTACACAGGAAGAAGGAGCTCGTTACATGTTGGTCCCCACCCCTCTTTCTAGAGCCGTGTGGAAATACATGTGTTAAATAACCCACCACTTCAGCAATATACTCTATTTATATTTTATATGAAAAAATAATAATCTGGGCCATGGTACTTTGAATGGTTCACAGAAGCACAAGAAGTCATTAACCTAATCCGCAACATAACATGATGTAAATCATATAAGATGTCATGCATTTTTAGAGGAAGTATTATTTTGAGTGAATACAGACACAGCTATTTGGCATGATTTCTTGAAGGGGATGGGAGTGTTGTGACCCAGAAAATGTGCTGCATTTATTGCCTTGACTCAGGATGTCATGAAGCCTCAGATAAAAATGGAAGTTTCAAAACAACAACTTTAAAAAAAAAAAAAGTTAAATACCAGGAATGTCTTTGTCTAGCTCTAGATTTGGGCTGTGCTGAAGTGAGCATTCCAGCCTCTTGTATTCATGTCTTTACCAAGAGTAACTTCAAAGAAAATTTACAGAAACCAGAAAATTCTTATTTATAGACGACAGAAACTAAATTAATGATACTGCTTCTAGCGCTTTAAAATTTTTATTTTTTTTCTTAAGAACTAGAAAAGGAAAATCTGAGTAATTACTTGAAGGACACTGTATGTGACTCATTTTTTGTCATCACAGCTGTCTACACAAGGTCTTAAAAGTCTACCTACTCTTGTATGTGCTTGGGTAATAAAGATACAGCCCATACACAGCCAGATCCAGAGCTCGCTGAAATCATAGGGAGGCTTTGTAAATATTCCAGCACTCTTGGATGCAGGCTCTGCACTTAGTCCTGCAAATCAGGATGTGGTAGGACCTTTCACATGAGTAAATCACATAATATTTTTCATAGAAAGTGAGGTATGTGCAAAGGGAAGATGCTGCATGCTTGGAGTATGAGTTCAAAGAAATGGAGCGATCATCAACAAGTTCCTGGCTGTGTCCCATATGGAAGCAGGATACTCACAACCTCCAAATGGTGAATTCCACTCGTTAAATTTCCTCTAGAAAGAGTTACAAATTGCTGCTTTTGAGCTCATCTGGGGGCTCCACAAAAGTAACTTCGGAAGATCTTTATCTTCATTGGAAAAAGTTCTGGTAGACTTTGATGAGTTTTATCGCAGAATCTCAGAATGGGTTGGAAGAGACCTTGAAGATCATCTCGTTCCCCCCCTGCCATGGGCAGGGACACCTTCCACTATCCCACGGTGCTCCAAGCCCTGTCCAACCTGGCCTTGGGCACTGCCAGGGAGCCAGGGGCAGCCACAGCTTCTCTGGGTGACTTGTGCCAGGACCTCAGTATCCTCATATGGCAGTACTTGCCCCTTTCCCTTATTCCATGGAGGAAGTCAGTATTTTATGGGGATAGCCTGAAGAAAACAGGCTCCTTGCTCCACGGTGATGGAAACCACATTCCCCTCGAGCCCACAGTAGGAGTTGCACTGGAAATACCTGAACTTAGAGAGATACATGGCATTTACACAACACCAATGGACCTGGGTTTCTTCAACTCTCCCTAAGGATTTTTTGGTTTTTTGCTTGGAGGTCGTTCTTAAAATCCTGGTGTTGCTGGCCTTGTGACAGAAAAGTTGCTGCCCCGTTATTCTCACCCAGACTCAGGCAGGAGCAGCAGAGCTGTAGTTCCTGCATCAGTTTGCAGCCCACTTGTGCGGGCTTAAGTGGTTGATGTAGTCAGGGCTCTTACCCTAATGCGCCAGCACTCAGCTAAATGGAACCTATGATCTCCTTTGAGGTTCATCCATCATTATTCAGAACCTCCGCTTTGTGCCGTCATGCAGGCAAATGCTTTCATGTATTTATTCATCTCATTGTAAGAATTTCTGCAAGCATATGTAGACCACTAAGGCCAGCAGTGATTAAAGCCATGCAGTCTTGAGCAGATGTAGACACTTTAGTTCACCCTATTCATTCTGCTGAAAGAGTATAAATCAAGTATTTTCGGCACCAGGAAGAGAGCTCATCTGTTGCTGAAGATCACTGCTCTCCCCGAATATCTTTCTTAATCGTTGTCTTTTTATAATACTTTCCTGTTTCATGATTCCTTTTGTGCAGAACAGAGCAGTGAAATGGATGCTGAACTTTCCTCACATTCCCTGTGTCACTACAGCAAAATCCTGCTTTTAAGGAATTAATGGGAAGGAGCTGTGAATCCTGGAAAAGGGAGGAAGTCCTATCAGTTTGATAATTCGTTACCTTTCTAAAACAGCGTAGCTGTGTAGAGAGAATGTGAGAGGAAGCAGCATCCATAGAGAGAGAGGATTCAGCCAAAATAATTTTAATTTTAATAGGTGATAAAATCCAGGCTGAAACTGGCCTGTGACACACAGAGCCGCTATTTGCAGCAGCACACTTTTAACCACAGCTATAAAACATGTTTTTCGTCTAAGGAGCATTTCTCTACTTGGTTAATTTTTGTGAGCCTTTCATTTATACAGTAGGTCATCCTCCCAGACAAGCTTTCTGCTGGCCCCGGAGCTCCAAAGGAGCATTTGATTCTCTGCTTGGACCCTGTCCTCTACCTCTGTTCCTTGCCAGCCCAATTAGCCTTGCACTGCATGGCTGTCAGTAGCCTAACTACCTTGGAGCCATCAGATTAAAGTTTCCCTTTCCCAACTACTCTATTCATCAGGAATCCAGCACAGCCAAGGTTTGTATAACCTGCTATGCTGAACCCTCCCACTCAATTGATTTCTGATCCCTAATGAACCATAGGCTGATGGACAATTACTCATCTTGCTGAGACATGTGGGGACTGTTAAAGGCTGGGTACTCGGGAGCCTGTGAAACTCTGTGCTTTCTTATTTAACATTAGCTATAATTTCTGACACAGGAAGGATTATAACAGGATCTGTTAAACATCAACCAGACTATCTCGGTAATGGCTGAAACTGTTTTTTTTTTAAAAAAACTCTCAGTCCCTTTATTATTTACTTGCAGATAAACATGTAACAATGAATTTTAACAATCTGGTACATTTAGAAGAAAGTTACAAGCCCCTGAAATACCCCACGGTGGAATATGACATTAATAGCTCAAAGCAGCTCAGCACTGCTAATGTGGACTGTTCTGTGTTGGACTATAACTCAGATGGATACAATTAAAATAAGAGTATGATTATTGCTGTTCCTGTACTGTGCTATGACTGCTCTGAAGTGCTTCAGCAACCTCAGTCAGTGCTTTTCAGCAGAGCTTTGCCCCACCGAGCACGTTAAATCTTAGCCCTGATGTGTTGATGAGGATAACGACTGGAATATTAGAAAAATCATCTATTCCTAGACTTAAGCACATTAATAATTAGACAGCTAAATTTGTTATCCCCAGGGTCATAAAACTCCTCTGGGAAATAAATTATTAAAGTCTCTCAGTTTGTAAAGGGTAAGGTATGTGATCCATGCTGCTTTCGAAAGAAATGGCTTCAGAAATGTCTGTCTGACTTTTGGCTCACTTGGCTTGTTCATCCTTTACAGCCAGTGATGTCATTAGAAAATGCACCACTCATACCACTGATTTCACTTCCAGTTTAAGGAACTGGGCTGTTAAAAAATTGACAGACTGGATGAACAAATACATGACTGCAGAAGTAGCTGTGTTGTAAACTGATTAAAATAACAACAGAAACAGTGAGGTAGTTTAGCAGCACACTTCTAAGTCCACTACGTAAATAGAAATATTTGCCATCTTTATCTTTTGAGAAGGAGATCATATGATCTGATATACAAGTAATTTCGGGTAACATTATTATTATTCATTTGTGTAAATAGTAGGGACAAATGGGAGAGTGATTTTTCTTTCATTTTCTGGTTTCTGTCCCATTTTATCTTCCAGCCATCTCCCTGTAGAGTCTGAAATGGTTTTGCCTCACAACCTCACTGTTCTCCTTGAAATCCCTTATGCTCTTTTTCTGCTTTTCCTTTAAGAGCGTTTCTGCAGACCTGAAGGAGTGCAATCCCTGAGACTGGGTGCTCTGTTCTTGTACAGAGGGCACGGTCTTTAAGACTCGGAATGTGTCTTCATTTGTGCTCTTAAAAAGCCATTATGGCTATTGCTATTTTTAATTATTTATAGGGGTCCCTATAGATGGATACTGTAACATGTAAATAGAGAAGTTGATGACCCTTCCCCAGCAACACTGGTTTTAAGCTAAAATAGGAGATAATGAGAAAGCAGCAGCTTTCAAAAAGGAACAGAAGAGGGGAGAAACAAACCCAATACTTTAGTTTGGGTTAGTATTGAACATGTCTAGGAAATACGGAATCCCAGAATGGTTTGGGTGGGAAGGAACCTTAAAATCCATCTTGTTCCACCCCCTGCCATGGGCAGGGACAACTTCCACTATCCCAGGGTGCTCCAAGCCCCATCCAGCCTGGCCTTGGACACTTCCAGGGATCCAGGGGCAGCCCCAGCTTCTCTGGGCACCATGTGCCAGGGCCTCCCTGCCCTCACAGGGAAGAATTTTTTCCTAATCACTAATCTAACCTTGCCCTCTGTCAGTTCAAAGCCACTGCCCCTTGTGCTATCACTACACGAAAAAAATTGGAGCATTTCAGAAATTTGTAAATATGTATGAAGAACTTCTTGAGTTACCATTTCAACCGCCTGTTCTCTGTTTCTCAGATCCCTAAGACTAAGGGAGCTAAACCTGCTCCTTGTTTTTCCAGCCTTTTACTCTCTAATACGCAGCCCTGTGTTTATTTTAAATCTAATTTCTCCATGGCAAATTCTTATTCCATTTGGTTTTGCGTTGACGTCATCCTTTAGGGGATGATCCCTATCTTTGATGCTGCATCCTCAGCACGGCTGCATCCTAGACTCTAGCATCTTTCTTTTGGAGGAAAAAGGCAAAGATCTTTCCCTCTGTTATTGTCTTCTAGTCCATGTCCGAAGAGTAGCACTTACTCTTCAAAGGCAATTGATACTTTACAGGTGTCAGAGTTGCTTTTCCTGAAGGAAAATACTTTAAATCTTGACTTTATCTCATAGTCAAAAGAAACACTTCCCTTATCCCTCACCACTCCTCCACCATTTCTCACCCCTCTCTCAGACCACGCACATGAGTGGGCTGGCACAGCCCCAGATGTGGCCACATCTGGGCAAGAAGACGGCTGTGCTTAGGCTAAAACCAAAATTGTATAAAGAATGGGCAAACTGGATTGCCCCCCCAAAAAAGTCATGAGAAGACTGTGTCCAAAATGCAAATGAATTTTTTATTCATGAGGAAATTTTCTTCACCTTTTTTAAAGGATTTTGAAGGGGAGAGGGTGTGTTTGGTTGCTTATTTTTCCATACTGATCTTGCTATTTTTAAAAAAAAAATAATGTTCTGCCTCTTGTCTGGGCTCTGAAATGGAAGTGCTTCAGTGGCAGGGCAGAAAGCAAGAGGAATGTTGCTTCCAGAAAATAGAAATTTCTCCTCGATGTTGTTGAGCTCAGACCTCAGAAGTTTAAAAACTGAATTTAAAAACAGACTTTGATTTGCCCCTTTTAAACACTCTATTTTATTTTATTGGGACTGGAGGGTGAATGGCAATTGCAATTCTGGTAGTCACTGGTGTACTCCCTAATATTCCCAGAAAATCGTGTTGTATCATGAGGAGGAACTGGCGGGTGTCCTGGATGACGTGGTGTCTGGCCTTTGTGTATGACAGCTTCCATCCTGGAATCTCTGCCTGCATGGGGTATAAATATGTGGTCAGCACTAACCCTCAGACCGGGATCAAGCTGTGCCACTTGAACTCATCACTTCTTTTTTGGTTGGAATCCTTCTGATTTGGACAATCCTGGAAATCGAAGAGGGTTAGCAGTGATGGTATCACAGGTGGAATGGGCTTATTTGTAACTTTAGGGGTTTTTTAATGTTTTTATTCTGACTGGAGGTGTAGGGAGGTGATAGCAGGAAGCCTGCTTGTGTTCACCTGGCTGGAAGGAGCTCCAAGGAAAGCCCAGGATGCTCGTGGTAATCAGCACCAGATTCAAAGCAAATATTTCAGTGCCTAAAATCGCTCTTGGTAAAGCTCCTCTGTGTCCTCAAGCCCCTCTCACTCACCATCAAAAACCTGGGTATAAAGCCCAGAGCAGCCCCGTGGTGACACACAGCCTGAATTCACGGGGGGTGTGAGAGACAGAATGTCCTCCCAGGTTGTGAACGTTTTGCAGAGTAGTGTCATCAATTCTGATGCTCTCAAGCTCCCTGAGTTTCCCAGATGAGCTCTCCAGCCTCGCTTTTTCCCTGAGCTCTGAACCTGTGGGATGGAGGTGTTGGTGTTTCCCTGTGCTGAGGGACAACCCGGCCCTGGCGATGCCCGGCCGGCTCTCAGCACCAGGCCCCGCTGGGTGGGAATGGGGACAGCTTCTGTCACTTGATCTTGTGCTTAACAGTGGAGACTGCAGCATCACTGCGGGCTGGGATACCTTTGGGTTCTGCCAGGATGTGCCGGGGCCAGTTGCACAGCCTGGAATAGCGTGTGGAAATCTGGCCCTGGCCCTCGGGAATGTTTTGTTGCCAGCAGCAAGACTTTGGCTCTTCCTTGCCCCCACCACTTGGCACCAGGCTGGGGGTGGAAGGTGTGGGAAGGGAACTTGGCATCGGAGCTGCCTGGCTGTGCTTTTGGGGCGTCCCTGTTGGTGGGGAGCACAAGGATTTCTGCCCGTGGGGGAAATCGGCTTGGCTGGGGGCTGTGTGTCTGGGGGTGAAGTGTAAAGGCTTCTCTTCTCCTCTTCAGCTGCACAGTGTGGCCTCCTGTGCAGTCTCCAGTTTAAAAAGGGAATTTCTTCCAGTGAAATCAGGTTTATAGATTAGCTCAGAATACAAAACAGACAAGCAGACATAATTTCTAAAAGCCATGTAAGAAGAACCTTTCATTTATTTTTATTTCTTCCCTTTTCAAAGATTAAATATATATTCATTCTCAGTTCAGGTTGTGCTGCATGTGCTGAAAATAAAATCTGTGCCTAATACCCAAACTTGCATACCAAAGGTAATCATTTCAGAATTATTCAAAAGAGAATAACTTTTTTATACAACAGATATACTGAGAAGTGAGGGAAACTAATATTTCACTAACTATCATTAAAAATTACTATAATTACAAATGCATTTTGGAGCTATTTTATAGGATATGCTACTTTTTTTTCTCCCATAAAAACAAGGAATGACAATTTCTTGGAAAACTGACTTTCAAACCATCCTGGTGGGAGTTCACTATCCGTGGTAAGCAGTGGGTGGAGAACTGAGTTAAAGGTCCCAGTCAGGGAGAACTGGATTGAATCTGCCTTGAAGTGTGACTTTTGGAGGCACTGGGTGGGAAGGCTCCAGGATCAGTAAAAGGCCAATAATAGTGTTTTTTCTCCTGTCTGGGGTGCAGTGGGGGTTTCAGTGATACCTGCACGTCCCTGGTGGAGATGGAAGCCCTGGAATACCTGAAGGAAAAAGGATGCCTTTTCCTGGTTATTTACTAATTCAGTAGTGAAGAGTTCCACTGCACATTTCTAGATCAGCATAATTTTCCTCCTTCTCCCATCTGACACAGTCTCAACACTCACTCTCTCTCAGCTGTGTCTCCTTTCCTCTCTCATTCCTCCACCATCTGCTTCACATGCTTTCCCATAATTTCCTGACTTGGACTCGGTTCCCCGGCTCTGAGCTTATCTGTCTCGGGGTTACACGCTGGAGCCATCGGAAAGGCATCCCAGAACTTTCTGTGTAAAATGAATAGCAATGGCAAAACCTCCAGAGGAGTTTGTGAGGTCTCTCGAGGGGTCAGAACTTAATTTCTTGTTTATTTTGAGGGGTTTTTGTGGTATGGGAGGACAAGAGAGGTGTCAGGAGTTAACAGAAGTTTACATGATTAATGTTCTCGTGCTTTGAATGTTATTCCCAGAGTGGATTCAGATGGAGGAAATTAAAAATAACAATAAAAATATTACTAAGTTCTCATTCCTATTACAGATAAAAATTATCTTCTTTTTTTTTTTTTCTTCCCAGCCATTGCTTTCTCTTTCTTTTTAGGAAAAGTTCTATTTCCTACAAAGAAATTACCACTACGCTATGCCCCCAAAAACCCCAAACAAAAAAGGAAAGATATTTTACTTAGAATACTTCATTTTCTGAACTTGGCTAACTCTGTTTTGAAAGATAGAACTATCAAAGAAGAGGAGAAATAAGGAAATGCATTTCAAGCAAATATAAAGGTTAATTTCTGCTAATTCAGTTGGCAAAGAGGACCCACATGGTGGTACTGTTAGGAATGGAGATAGTTTTTAGTGTATTGTGCATCTTTGCTTTGGGAGATTTTGAAATCCAGGGAAGTACAATTCCCAACCTCTCCTGAAATCCAGGGAAGTACAATTCCCAACCTCTCCTGAAATCCAGTACATTTCTCAGCCTCTTCCCAGCTCTTCAAGCTCTGCCTTGAGTGGTGGTTGCTCCAGGAATTGATGATGTTTGTCATGTGGCAGAACTACCTCTGACTCTTTGAGTGTTGGAAGTGGTTGGATTCTTCTCTGAATCAGAGCATGTTATGGGGAAAACCACCATTATCTACAAGTGGCTGTTTGCTCCAATACTGCTGGAAATTAAAAAACAACATGGCTGATTTTAGTAAAAGTCAATCACAGAGTCTTAGAATCATTTGGGTTGGAAGGTTGAGCCTTCAAGACTCATCCCAACAACGCCTCCCATGAGACCAGGTTGCTCCAAGCCCCATCCAACCTGGCCACAATGTGAAACCTAGTTCATTGTATCTCTTTAGAAGTGATGCACTGATTTTTTGTCTCAGCAGAAGTGTTAAAGCAGTAAAGGCAGAATTAAGTATAATTAAGGCAGAAGTGAATCGCACAACTCTGTACAGCCTTGACATCCCCAGTGTCCCTCTCTGCAATGGGCTGTTCCAGGCATTCGGGTTCTTGTGTTGGAGCCATCCCAGTTGGAGCCAATCCTCATTGCCCAGGGATCTGGCTGAGCTCCTGCTGCAGCTCTGCCATCACATGGTCATCGTGCTGAATTTTAATCTTGTACTTGTCAGTGTTTAGGAAGCTGTAGGTTTCTAAATGAGAATTCTTTAATCTGCTCCTGTGCGTGGGTTTGTTGTGGGGCAGTGGGAATCCCAGGATGGGTCAGGCTGGAAGGGACCACAGTGGATCATCTGGTCCCACCTCCCTGCTCCAGCAGGATCATCCCAGAGCAATGGCACAGGATTGTGTCCAGAAGGTTCTGGAATGTCCCCAGTGAGGGACACTCCACAGCCTCTCTGGACAATCTGTTCAGGGCTTGCTCATTGCACAGGAAAGTTCTTCCTCCTGTCCACGTGGAACTTCCTGGGATCAGTTCCTTGTTCAGGAACTTCCTGGGCTCTGCTCAGAGCCCTCCCTGCAGACAGGGACAGACAGGAATGAGGGCTCCTCTCAGCTGGGGCTTCTCTCCAGGGTGAACATCCCCAGCTCCCTCAGTCTTTTCTCCTGCACCCAGAGACAGTGCTGCAGTTTAAATGCTCATGCTGAGGGAAACCAAACTAATAAACAAGAGTTATGTCAACATTATTTAACTTTTAAAATAATAATAGACTTGTTGATTTCTGAGATGGAAAAATCATTACGCGTGTGTACCTAAGAGTAAGTCAACTGAAGGAATAATCAAACTCTCCCCGAATAATCTTTGTATCAAAAGATTCACTCTGTCCTTATTTCAACTCCTCAAACAATAGATGTGCATCACAACATGTCCAGAAGGTCATGAAACAGGCATGTTTTGCCCAGATAAAATGAGCTATCAGATGCTGGAAAAAAATTATTCTAGAATTGATCTTTTGTGGCTTCTGTGAGCAAGAAACAAGGTTATATTAATTTTAGAACCATCTGAGCTTTGGGCACTGACTTTCATTGGCTAAGATGTTAATATTTTATGTGAGCCTAAAGCATGCCCAATTAAAGTGAGATCAGAAACGTCCACAAGTATATTCAAAGAAAAGCATTAGACTTTTAGACAGTGCCATAAATCCGTGCGCCAAAAAGCTACAGAGGGAGGACGTTAAGGGTCTGGCAAATAAAGAAATAAATAAAAGCTTGGAATGTCATTCCTGCAGCTTGGGCAAGTCCCGTGGTGTGAAAGCAAGCCTCACCAGAAATCCTTTAAGATAATTGCCACACATGAATGTGGTGGGGCAAGAGCTGGTTTAGGGGGTGGGTGGCACTGGGCGTGCACAGCCACGGGGCCACAGGACAGGGTGCAGCCCTGGAATGTGAGTGTCAGAGAGTGAGGTTGTTCCTCTGCAGTGTATCAGAGTCAGGGAATATCCTGAGCTGAAAGGGACCAACAGGGATCATCCGAGTCCAGCTCCTGGCCCCGCACAGACACCCCAACAATCCCACCCTCTGCCTGAGAGCATTGTTCAAATGCTTCTGGAGCTCTGGGCTTCTCTGAACTTGCTCAGCCTCTGCCTCAGCGCTGGAGATAATCAGTGACTATGGGAATTACAAGATGCTGACCATCTATCAGCTCTCCAAAACTAACATTTTTGCTATTTCTGATCCCCCCGTATTCCTGCAAGCTCTTCTTTGATTTCTCGAGGTACACAAGAGTTAACCTGGGTGTGCTGCAAACTCACCAGCTGTGTTAATCTCTGAAGGGTTTTTGTGGGCCCCTGCGCCAATGCCGGGCCTTTAAAGCAGCACCTTGAAAGGCTCTGGAAAAGATTGAGTTGGGTGGAAAAGGCTGTTAAAGCCATGGCCAGTTCTTTTAATTCCTGTTAATAAATTCCCTTACTGTCCCTGCTGCCCAACATCTTTCACCCAATCTTTCACCTCCATCCCTACCTGGAGGTCTCACCTGGATCCATTTACCTGTGGTGCCACCCCATACTCAGGTTTCATCACCTGATTTTGGGTCCCAGACACCCACTTTCCCCTGAAACCTGTTGCACCAATTTTCTCTGCTTTGCTGCTGAGCTAATTTAGGCCTGGCATTGCCCTGGTTGTGCAGACCTGCCCTGGAAAACAGGGAAGCAAGACAGAGATTTTACAAGTATTAAATGTATTTTATCTAAAAGGTCTGCTTTCGGTGTCTGCATGTGCCTGTGCATCCGTGGCTCTGTTTAAAAAATTGGAAGCAGTGTCTGGACTTTCTACAGAAAAGATCTTTTTATCTGTTCAACTAAAAACTATATATTGTTTATGGTCCCTCATGCAGTTTTGTGAGCAATCCAGATATTTAACAGGTTCCTGTCTGCATTCTGGTAGGCAGAATTTAATAATTCTGTGATAAAGCAGGCTCTGGGCCCGGGGGCTGATCTGGATTTCAGGTGTCTGTTCTCCCATGCCAAGGCAGCACTGCTCCCTCATCCCCTGAGCCTTGCTCCAGGCACCACTGCTGCTCTTCACGCTGCTCCACTGCAGACCAAACTCCAAAATAATCAAATTCTTATGGAAAATCTGGGGTCTTGAGCGTGGAATAAATCCACAGAGGTCTCAGTTTTCAGTTTGGTGTGACTTAAGTGCATAAAAACATTGTCATTGGAGGGTTTTTTTTTGTTATTAGGTGGGTCTTCCTTGTTTTTTTTCCTTGATGTTTTATTCTGGTTTTTTTTTTTTTTTCCTTTTGTTATTTTTCTTTTGTGAACATCCACTCTTGGGATGAAAAACCCTGGCTACCAAGTGTCCACACAGAGCAAACTCCTGTGGATTAATCAGGGACAGTTGAACCACTTCAGATAAAATAAGAACCAGAACTGTTTTTTTTTCTTTTTGTCTTTATTTTCTTTTTTCTACATTCCTCAAACCAAACATAAACTTTTCCGAGGTTTATGAAAGTTTTGAAAACTTTTTGTGTTTGTTTTACACATTTTCACATGCCTTTGTGCTTCCTGGTCATTCTCTGGGTCTGGAAGGAGAAAAAATAGTGTATAAAGAAATGCCTGGTATTTGTTGGTAACTCTCATGGGAATTTTTCCCTTCAAGTACTCGGCCCTTTTATCCTCCTGTTCTATATCCATGGTCAGCTCAGCATCATGGAGCTGGTGATTATTGTTAGATTGAAGCTTGAATACTACCTGCACTTGGATATTTATTAGCTCATTATAAAGCTTATATGAATTATTATGGAGTTACAGAATCTCTTAAGCCTCTTGAAAGGGAAAGTAATGCTTGTGTAAAATTATATTTACTTTCGTTATAGCAAAAAACCACTGTTTCCTAATTAACAAAAAGCCCTGGATGCAGATTTGCTGACATTTTCTTGACACAGCCCCCTAAATCTGCTCATCTGAGAGTTTTTGTAGTCACAGACCTTGGGTGAGCTTGTTTAACTTCAGAGACGTTGTAAAGAAACTTTGGAGAGTGTTTTGTCCAGCGTGTGAGAATTCTTAGCTGTGTGAATTCTATAAGGATCATTTCCACATGTTATTTCTTGATTTTGGCTTTGTTAGACTCTGAAAGTAGGAAAGGTTTGAAGGTGTCCCTCCACCTCTCTGCTCTGCACTGAGCCAAACCTGACAGGCATTGGGAGAGTGAATATATTTTATGTATTTTATGCAGCCAAACAAACAAACTTAGTTACTAACAACCTGAGTCAATTCTGAGTAATTGATTTAGGGCTGAAAGGCTTGTGTCCTATTACCAATCCCTTGAGCTATGCAGTCCCTAGAGAGGAAAATTATTGTGTTTCTCCCTCCCCTGTCTGCTCACATGAGCAGACAAAGCAGGGCAGAGGAACGATGTGACACGCACGTCTGTTTTCATGTATCAAAGCAAAGCTCTGAGGTCCAGTTTTAGTCTGGTTTTATCTCTAACCATGTTACAGGGCCTTCAGTAAATAAGAAATACAGTTTGCAATGGTTTGGAGCACAGAAAAGTCTGAGTAGGTCCCTCTGCTCTTCAGGTGCCGGAATTTTCTCTATGTTTTTGGTGTTTTGGTCATCTGCAGCATTCTTGAGCCTCAAATAAGGTAAAATCCTGGCCTGAGTTCCTCTCCACATCCAGACCAGTGGCTTGTGCTTTGCCTGGGTGGTTTAACATAAGAATTTGCCTTTCCTCAAGCACTTCTGGACTCGTCAGGTGCAGGGTCTTGCCTTTCCCAGCCATGGGAGGAACAGATTGGGTCTGTCCTGATGTGGTCATAACCAAAGGAAAAGATTCAAAGCAAACATATGAAAACACCCATTTCTTGCCTCCTTGCAAATGTCTATCATGGTTTAAACCACCACTTCAGCTTCTTCGGTCTCATAGGTTATAATTTCCTGTTATCAGGGTAAGGATGTTTTAAACAGCTTTTTGCAGATGATTAGGTATTTGCTGATCATTCAGGACAATTTACAAAGATAAATATATGTTAAATGGGTTTCTTGTTAAAACCAATGTACAAGTAACCCCTCGAGGCCAGACAGTAATTACTCCTAATAACAAATTAAAGCATTACCTACTTCTTTTCCGTTTTTCATTTGAAGAGGAAATTACCTTACAGAACTGAATGGATTCAAAACTACAGGTTCCTATTTTTTTTTTTTTTTTGATAAGGCCACTAAAAATAAGAAAGTAAAAAAAATGAAGGGGGTAACATTCCTAGAGTAAAGGATGGTGTAGACCACATTTATTTTTGCAGTGATTCTGGGTAGATTTTGAGGATGCTATCACAAACTGGGTCTCCTGTGCCTCTGGTCACTCTCAAAGCACAGCTGGTGCTGTGGCTCCATCCAGGGCTGGTCTGGGGGTCATTGCTCACAGCATCCACCACTGCCCTCATCCACCATCCAGATCCTTGGGGAAACCTCTTCAAAAGCCCTTTGCTTGTCCACATCAAAATGTAGAATGGGCTGGAAATGGCTCAGCCATTGGATGTTAATTTCCCCCAAAATACTTGCTGCATAGTGCTGTCACATCCTGGTTGTATTACTTATGGTCTCTCCTTTAATTTACCAAATAGATTCAGATTGTGAATATCGTGAGTATAAAATGAATGTTCTGTATTAATAAATTGTTGCAGAAGAGCTGTAGATTTCAGGGAGCCTCTCCAAGGTTCTCTGTCCGTGGTTGGGGTGTTGACCTGGGAGTTTCTGGAATACAGGGATGGCAGGAGCTGTGCTCCTCTCCATCGGTCAACGAACTGTCCATGAGAAGGGACTTCCCAAATCTTCAGAGTTTTAATTGAATAAATATCTGAGACTTAGAGGCTCTCCCAGCTTTCCTATTGTTACAATTCATGCTGAAATTGAGGGCAGTGCACACCTCCTGGTGAATCAGAGCACTGTGTTGGATACGCTTCCCAAGTCAAGCTGGCTTTGGCTCATCTCCTTCATTTATGTATAACAACTACTTCAGATGTTTTTGAAGACTCTATAGAATTTGTTATGAGCAAGACATTTTTTTTCATGAGTTTCTGACTTTTCACTTAAAAAGCATTTTCTATCTGGGTCTTGCCATCTGTTTGCAGAGCTGTCTTGCTAGACACACACTTTAAGCAATTCCCTGTGGCTTCTGAACCCGATTGCATCTTTCCAGCTCTGGCAGAACCTGTCCCAAAGGTTGGGTAAAACTTAGGTGTACCTGGAGATCTTGGATAAGTAATTCATCCCCATGTACTCACTAAGGTGCTGTGTGTGATAAGAGGCTTGGCTTGGAGTACACAAGCACTGTTAAATCCAGTTTTTCAACTATGGGGTTTCTTAAATAGTCATTTCCCCCCCTCCTTAGTTGAAGTTTTAGTAGGACTAAGGTCTTCCCAAAAGCCTGGACACTTGGTTCTCATGGTCTCCATGTGGATGCAGCACAGAAGGCATCTGGCAGTGAAATAAATGGTAATTCCTTGCAAGTTTTATTTGGTGATGGAAGAGTACTGGCAATACTTTTGTTTGCATAGTGCAACATGCTATCTCTCAGGAAAAATACTATATAACAACTTTCCATCATCAACTTTTTAATGTTGTATCTTATTTCCAAATGTGGAACTAAAGATAATGGTTAAAAAGTTTGCTGCAGAGTAGGAAATTCAGGTTTCCATCTCATAAAGGCTTGATTTTGAACTGCAGGATCCTCAGAACTAATTTGTCCCTCTCTGAAATATTAGTGTTTTAAAGGATGTTTGAGAAAGCACTTAGAAATGTTTCTGTGTATCTGGTCAGTTCTTCCCAGGAAAACTGGGAATTAACCTGCATTAATGAATTACAGTGTTGTGATCAAAAAGTCCAGATGAATCTGTGTCACACGTAACACAATTAGTTATTTTCTCAGTTTGTCTTCAAATGTACCATTTTGTTTGGGAATATTGCAGATATATGTCACTCATTATTGATAGATTTGTCTGACTTCCTGTCAAATCTATGTACATTGACAAAAATCTATTTTGTTGTTTTTGTCACAGAAATCTATATTGGCATTTTTCCCCATGGAGATTTGGCTAGTCATTGTCAGCATGAGGTGCCAGCTAGAGCTTTTACTGTTTTTATTGTGCCAGCTGCTTTCTTGGCTTCAAATCTTTTGGTTCAGATTGTAAATGGGGGCGAGACATCCATATCTAGCCAGCGTGCTCGATGGAATATGACAGGGACTTGATTTTTCATTTCTTGCTGCCTTTCTTAGTATTAGTAGAAGATGACAAGGATGGCTTTATCTTCTGACCAGCAGAGACGGTGGAGGAATGGAGCCTGCATGTACAGGGGCCGTGGGAAATGTTAAAATACAAATTTAAAGCTGCTCATCCCTACTGTGGGTTTCTTGGTTGTTCGGTTTTTCGGGTTTTTTTCCTCTTGTGAGGATCTCTGAAGACATCTTGGAGTTCAGGAAAAAAAAATAATTTCCAAGCCCTTTGGCTAACGTTAAATCAGGATCGTTGCATTCTTTTCATAATTGTTTTGGCCTAAATTGTTATAACTGAGCACACGCCCTCTGAGAAATCAGGTCTTTTTGAGGTGTTTTTAGTTTGTTTAGAGGCATCCAGGATCACCAGCAAGCTTGACAGGGTAGGATTTAGCTAATAAATAGTTCACATTTTAAGCCAAATTTGGGCTTTTTTTTAAGCATTGGCAACTCCTGCAATTTTAGCACAAATCTTGTGATACTTGCTGTTGTCCCTAAAGCCCCAGTGGCTGGAGTAAGGTTGTTAATCTGAGCATGTAGTCCTTCACAAAGAATTTTTCCAGCCCATGTGTTTACTAAGAAAAAGCTTAAACTCACGAATCCTGTTGGAGCCCAACAATGAAACCCAACACAATTCTTGCCTCTTGAACCTCTTGGATTTTAAAGCCAGTCTTGCCTTTCTGGGTGCTGGTCCATGACGTTTAAATGCTGAGAGCTGGTCCCCTTTTTGCATGGAGCTGCTCTCAGCCTCAGGACATCCCTCCCAGCTGAAGGACGTGGATGTGTGTTGTATTCCAAAGCCTCAGGAGGGCAGGGCGGCACCGCTGCGCGCACGCGACGCCGAGGGCAAGACCCCTGGTGTCCCCACGTGTCCCCACTGTGGTGTGGCTGGAGGCTGCAGGAAGCCTGATCCTCCTCTCCACAAGCCTCAGAGCGACTGCAGGACGTGCAAACCCCACCAGGCTGGTTTCAGTTCAGCTTCCAGGTGTGCCAAGGTCCATGGAGCCACATCAGCAAGGATTTGGGTTGGGGCCAGCTGCCTGAGAGGACCCCCAGGGTCCCCAGAAGGCTGAAGCCACTGCTGCCACAGCTCCTCTGCTGCTGGTACCCAAGGTAGCTTGATTAAACTTGGATGGGTAGCCACATGCTGTAATCATTCCCTCAATGACTGCAAATTTGGCCTTGTTGATCTTTTAAATCCTTGCATTTTCAGCGTGCCAGTTTGCTGTAAATCACAGACATTCTCCATTTTCTTTATTTGATTCCAGAAAACTGTCTCTGTGCTGAAAACAAGTCTTTGAAAAATGCTCATGTATCCTGCTGTCCTCTTCTACTTGGGGTGATTGCATAATTAACCTGGCCAAGTATCAACCATACAAGAGTTGAATGCATCCCAAGTTCAATTGGGGAGGTTTTTACCATAAGAATGTGCCTGTCCTGAGACTAAAACACAGGTTAGATTTCCAAGTTTCTGAATATTGCTCAATGAAAGAAGAATACGTTGCCCACGAGAGAGAAAAAAAAGAAAATCAAATGGTGGTGTAATCTATAATCAAAAGCCCTAATGGGCACAAAGCATTTTAGAACAAAGGTTTGCTGAATCTGCAAGGATAATAAAAGTGTAAAGTCTGAACAGAGAAACGTTCTTATTTACTAACGTGTAAGAAGGTTACTAAAGCACAGATAAAAAGCTCATAGGGCAGACAAAGCTCTCTGAATCCTTTTTCTTTTCCTGCAGTCAGATATGAACATATGATACATGAATATTTATCAGAACAGCAGATAACTAGTAACTACAGTTGGATTTAAACTCAGCAAACCATGGCTTGCAGTTTGTGCTCACAGGGGCTTCGTGCAATTGTATTTTATTCCTTTTTCTTTTCTTTTTTTTTTTCGCACTGTTTTTGTACTCTGTATATGCAGTCTTGTCTCCCCTAAGCTGTCTTTTGATTCTAACTGAATGAACCTAAAAATACAACGAAGATCTTCAATACAAAACCTCCAGTGCATATCAACTGAAGGCTGACAAGGTTTTCTACGCTCAGGCTTGACAAGGCTGACTTTCAAGCTGTACGTAGTCAAATCCAGAAATCTCCAGATTTAGACCCAGCTTCCTCGTAACTCTCTTCAGGTTATGTTGAAACATTTATGAACCTCCCGGAGCCTCGTCTTGCCTCAGTTTTGTAACAGTGTCTGCAAGCTGGTGATGCAATGGCAGTTTCACACTGGTGCAGTTGCGACTCGGATCATCTGCTACCCGCAATTTCGAGCAGCAGGAAATTGGAGGTTCTGCAGAGAAAAGGGGGAAGCTGGTTCATTCCCATCCCTATCCACAGGTAGAGGGATGGATGGTAATTACAGGAAGGCAGCTGTGCCCTCGCTCTGTGCTTGAGTGCTTTTGTGTGCGGTGTGTGCACCAGCATCGTGGGCTGGCTCTGGAAAAGATGCCTCCAGAGCAGAGAGATGGGAGCATTGAGGGTGTTGGATTCAGAAAACATCCTTGGCAGTGAGAGCAGCGAGTTGGGAACCATTTCAATTGGGAATGATCGTGCACTGACCAAGTTTGCCAAGCTCAGCCCCATTTGAACCCTGAAAGCTACAAATGCAAGGAAAGGAGACTGGGTTTGACTTGATGGTCATAAAATCATGGAATGGTTTGGGTTGGAAAGAACCTTAAAGTCCATCCTATTGCACCCCCTGCCATGGGCAGGGACAACTTCCACTATCCCAGGGTGCTCCAAGCCCCATCCCACCTGGCCCTGGACACTTCCAGGGATCCAGGGGCAGCCCCAGCTTCTCTGGGCACCCTGTGCCAGGGCCTCCCCACCCTCATCGGGAAGAATCTTTCCCTATTTTTAACATAACCCTTCCCTCTGGCAGTGTGAAGCCATTCCCTTGTCCTGTCATCCAGGCCCTTCTGAAATGTCCCTCCCCATCTTCCTTGCTGGCTCCCTTCAGGTACTGGGAGGCTGCAATTAGGCCGCACAGTCTTGGAGGTCCTTCCCAACCTTCATTACTCCGAGGTGTGACCCTCCTTTTACCTCATTTTCCACAGGGCTGTGTTGCAGCAATAGCTTTTCCCTGTGTTTGAGGCGGATTTTGCAGAACTGTGGCAGAGGGTGCAGGCGAGAGGTGAAAGCCCCGGGGTGGGTGGCTCGGCGTGGCTTTCCCCTGGTGCTGCCAGACTGCTCTTACCAAAGATTAGCGAGTGATCCTCAGTGCTAACATAAGAAAGGCTGCTCTGGGCCAAACCAAAATTCCCTCTAGCCCAGTAGCCTGTCTCCAGCAGTGGCCAGTTTGGGAAGCTGTGTAAGAATAGGCCTTTGGTTTGCCTTCCTGGCTGCTGCTAGGTTGTGTTTTAGGGACTTTCTGAGTTTGCGGCTGTTGGGGCACGGTTGAATTTTTAGGCTGATCGTCCATAAGCTTTTGTAATCCTTTCTGGAGTTCACCAATGCTTTTTTGCCACTTTGTTTCTTAATCTTAGTTTGCTCAAGTGGAACGCAGGTTAATTGTTCTTCTGCAGGCTCCTTGTTTTCCTCAGTCTCTGAGCAAAAGAAAGGCAGAAATGTGAAACAAAAACTATTCCCCTGTTACGGGAACATCTTTTTCAAGCTAAGCTGGGTTGGCTCTTGCTCTGGAGCCAGACCTGTAATGGCTTCTCTTTCACAAAACAATACTAAATATTATTTTTCCTTTCATCTGTTGTTTTTCAGTTACTGCTTCCATCATAATACAGGCCAGGGCCTCCACAAAGGCACTACCAAGGGAATAGAAAGGTCACTAACGTGGGATTTATTGTTTGATCTGTTCTTTTTATTACAGGGGAAAGTGGAGAAAAACTGCAGTTTTGAACCCAAACCTTTATGAAATGTCTAGTCAGGGAAGCAAAAGCAGTTTTTCCTCCCTGGTTTGGAAAGTGTTGCTGTGGTCTACATTATAAACGTGATACAAAAAATTAAGAAAGGATCTGTTTTCTTCTTTGGTTTCAGATACAGCTGAAATCTCTCAAGGGTCCAAGGTACAAATCCCCCGAGGGTTTTAAAGCAAGTAGAGCAGTTTTGGCTTGGGTGGGATGTAGGTCATGTGTAACAACACATGAGAAAGAAAAGTATATGGCAGTATTCATCCTGAGCTGGAGGAGCCAGCTGAGGTTCAGACAGGACAAAGAGAGCAGGAAAAGGTGTAAGAAAGGGGAAATTACAGAGCACAGGAGAGGATTTACTCAGAGGTTAACTCAGGAAGGGATGTATGCACGGGAATTTTTTCAGGGAAGGTGATAGGCAGGCTTGAAGAGCTCGGAGATGTGAGAGGGGAGGGAGATATGCTGCATAATGTAAGAAAAATTGGCCGAGGTGTAGAGGGGAGAGGTTTTTATTCGCAGTCTTAAAGGAAGATAAGGGTCATCTGATTCATCGTGGCCTGACTAGAACCAACTAGGAGAGCTGGACTGGCTCCATGTGAGTCATTTTCCTGCATCCTGAGACATTATTATTCTTGTTGAACCAAGAAACTACGCTGCACTCACATGATAAGATTTTGGGAAAAAGAAACAAGAGAAGCAAGGATATTTAGGGTTGAAAGTCTTGTATCCTGGCATCAGGAATGGGGCAGGAGCTGCACCTTGGGGCAGGTGGGGTCAGATCATGTAAATGCTGCTGAAATCTGTTGTCCTGGGAGTCCCTCCAAAAACCCAAATGCCAGGCTGAGCTCAGAGAAGCACCCAAATATGGAGATGTTTTCCGTGACGATTTTACAGTTATGAACTTCACAGAGGCACAGAACTGGACTGGAAAAGTTTCTTGTGACTCAGCACTTCGCTCACACATGTGGACACTGAAGTGTCTGAAAATCAAAACCCATGGCAAAACACCCAAACCAGGGTTTTTCAGAACTCAGAGAGGAAAAATATATTTTCCCATTCTGGTTCAAGTCTTTGGTTAGTTTATTGTTTAACAAAGCTGGGTCACAAATCTGTGCAGTCATCTGGATTTCTGTGGGACTCATTTTTTGATTTTTAAAATAAGAATTATTTTAAAATCTTTAAATGTGTTGGGTCCTGTTCACTGAAAAAAAAAAAATCTGCAATCTTTGAACATATGTAAGGTGGTAAAAACCAGCAACTTCAGTGCTTTGTGGATTTTCATAGGCAAGGGGTAGTGGAAAGAGGACAAGGAAGGTCAGCAGATAATTTGGGAGGGAAGAACAATCTGTCTGGAGACTGACAATTCCCAAATTAATTGGTGAGGTCACACAAGTCGGGTGTATCACCCTGCTCACCTCTGGAAGTAGAAAACCCAGAAGCTGGGCTTGATTGCCTGAAGCTTTGCCCACGGGACCGGATTGCTTGAAGGGAGGTTAGGGATACCTGGGGTATATCTGGGATATGGGGGAAATCTGGGAATTCTTCCCGAGGTCCCTGAGGTTGTCACCACAGGTCCTTGTGCAGATTGCTGCTGTTGGCAGCTCCTGAGCAACAAAGAGTTTGATGAGCTGAAGAGTCACCCTAGGAGACCCTCCAGGGAGCCCGGGGACCATCAAGGTCTCAGTTCTTGTCTTTTTTCTTGGCTGCTGTGTCAGACTAGAGGGTCTCTGGTGGGTTATGGGAAGGTAACGAGTTAAGCTCTTCTTCCCCGTATCTGGCCGTGTTTCCCCCGGCTCCAGCAGCCAGTGGGTTTTATCAGTTCTGCTGGGACTCAGCTCCATCCTCCCCCTCCTTATCCTACCTGATAGTTCTGATTTCGTGATCCCCCGTGTGGGAGAGAGGAGCAGACACAAAGCACCCAGAGCCTGTGCAGGCACAGATGCAGCACCAGGTGACTCAGAGCCCCACAAATCTGAAATGGCCCCGGTTAACTGGATGGGAGTCCTTTGGACCAGACATCAGGGGCCAAGAGCCTTCCTACTCTTCCTCTGCACAGCCAGTAGGTGTTCAGTGCCTTTCTTGCATATAAAAATAGCTTTATACCAGTTTCTGTGGTCAGATTTTTTCCCTTCTCTGACTCATGTGTTACACTGCTGTTGTCACTGTCACCCATGGCAAAGTCTGAACTCTCTCTGTTGAGGCAGGAATATTTTATGGGCATTTATCTGTATTGCCTGTTCCCAGATGAAAACCAAATTCAGCTGCTGAGTCCGTGTTACATCAAATTCCAGGCTGTGGGATCACAGGCTGCCCAGGGCAGTGGTGGAATCCTCATCCCTGGAGGGATTTAAATGCCATGTGGATGTGGCACTTGGGGACATGGGATAGTGGTGGCATTTTCAGTGCTGGGGAAACAGTTGGAGTTGATGATCTTAGAAGACTTTTCCAACCTAAACAACTCCATGACTCCATAATTTCTCTGAGCCTCCACAGGTGGAATGTGTTGTGCCCAGCTCAGTTCCCGGGATAAGGTCACACCTGGATTCTCAGGGGTTTGTGCACTCACCTTTCCACCACCATGCCCTACAAAGGCATCTGTTCTAGCACCAAGAAGAAGCTGCACCACAGGTTTATTTTAAGCTTTTAGCTGGCCAGAGTCTCGTCAATATTCTGTGCTTTGAGGGTGGGTGTGCAGCACTGAGGATGTCTCTGTGTGGCTCTAGGAAAGCTTCCTGAACTCCTTCAGAAAGCACATCTGCCCTTCAGCTCACCTTCACTGGAGTTCTTCCACACCTGTGGGATGTGATAGGCCAAAGCACAAGCCAAGGTCGTTATCACTAATATTTCTATACAAACATATTTTTAGTTTTGTTCACTTAGGGATCAGAGAAAAGGGAATATTTGGAGGGGAAATAACTGGGAAAATGAGTAAAGATCCATAGTTTGAGTTTAGACAATTCCCAGCAAGCTTTAGGTTAAAGTATCTAAGGTTAAAAAAACCCAGGATGCATCAACATAGGCAACTGTTTGGAGGATTTAACCTCACAGCATTAAATCCACGTGCCAAAAAAAGAATTCTGTGTTCAAAGAGTATGAATTCTGTATCCCAAAGGGAATCTAGCAAAAGGAGATTCCTGAGTAGATGGTTCTCTCTGACAATGGTGCATTTGTTGCAAGTCAAAAATTCAAATATATAGTTGATATAACAGTTCAAAATGCACAATTGACTTTAAAAGTGTGGAGAAATGGTTTAGTTTGCAAATGATTTATGGGCATGTACTGGCACATCTGTTCGAACATGCTTTCTTGGTGCAGTCTTTTCCAAGTCCTATTTCCCCTGTGGTAATTCACTTTGGGTGAGATTCTGCCATTTTTATTCATATTGTACAGGAGTTTGTTTTATGCATAGCTTTGCTGATATAATGAAGACAGAATGAAGCTAAAATTTACTTGAGAAAGGACAAAAAGAAGGGCATTTCCAAGACTTGTCAAAGATTAAACCCAAAGTTTCAGGTCACTTCTCTTCGCATGGAGCTGCCTATTTATATATTCAGAATAGCTGACCAGCAACATTTGGGGTTTAATTTATTTTCATATAGCATTTGCCTTTGGGGAGAGATGGTTTTTTTAAGTTGAGTGCTCAGCCCCAGAAACGAAAGCTTTGTCTCAGTTTAAAAGTGACTTGTAAGGAACTGAGGATCCAGAACTTGATTTTGATCTAAAACGTAGCAGACAGTGCAAATCCCCACAATATGTCTCGTCCAACCAACTTCTGTGAGAGTAAAAGTCACAACTGATGGAAGGTCATGTGTGCAATGTATCCGAGATGAGGATCTCACTCTTGTAATTAAAATAATGGCCAAGGGGGCAAATTAATATTTTCTTTTAAGACCAGTAACCGGGGGATTTGTTTTGTTTGTCCTTTGGACGTTGAAGCATTACCTGAAGACATTGTAAATTCAAGACCAGCTAAAATACTTGAATTGTTATGGCCTTTAACTTGCCTTCATTACTGCTTCCCTGATCTATAGATTCATTTTATGCAGACCATATGCAGTTAAAAATAACTGGAGTTGCTGTATTTTATATATGCCTTTGTAAGCATTTCCAACTGCAGAGGGATTTTTTTTTTTCTTTTTTTTTTTTATAAATACAGAAAACCCCAACAAGTTTTATGTTTTCATTTCACCTCTTCCCTTTTTATTTTTTATAGAAATGCTACAAAGGGGAACTTTTGATAAGTATTACCAGCAAAGCCCAGTGTTGCAACACAGTTAAGTGCAGCAGAGTTTCTATTTAAGGTTACCTGGCACAGTCAGCTCAGCCAGATGTACTTCTGCTATTGGATAATCTCATTTGCTGACAATGTGCACTGCCTTTAAAAAAATCTACAAAAAAAAGAAAAAAAAAGGAAGTGCCTAGGTGACTTACATCCAAATCACACATATTCTTTTAGTTGAAATGAAATGTGAGCCTGAATTTAGCCTTTAATTACATTTCCTTCCCTACCTCCAACAAACAAATTTTTATAACCTCTCCAATGAAGAAAGTCATATTTTGTGAATTACTTGCTTGGAAGCTTACCAGGAGCAAAAGTTATTTAGGAAATTTTCTATTATTTGTATCACTCACAGATTATTCTCTAGGTTCCCAACTATTCCATAAGATTAATTATCCTTTTCAAAGAGTTCTGTGTATAGGTTTGTTTTTGTTTTAGAGCTTTTATCTGAGTTGTTATCTGGCAAATGGAAATTGTGCTTGTGAAGAAGGAAGCATAGCATGAAAATAGGATCCATCACACCGTGTTTGGGGGATATATAATAGAGCTCTTACAACATGTAAGGGACTTAAATCATCTCAAAATCTTATTTTTATAAGAATCTGTGCCATTCGAGCTGTAAGATAAATCAACAACGGGAAGGGAAGAGTTCTGTCTGTATTTGAAGACATAAAATAGTATTGCTTAAGTGAAGCATTAAAAATAAGTATTACTTAAATTATCGTCCCTAATAAGATATGTCTGTCATTTTTTCATTTAGCAGTGGCTCTGAGGAGGCTGCATTGTTCTGTCAGGATTAAAAGATGAAAAACCCGTCCACATTTGAGCGTGTGCTTAAACAAGCAAGACTAAGTATTAAATCTGAGTCCTTTGCACCTCGAGAAGCATTTTTACAACTGGAAAGTTGTTCAGCTCAGATAGTTCATCCATTTTGCGGAGCCTTTTAAACCTGAATAATATATTGAATGTCAGAGCGCTATAAAATCTCTTTAACTATTGATATCTATTAGTTAATAGCAATATAAATCCAGCCATAAATGCAAAAAAGCAAATGGCTTTATCCAAACAAAGATTTGGTGCACGGTTAGAGTGTTAATATGACAGTGTTGGCTTCTCAGTTCTAACCCCATGGAGGGAATATTTTTGTTTAACGTGGTCAAGGCTTTGAAATCATTGCTGTTGGAAATCAATACTGGGCAGTTGCAAACAAAAATTTGATGGAATGCATCCTTTGTGCAAAGAGCTGCAAATATAAAACTGAGTGTATAGACAGAGCTGAGGGCAGGAATCCACCTGTTTGTAGGCTTGGGATATAACATCAGCATGTATTAAAGGAATTTATTTCCTCTGTCAGCTGAGGGATCTTTATTTTCTAGCTGTGGATGATAGGATTGTGGCCGTTCCACTCTTCCTTTTTGTGGACTGGTGAGTCTCCCTGGCAAAAGCAGTGGCAGGAAGCTGGTTTGGAAGTTGTCAGAGTATATGAGCAAAATTTCAAGTTGTCCATGAAATATTGATGCCACTGCTGTTTGCTGATTCTTTAAACGTGCTCACAGTAGCATTTTTGAACCGGTTTGTGTAATTTATAGCAGGAATAAAGTCAGAAACATGTTAATTATTGCATTTTTTTTTAAGAGTGCCCTAAATAATGACCGGTTTGGGTGATTCTGTTCACAGGAGGGGAATATCCACCCCGTTACCGAATTCTTAACCAAGCCTTACACATCCTACACCCCGGAAAGTCACAGATTAGACATCCCTCATGTTTCACAATCCTGTCCACCCTCTTTTACCAGGAAAGCAAGCCCTTTGGTCTTAAAATCACTTAATGTGGCAAAAGTGTATAATAAAAGGAAACAGAGGGAGGGAGGCTGGCAGGAAGCTCTTGATCCTTTTACAGAAACTGCCTGTTTGGCTGGGCAGGAGCTGCTGGAGAGCTTTAAACATTCTTACATGCAAAGGCTCTTTGGCTTCACTTTGGGGCAGACCAAAACCCTTTAGTTTCTAAGTAGCTGCAGCCACATTTGCAGCATCCATGACCATTGCACTTGGGTCAAATGCTGTTTAAACCATAAGATTGTGCTTCAAAGAGCAGGATCTCTGATTCTCGTCCACTTAGGACACTACAATCTCTTCAACCCCTGAAGCAAATGAGGCTTGAGCATCTTAATTCTTTAGAAATAAATCTTTAGGTCTTTAATTTTTTCTCTTTTTGACCCCACTCTGCCCATTGGCACCCCACCTCCACACGCGCTTTTTTTTTTTTCAGACAACAAACAGGAAAACCACAAACTTCATCAGCAAGCTGTGCTTTCCTCTGGAAAGCCAAGACACTGAGGCTCAGCACACAAATCACATGCTCGTGCCTTCAGTACTCACAAACCACCCTGCAGCTTGCTTCAGAAAATTATTAAACTTAGGAGGTTAAAAATAAATGGGTTTGGGTGGTGATACCTCGGGATGCATGTTGGCATTAGCCAGGAGGAGAAAGAGTCCTGGGGTGGTGATTTAAAGTAAAGAAAGGGACTATTTAGTGAATATTTAGAGAACATAATTATTTAGGGAATAGCATGCAACAGTTACCTCGCACACAGTTGTGCAGAGGCCTCTGAGGAGGTTTTGTTACGAAACAGATGATATTACAAATTGGCAGTGGGGATGTTCACCATCACCCAAATAACTGGCAACGTGTTTCCACCCGTCCCTGAGCTTTTTGGCCACAGCAATATCTGCTTACCACAGGTGCTTGTAGGTCTTGTCTGCCTGTCCTACCTGGCAGCTGTTCTCAGGGGGTTTATTCTACGTGCTGTTGTAAATCAGACGTGGAAGGAAGATGCAGTGGGGATAAGGCCACACAACAAGCCACTTGCCTGGCCAAAAGTGTGAAGTATGAGAGCCTGGCGTTGCTGTCCTCTGGTTCTGTTTGTAAACGATTCTTGTTTCCCTTCTCCTGGCCGGGATTCATTCCTGTGCGCTGTGAGAACGCGCGATCGTGGCCTAACATATGTAGGAAAAGAATTAAAATGGAAATCCCATTCAAAGCCTTAGGGCTCAGTCATGGCACGCCTGCAAGAACCTGGCACTGGGAGTGCAGCCACAGCTCCAGGGTGTGCTGGGAGACAATGGGGTGTGTCTGTGCCATGGACCTGCTTTGGCCCATCCTGCCCTGGTACCCAGTGCCTGGGGCACCTATGGGATTTTTAGCCATTCTCCTTTTACCCAGTTAATCAGCCAACTGAGGCACATCCCAGGTGTGGTGGGCTGACCCTGGTTGGATGCTGGGTATCCACCAAACCTGCTCAGTCACTGCCCTCATCAGCTGGGCAGTTTCCTCAGAAAACGCAGCAAAAGGCTCATGGGGCAAGATAAGGACAGGGAAAGATCACTCACGGTTACTGTCGTGGGCAAAACTGGCTCGTCTTGGGGAAATCAGTTCAGTTTATCACCATTCAAATTAGAGTAGGATAGTGAGAAACAAAAACTAAGTGTTAAAATGCCTCCCCCCAACACCTCCCACTTCCCGGGCTTCACTTCACTCCCAGTTTTCTCTCCCTCCTCCACTCACGGTGCAAGGGCACAGGGAATGGGGGCTGTGGTCAGTTCTTCAGACATCTCTGCTGCTCCTTCTTCCTCAGGGGTTGGTCTCCACACTCTTCCCCTACTGCAGCCTGGGGTTCTCTCCACAGGAGGCAGCCCTCCATGAACTTCTCCAGTATAAGTCCTTCCCATGGGCTGCAGTTCTGCATGAACTGCTCCAGTGCGGGTCATTTCCACGGGGTCAGTTCTTCAGGAACTGCTCTGGTGTGAGTCCCTTCCACGGGGTCAGTTCTTCAGGAACTGCTCTGGTATGGATCCCTTCCATGGGGTCAGTTCTTCAGGAACTGCTCCAGTGTGAGTCCCTTCCACGGGGTCAGTTCTTCAGGAGCTGCTCCACCGTGGGTCCTAAGTGGGGTCCCAAGTCCTGCCAGCAAACCTGCTGCAGCTTACACTTCTGGAACTCCTCACAGAAGGCACCCCTGCAGCCCCTCCACTACCAACACCTGGCCCTGCAAGCCCAAGACACCAGGGGACAAACGTGCCTAGGCCTGGTGCCAGGTGGCCAAGCTCACCTTGATGTCCCACAGCCCATGGCTGTCCCACCACGTGCCGCTCCGGAGCGTGGCTGTGGGCTGTGCCAAGGCTGCAGGTTTCCTGGCCGAGCCTGGGAGCAGCACACTCCGCTCCTCTCCTGAGCACAGCACGATCCCGGCCTCACACAAGGGCAGGCAAAGCCAGTTCTTCAATTTGTTCTTGATTTTTTCCATATTCCGTTTATGGCTCATTCCCTTCCTTCTCCTGCGTTCAGGGAATGTCACCGTGCCTGGCTCCTGCTACAAGGGATGGGTAATGGAGAAGTTTCATCACCTCTCCCCAGACTGCAGGACCTATGCTCAATCTTTCTGCTGTCAACACGAAACACACACTGTTATGATTATAACATGAAGACAAGGATCCTGTTTTATCTCAAAGAGTGCAAAGGTTTATGAAGGGTTAAAATAATCTAACCTCACTTTCCCCCCCTCCCCCCCTCCCCAATTCTCTTCTTTTTTTCTCCACAATGGCAAATGTTATTTATATTAAGGGGAAAACCAGCACAGCCTTGCCAGATCGAGCTCACTTCTCTTTGCCAGCTAAAACACAAAGCAGAGTTACTGCGTTTTTGGTACCTGCAAAACAATCTGAACACAGTGTTCTGTCATCCTTTGAAATGGCAAATGGAAGTCATTTAAACCAGATGAGTGACTGCACGGGGAATTACTGCACCTACAGCACAGGATATACAGTATGTGCACCTATTTCAAGGGAACTAGAGTGGGTGGCCGGAAGAAAGGAACTTTTTTCCTCATTTAACCTGTAATTTGACAACATCTGCAAAGAATTATCCCTGGTACTGGCATTGTAATTGTTGTATCTAACATCAATCACCGGGTACGGGAGGTTGCTTTAAATAGATGTTAGTGCATTACAGTTTCAAAACATGAAAGAAAAAAGAAAAAAAAAAAGAAGAGAATGAAATATGTAAATTGGTGGAGAAATTAATTACTGGAAACTTTGACGCTAATTTATTGTTTAAGTAAGACATGTAGCTGGCCAGGGTGGGTGACTGTTTGGGTTTGACCCCATATGCTTTGGCAAGTGCTGGAAAACAGAGGCCACTTCATTCCAATTTGTAAAAATTGTAACTTCTTTTTTCAAGTCTCTATTAATGCACAGGAGAAGAAAGGGATTAGACTGACTCATATTTTACACTGAGAGGACAGCAAGTAGGAAAGCTTCCATCAAGTGTACGTCTTTAAAACAAAGTCCTTCCTCCCCAGCTCTTTCAGTGGGATTTCTGTCTTTGACTTCATCAGAAACACGATTACAGGGAACAAGCTATGCACGTTTTTGGACAGCAAAAATTGTAATTCCAAGCATGCTCCAGATTTCCACTAGCAGCTCAGCAACTACGGGAGTAAATTCATATTCACAAGTTATCAAATTTCCAGCGTGTATCCAATTTTGTATTGGGTTTTGATTCATATTTGTGGCTGGATGTGAATCAGGTCCAGTATTTGTTTCTCAGAAATGTCATGGAAAAGGAAATCATTGGGTGCACTGGTGTTTGCAGCCAAACACAACGCACAGTACCACTATCCAGCCTGAGAGCCAGATGAACCTTTATGGTGGCCATGGGAATTGTACTTAACCTGGGAAAATGTTTTAGAGACAGAGAGAAGAAAAGCCTGGCACTGTGGTGTCTCTGGTGTCTCTAATAACCACCATGTTATATATACATATATATAATATGTACACATACGTGTTCAGCCTGAAATACTACACCACATTTTTAGAAGTTAGGCAGTAAATTACATTCTTTTTCCTTTTCTTCCCCCCATTTTTTTCTTTTTCTTTTTTTTCTTTCCCTGTCTTTTTCTTTTTTTTTTTTTTTCCCCTCTCCATTTCTCTTTCTGGGCAAAGGCACTGATAGGTCTTCCTGAATTCTCTTCCTCAAGCTTTGGCTGCTCATTTTACTCACCTGAAGCCTTGCCTGTAGGCAAACTTCCCAGCTGTGTCTCACATTTTTGTGTTTACAGGATAGGGAACCTTTTGCTCAGGAGCTGTTGCTCATAAGGAACCCATCATCTCCAACAGGATATCCCCATAAATCCATTTACATGCATATGTGGAGTAAGGTTCTCTTAACAATTCCTACTTTAACATCTCATCATGTAAAGTTTAATGTGTTTCACTTCTTTAAAGACAAAATGCCATTTCTATATATAGCTGCCATTACCTATGCATTCAACAATTTTGAATATTGGTTAATGGAGGTATAACATTGCATAACAAAAGTATATTATTGCTTTAAAGTCAGTCCTCCCAGATTTCATTCTTTTCATCTAAAAACTCTATAAAATCACCTCAAAAATGATCCAGCTGACGAGGTTGGAAGGGCACAGCTCTGTCACAGCAAATGGATCCCAGAGTCATCACATTGCATAGGTGACCTGTTGAATGTATTTTACTTAGATTGTGTTGTAAAATGCTGCCATTTGTGGTGAGAAGGAACTCATAAAATGCTCCAGGGAATGTTTACCTTACTGTTCATACGGGGCTTAGGGTTCTGCTGTTCAGCTTGTATGAAATCTTTAGCTTCCCCTTAAAAATAAGCCTTGGAGTCCTATATCCCTTTAAACCTATTCCAGCCCCAAAGTTGGCTCAGTCCTTGGGCTGGCTGACCAAAGGGCTCAGAGATGATGGTCAAGTGAAGTCCATGTCATGCAGGTGGCATCTTCCTTGGCTGTGGTGTTGTCCAGGAATGTCCCTTTGAGAGCCCCATGGCACTGACAAAACCCTGAATCTGTTTTGGGAATCGTTGGTTATTACCCAAGGGCTGAGAAACTGCTTTGCAAAGAGCAAAATCAAAGGGCAGATCTGGTTCTAGCTGAGAGATGGGTAGAAGTGAGTGGCCTTGCACAGATGGTACCTGAGGAGTATTTAAAAATTAAGCCATTTTTGTCTTGGGAGTACCTGCCTGAGGAGAACACTCCCCTGGCTGCTTGTGGGCTGTTTTTCATAGCTCCAGGCTTTGTCAATATAAACTGCTTTTCTACTTTAAGCTAAGCAAACATCTTTAATTGCCTAAAACTTTTCTTCTTATTTAATTTGCTGCTGAGGAGAAGGACAGGAAGCCTCTCTATATATAATTGTCACGTGTGCACGGTGGGAAGGGTTGCAATACGCTCTTCAGCAGTGGGTTTGTCTATTTATTTGGAGTTTTGTAGTGGTTCACTAGCAAAGTTTGACTCTGTTGATGTGTTTGGTGACCAGTGTCAGTATTTATGTCATGTTTTTGCAGAGAAGGGACCAGCCCAGATGAGTCTCTGGTAGTACAAGATGTGCTTTGGTGCTGGCTGCTTGAAACCTCTCAGGGTAGGTCAGGAGAGAGAATGGGGTGGGAGTACATTAGAAGGATGAAGGCAATGACCAGGACATAGTCTGGACCACCTAACCTTCAGTATCATTACAAAACACAGGTGGGACCTGTGGGCATCCAGGTGTGGAGAGTAACATAGAATATATTAAAAAGTCTTATTTCTGTTCACATCCTCATTATCTACTCTGGAAATGTTTATGCCCTGCTGTTCTCAAAGTATCTGAGACACCACCTGACACAGGGAAGTGAAAGCCATGAAGGAATAGGCAGTTTTGTGCTGAGACCCCAGGACAGCTCATCCCCAGGGCTCACCCTAAACCTCTGACCAGGCAGGAACACTGTCCTTGTCACTCCGTGGCCACTCTGTCCTCAGGGAGTTTCCTTCCCTGGGAGTGCCAGTGTTGGCACACACACCTTTCTCACGTAGACTACAGCAGGAGATTGGAACTAGGTGGTCCTTAAGGTCCTTTCCAACCCAAACCACTCCAGGCTTCTGTGATTCTCTGATTCTGTAAACTTTCGAAGAACACACTTCCATGTATAGCCTGCCTGTAGTGCCAATAAGTCATTTATTTTCTATACTGTCATCATAATTCATAAAAATTCTCTCCCTCATGAGGGAACGTTTTATCATCTGATAAGGGGCAACAGCAAGCCAAAAATGTAAGGCCTTCACGAAATGATAAATACAGGATGACATAAGCTATAAAACATAAAAGAGTGAGCGTGTGTAATACATGCCAAGGATGGCTGAGGATCAATTTAAACTAAACGTTTTCTGTTAACATGAGAATTTTTGTAAACTGGAGAAAATGAGAGGCAAGAAAAGGATTTATGGAGAAATGTGTGGGAGGCACGCGGTGTTAAAACAGCAACGGCTGGGGCATGTTTGTTCTACTGTCTCAGGAGTAGTTTGTCCCATCCTCGCTCTTCCTGGCAAGCTTCCTGATGCCTTTTGTTGGACACGTTTGAAAGCTGAGGTTGGATGTATCCGTGTTTCCTTGTCTGGGTGAGCTCAGAAATGGAAAGCGTTATTCAGTGAATTAAGCATCCACCTGACGCAGCCTCCCCGGTGAAATCTGTCGACTCACATCCCTTCCTGGGGCTCACGTCAGTGCGTTGCTGGAGTTATTTTCCATCTCCCTTTCCCGTGGGATGCTCACCTTCTGGGGCTGGTGTGGTGGCCCCGCCGTTACTCACAGGGCTGAGCAATATCTGTCTGGGCCCGCGAGGAGCCTCGTGCTGCTCATCCCGGGGAGGCAGAACCTGCCCATTGATCGCTCAGGACTTTCCAGCGAATTCATCCCCGTGCTCTGAGGCTCGCAGTCCACTCCCACCTCCAAATAAAATCCATTTTCTGATCCATGACCTCATTCCGCGTGTAACATTTCAGCCCAGCTGCACCGTTGGGTCCTGCGTTTGCAAAACTGTGATTTCCCTGCCAGCTCAGCGCCTTGCTCAATTTTGGTTTATTTTTTTTTAATTTTTTTATTCGGGCCCATCACTTCTTTGGCTACTTACATGGCTACAGTGAGGCAGATCACGAAGGCACAGTCCTGGAGCCAGGAGGAGCAATCACATGACCTCTGCGAGGCCAATTCTCCAAAGCTTCCCAGCGGGGAGCACAGATCACTAATCATTGCAGGTCTATTTATGAGTTTGGAGAGCTTTCCAGCTCTGAAAATCTTGCTGAGTTTATTTCAGGTATGTGCTGTTCCAGGCCCATAAACATTTAGTTTTTAATCTGCCGCATCAGAGAAGAAAGTGAAAATAGTTGTAAACAGAGAGCAGGGCTTGCACTCCCCCATCTCCCCTTTTAAGTGAGGGCATGGGCACATGGAGAGCGAGCAGTTCTTAGATATATAGCCCACCTAGGTAAAGCACTTTCAAATGTACTTCATTTATTTATTCTAGGCCCTTTTTTTGGCCCAAAATCATCAAAAATTGCTGTCTCTAGTTTCATTGTGCCCTTTTGAAATTGTCCAGATTTTGTGCTAAGAGTCTAAAGCCACAGCAAAGGAGCAGGCCAAGAGGAAAAGCTTTTGAAGAGTTCCCACAGCTGTGAAAACACGGGCCTCAGGCTGTGTGTAGAGTTACTTCAAACAGCTGCTTCAGGTGACTAAACACCTTGAGTCTCATTCATCAAGTGTTGTTTATACTGGCTGACAGACCAGACTTGGAGAATTAACTCTGAGAAAAAAAGATGTACTACATACCAAGTATGGGAAAGGAACCCAGTTCCCTAAATAAGAAAGAAAGGGGGAAGGGGGAGGGAAGAGTCCCTTTAAAATAAAACAGATGAGGGCTAATTTTATTTCATGTTAATAGGCCTTTTGATGCCCTTTGCATGTTTAAAATCAGAGGTGAAGGAGTATTGATGGTTTGCCACTTCGTAATCATGCAAATAAAAGCAATTGGAGCGATCCCTGTGCCTTGACAAGAAGCTCAGCTAACCTGGTGTAAAATCTCAAGGGTTAATTAGGAGCCTTGAATAACCTATTAAAATAAGACCCTTTTTCTCAACTATCCTCAACAGAGAATATCAGGAGAAGAAATGCCCAGTGCTGCCGCCCCCCTGCTCCCGTTTAGCATCAGATTGTGCAGATTCCACCCGTAGTTTTGGTACAGGACTTATCACTCAGCTTGAGATAATATTCTTTCATCTCATATCCATATGAGAAGGTGACATGATAAGATATTTGCAATCGTGTAACTGCTTTGCATGGATCAAAAGAGGAATGAAAGAAAATGACACGAGTCAGTGTCAAGTGAAGTGCTACTAGTTAAGTAAGCTTTAAATATTGAAGGGGATTTTTAATATTTCCTTTTAATCTCGAAATCTGTCACTTGGTGATTTTTTATAACACTGGAGTTGTTGCTAACAACATTTTCCATGGTTTCATTCAATCCAAATGCGAAAACCCACCCCATCTCAGTCATGGCAAATGTTGTAATTTCTACTGGCAATTTCTCATCCACAACCCGGGCAGATTTCAAAGAAAAGGAGATGTTTTTCAGGCGCTGGGATACAGTTGGGATCCTGATGTTTGAACACTGGCAGTAGAACATAGGCCAACAGTGAGATTTCAGTGTTTCTCTTGTTTTTCCTTAACAAGCAGTCAGACTGCAAGGGTGAATATGCTTTCAGAGACAAAAATAGCATTCAAAGGAAGAATTTAGAATCATAGAAAATTATTTTGAAAGAAGATCGTTTTGGAGGCTGTTTCCCTGACAAACTTGGTAAATAGTTTGGCAGATCCTGAAGCTGTTGGATTTGCATATGCATATAGAGGGGCTGAAGAAAAATACCAGGTGGATTTCTTCTTAGAGCTTTGGAATAACACAAAGTTGATGGCAGTAGATTTACATCTTATTCTCTGGGAAAAAAAAAAAAAAAATCGAAAAGCCCAAACCAGTTTCTCTGAAAAACAGGATTGGAGAGTAGCAGGTTTAAATTTGTATGTCAGGAATATTGATGAACCAGTTTCTCCCTTTATTTGGGGTGAGTTACGTCCTTCACTGAGAAGGATCTCCCCACTGGTTTTTGCCTTGGCTGAGAGAGGCAATCCTAATTGGATTAAACCCCCCCTAAGTAATCCAGTGTATATCCAAAATAAGAAGATCAAATGACTGAAATAATATTTTATTCTTTTCACTCCTGAAACAGTGATATCACTGGAAAGGATTAAAAATTAAGTTGTTTATGTCCCCGGCTGACATGATTTGGGACTCCTTCCCATGTCATTTCTAACACAGTAATACTGGCCTTGTGGCTGATATCTACATTAGGCAAAAAATTTAGGGATGCTACACTTGGGAATTGAAAAAATGTGGGAAAACTGCAAGGTGGCTTCAGTAGCAGAGGTGTTAGGGGAGGCAGCAGTGGTGATTTGGGAAGGGCACGGATTGGGAAAAGTGGTGCATTTAAAACCAGGCAGCTGGAGATGCTCCAGGTTGGTTGGAGACATTGATGATGAAGGAGTTAAGTCCCAATCCTAAGCAAGCTGAGGAGGGTTCGGTGTCTCAGTGTCCCCTCCCTGTCCCAGCTCTCTACCATGGTGGCACTTTGTGCCTCGCATGAGGGGCTCCATGCTGGCCAAGGGCATTTAGGCACAACTGCAGCTTAAATCACCGAGATTAATGTATAACTGTGGTCATACACAAAATATATCAGCTGAATATTGGTTCTTTTTGCAAGGCTCCAGGGGGAAATAAAACAGATTTGTAACGTTTGTTTTCAATAAATTATTTTTTTGAGTCCAAACAAAATATTGTTTTATTCTGTTTTGCTCATAATTTTGGACCGTGCGGCTACTTTTAGCTCGGAATGGGTGAATTTCGGTGGATTTGGCAGCTGAGCTGATGTTAAAAGACGACGGGCTCACAACTTTTAATCAAAGCAGGCGCCGGGTCCGTTTGGGGCACCGGGCCCTGCGTGTGGCCGTGGTGTCCCTGACCTCCTCGCTTCTCCAGGGCGTTGGTGAATCTCACAGAACCCCTCTGTGAGCTGGAGAAGCTGTGATTGCAGGGCTTGGGAAGGAAGGATTGCGGGCAGGCTGCTGCATCACCCAGGTGTCACTGTTTTACGAGGTGAGTGCCTCTCTCCCTTGTTGCCATCAGCGCCGCGCGCTCTGCCAGGCTTCGAGTGCCGCCACCCCGGCTCTTCATCCGGACGGGGCTGCCAGGAGCCACTTACATTCCTGTCCCTTGCTGGGACTTGAACACTCTCCAGGTCCCTTGATTTCTCCCCCCTCCTCCTCCTACTTCCAGACTGATTTT